>OX243815.1:36031550-36346550 GCA_945859605.1 Lumbricus rubellus | reverse complement strand
ACACCAGCGTCTTGACCATTCTCTTCTTTAGGTTCATATTTTTAGTTTTCCTCTGAGGAGTTCCCCTCTTTTGTTGAATGCGTCTTTTCCCATGGCTATTCGTCTTTTTATTTCTACATGGCATCTTGCATCATCTGTGACCATACTTCCTAGGTAGCCTAACAGAATTTCTCCACGTGCTCTATTTCCTCTCCGTTTAATGTGATATTAAGAATTGCTTTCTTTCCTCCTTTGCTTATCCTCATAGCCTTTGTCTTTTTGATGTTTATTTTCATGTCGTATTCTGTCGATATCATCTTCAATCGATCCATCATTCTTTGTAATCCTTCTTGAGTGCCTGCCAACATTGCCTGATCGTCCGCCGTTCGGGCTCTATATAATTTTTTATGGTCTCGTTCTCTGCTGTGGCAGAGTTTTACCCTTCACTTCAGTCTTGGCACTAAATCTTTTCATGATATTGACCGTAGGCCTATAAGTTATATCCTCAACGCCGGCTGTTTTGCGCTGTCACGTGCCGTGGACGTCGGCAATTGACCCTCTCCTTTCAACCCTTTGTACTGCAAAAATAGGCTACGCTTCTTAACACACTACCCGTTCCTTTCGCCAAGATTGAAATCGCATCCGTTTCAAATTGTCACCCACAGTCAGTTTCTGGCGACACTATTCGTCTATTGATCTTTTGGTCTCACGGCCAGTTTTTCGGTCTCTTGTTCTTCACGGACCTAAAACAATAGGCGGATACTTGGTCCTGAATTTGAGGGGACGAACGAACTGGGGGGGGGGATCGCGCAGTGCAGGGGAAAGGATTGGGGAGAGGAATGTGTCTCTTCCCAATTCCAGAAAAAAATTGAATTTTCAGACTACATTTTGGCTGTCATCTCAACAAAGTCCTCAAAATTTCATTGCTGAAATACATGGTTTAAGACTTAAACGAGTGTCCCCTCTCCATTGTTGAAAATTTTCAATCTCCACACTGCAATGGTAACATTTCACGCTGTCATTTTTACAAAATGGCAATTATAGAAAAATAAATTGGATTACACTGTAGAAATTCATAGTGATATTTATTAAATATTTATGACATTTATTTACTTATCTTGAATGGTTTTGAAAAGACTAATATGCCTATACATTTAGATTAGATCCTATTTCGAACTTGATTTTATGTTTGATTAGATCGATAAGATTAGAATATGGATTACGTTCTATATTAGATCAGGCTAGATTAACTGGATTAGATTTCAGACTAAATTCTATATCAGATAAGATTCTAGATTAAAATAGATTAGATTGGGTTCGATTATGTTTTAGGTTAGAGTACTCTAGATTATTGATATATTAGAATGGATTATATTCTAGATTTGATTCAATTACACATTGGATTAGATTGTGGTTCCAGATTATCATAACAGAACAGAGTATAGGCTATACTAGACTAAACTAGAAATGAATAATGCTGAATATATTCATATAATACTTTCTTCCGGTACCGTTAGTAATTTCTTACCAACACCTCCAACCCCCAAATACAACAGAGCGTGTGAAGCAAATTAATTATATTAGGCCTATATTATATTATAATTATAATATAGGCTACTATATAAAAGATGGATTACGGGATCTGCAACTTAAATCTCTGCATTGACTTCTGTTGGAGATGAGTAAACAGAAAAAAGACGACGCAGACATAACTTTGCTGCTTTTTGTGACAACTCTAAATAATTATTAGACAGAAAATGAATGAAAAATTGCTTTTCTGGCAAGAGATTCGAATAAACACTGATCATGTGACTGATCATATGACTGATCATGTGACTGATCATGTGACTGATAGATCATGTGATAGATCATGTGACTGATCATGTGACTGATAGATCATGTGACTGATCATGTGACTGATCATGGCATTCGGAGGCTTCCATGCATGTTGTAATGGTTCAATGAGAAAGGAATCGATTCTCGGACACCATGAAAGCAGAACGCGTTTTTATGGCCACGAGATAATCCCAATCGTGCAGCAAGTTAGAAAAGTGAACTGTTGACACCACGTGCTTTAACGCGTGTGAATGAAAGTACACGCTTGAGTGCGTGCGTGTGTGAATGCGTCCGTACATTGATGTGTGTATGGTATCGTTTATCCGTGTCGGTGTACTTGTGGCTTGAGTTCGCTAACCTACGCTGCAAGTCATCTCAAGGTCGTTCGCTATATTGCGACTGAATGTTTCGAGAATAATAATAATAATAATAATAATAATAATAATAATAATAATAATAATAATAATAATAATAATAATAATAATAATAATAATAATAATAATAATAGTGGCCGTCGGTTTGCGACTTGGGGCCGCAATATGTGAACCACACACTTGCGCCTGCGGAGCTCAAATCGACGCCAGAGGCAGCCACGGCCTGTCTTGCTCTCTCGGCTTCGGTCGAATAGCTCGACACAGCACGATCAACGACATTATACACCGCTCTCTTTCAAAAGCAGGAATCCCGTCCATTAAAGAGCCACCAGGACTACTTCGAACAGATGGTAGACGACCAGACGGCCTTACCATGATTCCATGGCGTGCGGGTCGTCATCTTGTGTGGGATGCGACAGTGGTAGACACTCTTGCACCATCATATATCCAGGCCACGGCTTCGACGGCGGGCGCGGCTGCCGAGATTGCAACGGAGAGGAAAAATACTAAATACGCCGCTCTTGCAAACACTCACTTTTTTGTCCCTCTTGCCCTTGAGACTCTAGGTCCCATTTGTACTATAATTGGTCTCGACTTTTTATCAGATTTAGGCCGCATTCTATCACTGTCTTCCGGTGATCTGAGAGAGACCTGCTTTTTGCTGCAACGCCTCTCTATTACTGTCCAGCGCTTCAACTCGGTGGCCTTTCGAGGCACTTTGGCTGAGCCGAGGCCGGAAGACGTGTGACTGTAGCTGTAGCTTTTCTGTTTTTTGTGTGTGTTTCCTGTTGTTGATGTGTTTTCTTGAAGATATTAAAATAATAATATTGGACAATTGATTTATTGAATCAATAATTGAGTTATTGAATAAATATGATTGGACAATTGATTTATTGAATAAATATGATTGGACAATTGATTTATTGAATAAATAATAATAATAATAATAATAATAATAATAATAATAATAATAATAATAATAATAATAATAATAATAATAATAATTAATAATTCTGATTAACTGCCTACAGACCATATAATTATAATTATAGCTTCTTGGGTCAATTGTCTATGGCTGTTTAGATAGGGTGTAGCCTGTAGGACATTAACCCCCCCCCCTAGCTGTAACAACACCGCGGACAAACCCCAGGACAAACCCCAGGGTAGGACAACCTCTCCCGGGGTAGAACATAAATTGCGTATGAATGGTAATCCTCCGAGAGGCGGTCCTAAGTTCAAAACACGACTGATGGTCGTACGTAAGTAGGATTGATGAAAAGAATTCTCGCTAAATAGAAGTCGGATAATCGGATTGATACTAAATCATTTTTACTTAATTGGAAGTTGGATTGCTGAAAAAATTCTTGCTTCAATTGGATCGGGGTTTATGAAAATGTTCTTGCTTAATTTGGAGTTGGACTGATGAAAATGTTCTTGCTTAATTTGGAGTTGGATTGATGAAAATGTTCTTGCTTAAATGGAAGCTGGATTGATGAAAAATATTTTATCTAGATAGAGGTTGGATTAAAAAACCAATTGTTGCTATTTAAATAGGAGCTTGATGGACGAACGCGTTTGATCAATTAACTACAGAGATAGGCTCTTTGCACAGAGGAGGTTTTTTGTCTGGGAGTGTGGTTGTACGGGGGTTTGTCTGGGCAGGTTTTTGTCCGGGGGCTTAATGTCCATTCCTCGTTTTGCTGTAGGCCTGCTAGTAGGCCTATGCGTCGATCGTCTGTCGAAGACTCGTGTGTTTTCCTCAATGAAATAATTCGTCGACCTATGAATGTGATAGGTTTTCACTAAATTATTAGCTTCCTATACTCACTCTACAAAGTGTACAACGTCGCTCAGGCGGTTCGTCGGTGCTTACCTAAATGAATGAATGAATGGCCTTTGAAGTCACCGACGCCGCCTTCGCCGACCTAACTAACGTATACGCTATTATTATACGACACACGTGACACGGCGTGTGTCCTTCAAGGTAATACATACTCTCGCCGACACAGATTGTAAAAGCGTTGCTCGACTACAACTGCATAAGTAGGAGACACACGAAAGCTTTAGGATCCACCTCATCTGCTGCCCTTATTACTCAGTACCCAGTCTTAGCAGGTCACACGGTCCACACGGACCGGACTACAAGCATAATTCTCTAACATCTTACGTGCTCAGTAAACGGTACATTTAGGTCTATGTGGCGCTAGTTTATTTAAATTGTGCGGACTATAATTACACGCGCATTTACGATAGAGGTCTGGAACATGCATTAGTCCGCAATAATTACCGTTCTATTTTCGATCAGAGGTAAGGTCGTCACAAACGTCGCTCTTTCCAGGACGATTCATATCCAATCTCTTAATCTATGATTATATATATATATATATATAATTTTATATATATAGACGACCTGACTTCCATAAGCCAATTACCCTGAGATATCATATTCCTCTTATACTATTATAGTCTATGCATTTCTGCATGTAAGAGCCCTGCATCGTTGTCTCGTTAATACTATACCGGTATAGGCTGACATACAACTGGCAGAGAGCATACATCGTATATATATATACATCGGACCCACGTTAAAAACGACGATCGCGCTCCTACTGATTCGACGTTTTATTTCGTCTTCAATATGAATGCAATCTTTTTGTTAGCCGTATAAAATAACGTTCAATCTACGATTTTTATCTTTGACAGTCAGGGCGTAGGGGGGAGAAGAGATGGGGAGGGAGGAAGGCCACATGGGCATAAAGAAGAGAGTGAGAGTGGGTGAATGAGAGAGAGAGAGAAGCTCACACACATAGAGAAAGAAAGACACACTGTGACAGACACACACGTCAGTGAGTCACCCATCAATTGAGCTGAGAAGAGAGTCAACACGAGACGAACTTCATCCACTGAAGATCAATGCAGCAAAATAACTGTTGCGGTTAGGACCGAAACGACGACGACTTAGGAGAGAGAGAGAGAGAGACAGACAGACAGACAGACAGAAACAGAGAGACAGACAGACAGACAGAAACAGAGAGACAGACAGACAAACAGACAGACAGAGACAGAGAAAGAAACAGAGACATAGACAGAGAAAGAAACAGAGACAGAGACAGACAGAGACAGACAGAGACAGGCAGAGACAGACAAACAGACAGTGAGTCAGAGACAGAGAGTCAGAGACAGAGACAGACAGACAGACAGAAACAGATGCATAGACAGATAAAGAAACAGAGACAGAGACAGAGAGAGAGAGGTTGAGAGAGACAGACAAACAGACAGAGACGAATGAATAGCTGCATGGAGTGAGAATAGGACGGCTGCAGCAGCAGACAGCGCATTGTGAGAATGACATTAGAACTTGTCTTCAATGCATGCGACATGCAGCAACGTTTATTTGAATCTTGAAGAAGAAGTCGTTGTCGTCGTCCGTTCGACCTGTGGACAATCCAATCCTAAATCAAGTGACTCTTATAGGCTGTTTAGACATATTACCAAATTTGCATAGCCTGCCTGCTATATATATATAGCCTAATATACATATACAATGCATGCATATATACGTTGCATTCACGTTCAGACGCATGTATAGTATAGTCTTTAGTATACCTTATATGGTATACATATAAAATGTACACATGATGCATCAGTGCAAGAGTACGTCTAATTGCCTACCAAATACTATACAACTAAATGAATCAATGAGTCAATGCCAAACTGTTATTAGCTAATCCAGTGGTTCCCAACCCGCCAGGCCTAAAAAAATGGCCAATACATAAATGCACACGTAAATACATACACTCACATACACACATACACACACATACATACACACATACAAACATACATACATACATACATACATACATACATACATACATACATACATACATACATACATACATACATACATACATACATACATACATACATACATACACACATACATGCAGTCATACACATATACATACAAGTATATTCATGTGAATGAGTACGAACGTACGTATACATGCATGTAACACAATGCATGTATACGTGTGTACTATCCATGTATGCATATGCATACTTCATACTTACCTGACATACAGGCATACACACAGTGCACATGCATACACGCTTCTCATTTTGCACAAGCGTAGCCCATAACCAACCTTCCTCGTAAATAGTGCAACACGTTTGCCCTACATGCAGAAAACGCGTATACACACGTATACACATGCATAAGGCGCATGCATTCATGCCAAGCTGCATAAATACGTGACTATGCAATAAAGTTTACACATGCGCATAAACATTAATGCAGCTGTCGTGCACACACACTGCCGCTTGTCACCATCGTCGTCGTCGTCGTCGTCCCCGTGTTCAGGAAATTTGCTTGGTATTCAAAAGGGTTAAGTTTGCAAAGCACATCATGCATGGTTTCAGCATCAGCTATGCTGGCGTATGGTATACGGCTGCAAGAAAAGATTGCATTTAATCCCATTCAGTAGGATAAATGTCAAACTCATCGCTGAACTCTCTTACCCAGACTCATTGAAGACGTGCATGGCTGAGGGAAGTCTTGCTGCTAATGTGGGATCAGTTGCCGCAGTTGCTCATATGATTCTGTACAACTGTACTGTACACACTTTTAATTTTTTCATCTGCACGACGCATTCAGCCTTCTAACCTGCACGCATGCATGCATCTTTACTTACCTACATCTTACAAGACTTACATTATGTTAAAATTATTATTATTATTATTATTATTATTATTATTATTATTATTATTATTATTATTATTATTATTATTATTATTATTATTATTATTACTACTACTGCTACTGCTACTGCTACTGCTACTGCTACTGCTACTACTATTATTATATCAACGAAATCTGATGCGTCTTTAGCGCTGCAGGTAGAAACGACAGGTGTGTTTTAATTATACACGAAGCCGTGCATGCATGCATGCATGTGCACGATCTGGATGAAATAATTAATTATTGCGTAGTCTGTGTTATACCTGCAGGTCTCGGTGACGATGCTGCTGCTGCTGCAGGTGCAGGTGCTGGATGTGGCGTGCCTCTGGCTATTTCCGAAGCTGATGAGGCATTCACATCTATTGACTCATAATCTTCTGTTGCTGCAGCCACCGCCGGTGCTGCTGCTGCTGCTGGCGATGATGATGACGACGACGACGATGATGATGATGGTGATGATGTAGAAGCGACGGATGATAGAGTTCCACCTCCTTCTTTTTGTGTCACTTCGCCTCTGACCAGTACTGCAAGCACGACGACTAAGACAGACATGACTGCAAGAAACGTCGTCGTCGTCGTCATCGTCGTCGTCATCATCGTCGTCGTTGTCGTCGTTGAACCTGGCTTCCCAGCCATTGCCTTCTTCTTCTCGACGACCTACAACGTTCAGAGTAAAACGAATAAAATCCGATTGATTGAAAAGACAGTCCAACGTTCTTTCAACTCCTCTTCGTCCTTCTTCGTCTTCTTCTTCGTCTTCACCGAGCGACTACGGTTGTCAGTCTTCTTCGCTCTGTGCGGCTCAAACACAAACGCGGCAACAACAAGAAGCAAGAAGAAGAAGCAACCCGATGAGTGTCAGCTGCAATAATCTGCAGGTGATCTATCGTCGACCACATGGCGCTATATAATCCACAGAAGAATCAACCGAAGACGTCGTCAGACAAACGTAATGCAATGCACGGGAACATTAAACACGTTTCTTCGCATGTAGCCGTAGTACATGAGAAAGGCAAACGACGCTGATGGCGGCGTCCCGATAACAAGGACGCGCGGACGTTGCGCCTCCGCCACCACCACCGCCACCGCTGTCGTATGGGTGTCGCCTGCCAAGCCCAACGGCGCATCTGTCAATCACAGCCCCGCCGCCACCACCACCACCTCCGCCAGGCACACGGCCGCCCGCCGCCACCGCCGCTCAGGCGCTCAGGCGCTCGGTAGTTCGGTCGGCAGCCAGGTAGACAAACATAGCGAGGTCTTTCAATTCAGTTATTTTGCCTGACCTACTCATACCTGTATTACACACGCACGCATGCACGCACGCACGGAAACGCACGTACACACAGATACGCGCGCCGCAATGCAAGCATCCACTCTCTCTCTCTCTCTGTCTGTCTCTCCCTGTCTCTCTTCCTCTCTGTCTGTATGTCTCTCTCTCCCTGTCTCTCCTATCTGTAGGCTATGTCGGTCTCTTTCTCTATCTACCCAATTCATATAAAATTATCGCCGGTTGTTTGCAGTCAGATATAGTATCATCCATACAGATACGGATTCGTGTCATTTCACATGGACAGTGCGTCATGTGTGTGATCTACCATAGATACGACGTGCAGAAGCAAAACCGAATTGGCGCATACGATAAGGTGGAGCGAATTAAGGCTAGATCATAATATACATGTATCTATATTGACTATAATTAATTAATCAGAGCCGTGATTAGTAATCGCTGAACAGTTGCACGTCCCAATCTGATTAACAGATTTTTCGACTGACGTGCAACACCAACAGATCTAATCAATGATTAAACAGATCTAATCAATGATTAAACAGATCTAATCAATGATTAAACAGATCTAATCAATGCTTAGCACGTCACTATAACATGCAACACATCTCAATTAGATTCAGGAGCCAACCTTACGACTGCTATGGCGCCACGACAATACTGTGGAAGGCGATCGAAATAAATCCAATCGACAAGGAAGCCAGTGCATATGATATGGTCGTATACTAATATCGGTGTAACGAAGTTGCGTGAGGTTAAGACCCGAACAAAGCCGAACAAGATCCGAAAAAGCAAATCGAACGGAGGATGAGGAGGCACCATGCAGTTACCAAACATCACCGGCAGGTGGAGTCAAATGCAATCTCGTCGTTGAGGTTCTATAATTATTATAAGGAGACAACTATACAATCAGGGCTTAAAGTGTGCCTGGATGGTCATGGACGGCGTCCAGGCACTTATTTTAGAATCTGCACACCGTCCTGCCACTTATTTGGCCTGCACAGCAGAGAAAGGTAGGGGGCGTCCAGGCACTTATTTTTCTACACTTTAAGCCCTGTATACAATGTACAATGTACATGTATGTAGAGTCAACGTAGTAGGCCTGTGATCGTTGGAACGAGTGCTGCACTTGTTTCTGCATAACGGTTGGGCAAGGGAGGGGAGAATGGGCGGAGAAAAGGAGGTCAGATAATTATTTAATTGGGACAGCCATTGTTTCATTTCATCGTCCTTCTGAAAATAATATGTACATGCCCTCATCTCATCTTATCGAACCAATTATTGTATCCAAAGTAACTGCAGCAGCATGCTATTTCTAGCTCGGTCTGCTATAATTAATTATATATAAGACTTACTTCATTATCGTCTCGAAGATCAATTCATGTGCAGGTCTAAAACTCATAAGCATCGTCTGCTTCACTCGTTTACCTAAAATAAAAAATAAAAATAAATAATCATTGTTGTTTATTTCTGGTGACATTCAGTCGATCAGTCGATAAGATATTCTTTGCCATTTTGAAACAATAAATAATTCTATCGAATATCCTAATCGTAATCATAAAATCAAGATTATGTCTCCAACGCCTATCACGAAAACGAAGTTGCGAAAACGCCCTCATGAGACACTACAGCAGGCGCTTAATCAAACATCGAAATCAATGAACAGAGGTCAAGATCGAGAGAGTCAATCATTGAGTCAGACATATGCAGGCAGAGAATCGGAAGACGGCTGCAGCTAAGATGGATGGGTTATATAGCGTTGAAATGGCGATTGAGATGAGAGGGGAAGAGGAGGATGAAGAGGAGGAGGAGGAAGAGGAGGAGGAGGAGAAAGAGGAGGAGGAGGAGGAATGAAGAGTTCTGATTTGTTCAATTGCTATTCCTTCTGTCCTTATAAATTGTAGACGTGTTCTTCTCTTCCAACTGAAATCTTGGATCATCCAGTGAATTTATCATATGCATCTAAGCATGCTCATTGCTCATCATTGCTCATCATTGCTCATCATTGCTCATCATTGCTCATCATTGCTCATCATTGCTCATCATTGCTCATCATTGCTCATCATTGCTCATCATTGCTCATCATTGCTCATCATTGCTCATCAGTGCTCATCATTGCTCATCATTGCTCATCATTGATCATCATTGATCATCATTGCTCATCATTGCTCATCATTGCTCATCATTGCTCATCATTGCTCATCATTGATCATTGCTCATCAATGCTCATCATTGCTCATCATTGCTCATCATTGCTCATCATTGCTCATCATTGCTCATCATTGCTCATCATTGCTCATCATTGCTCATCATTGCTCATCATTGATCATTGCTCATTGCTCATCATTGCTCATCATTGCTCATCATTGCTCATCATTGCTCATCATTGCTCATCATTGCTCATCATTGCTCATCATTGCTCATCATTGCTCATCATTGATCATTGCTCATCATTGCTCATCATTGCTCATCATTACTCATCATTGATCATTGCTCATCATTGCTCATCATTGCTCATCATTGCTCATCATTGCTCATCATTGCTCATCATTGCTCATCATTGCTCATCATTGCTCATCATTGCTCATCATTGCTCATCATTGCTCATCATTGCTCATCATTGCTCATCATTGCTCATCATTGCTCATCATTGCTCATCATTGCTCATCATTGCTCATCATTGCTCATCATTGCTCATCATTGCTCATCATTGCTCATCATTGCTCATCATTGCTCATCATTGATCATTGCTCATTGCTCATCATTGCTCATCATTGCTCATCATTGCTCATCATTGCTCATCATTGCTCATCATTGCTCATCATTGCTCATCATTGCTCATCATTGATCATTGCTCATCATTGCTCATCATTGCTCATCATTACTCATCATTGATCATTGCTCATCATTGCTCATCATTGCTCATCATTGCTCATCATTGCTCATCATTACTCATCATTGATCATTGCTCATCATTGCTCATCATTGCTCATCATTGCTCATCATTGCTCATCATTGCTCATCATTGCTCATCATTGCTCATCATTGCTCATCATTGCTCATCATTGCTCATCATTGCTCATCATTGATCATTGCTCATCATTGCTCATCATTGCTCATCATTGCTCATCATTGCTCATCATTGCTCATCATTGCTCATCATTGCTCATCATTGCTCATCATTGATCATCATTGCTCATCATTGCTCATCATTGATCATTGCTCATCATTGCTCATCATTGATCATCATTGCTCATCATTGCTCATCATTGATCATTGCTCATCATTGCTCATCATTGCTCATCATTGCTCATCATTGCTCATCATTGCTCATCATTGCTCATCATTGCTCATCATTGCTCATCATTGCTCATCATTGCTCATCATTGCTCATCATTGATCATTGCTCATCATTGATCATCATTGCTCATCATTGCTCATCATTGCTCATCATTGCTCATCATTGCTCATCATTGCTCATCATTGCTCATCATTGCTCATTGCTCAATTGGACTTTACTCCAATTGATCAACCGTCTGTGCGGTCTGGCACATCGTCATGAATAATATTATTATTAGTCAGCAGCGGATCTCTTTCATCTGTTTCATCTGTTTCATCTGTTTCATCTGTTTCATCTGTTTCATCTGTTTCATCTGTTTCATCTGTTTCATCTGCAGTGTATCATCTCTTTCATCTGTTTAATCTGTTTAATCTCTTTCATCTGATTCATCTGTTTCATCTGGTTCATCTGTTTCATCTGCAGTGTATCATCTCTTTCATCTGTTTAATCTGTTTAATCTCTTTCATCTGATTCATCTGTTTCATCTGGTTCATCTGTTTCATCTGTTTCATCTGATTCATCTGTTTCATCTGTTTAATCTGTTTCATCTGTTTCATCTGTTTCATCTGTTTCATCTGTTTCATCTGTTTCATCTGCAGTGTATCATCTCTTTCATCTGTTTAATCTGTTTAATCTCTTTCATCTGATTCATCTGTTTCATCTGGTTCATCTGTTTCATCTGTTTCATCTGATTCATCTGTTTCATCTGTTTCATCTGTTTCATCTGTTTCATCTGTTTAATCTGTTTCATCTGTTTCATCTGTTTCATCTGTTTCATCTGTATCATCTTTTTCATCTGTTTCATCTGTTTAATCTCTTTCATCTGTTTCATCTGTATCATCTGTTTCATCTGTTTCATCTGTTTAATCTCTTTCATCTGATTCATCTGTTTCATCTGGTTCATCTGTTTCATCTGTTTCATCTGATTCATCTGTTTCATCTGTTTCATCTGTTTCATCTCTTTCATCTCTTTCATCTGTTTCGTCTGTTTCATCTCTTTCATCTATTTCATCTGTATCATCTGTTTCATCTGTTTCATCTGTTTCATCTCTTTCAGCTTAATGTCGTAGGCTATAGATCAACCCTTCGTCGTTTAATAATTACATCTTGGTTTCTGTCACTTTGAGTTTTATCCATGCAGTTTTTCATAGATGGATGACGACTTCAACCATGACTTTATATGTCTATACTTGAAGCGACTATAGATTCATGTTTTTGCGCTATACACATCATTAAATTGTTTATAATCAATTACATGTAGGTCAAGCCTCATTTAATGTTAAAAGAAACGTGTCTATATATGTATATTAGGGTGGAGTGAAAACAGCAAAAAAAACATTTTTCTCACCAATCTTTTCGTAATAGTGACCAAAAGCTGACCACATGTCAGAGAACTAATAATGCTCAAAGAAATTATAATTTTACATTGCGTCTTCTGCCCTCTACCGGCAGTTTAATATGTCAAAATTTCATAATTTTTCCTAAAATTTACATTTTTTTGCATAGAATTTTTATTCCTTCAACTATCTGCATCGATTGCAATTTTGTCTATAAAGCCTCTTCAATTCAGCATATAATGAGGTATTATTTGTTAAAAAATTCCAAATGGTAACGAAGTTATTAATTTTTTACAAAATTAGAGTTTACGACATGTCGCGACATCATAGAAATAGCTAAAAACAGTATAACTTTTGTATCCGTTGACCAATTTTTATGATTTTTGTGTCATTTGATCAGAATTTACATAGGCTAGCTAAAGACTCATTTGATACATAACTAGAAAACATTTCAGCAATCATATAAATTAGATTTCTTCCCCAGGAATCTTTTTAAAACAGTGATCAAAAGCTGCCAGCATGTCAAAGGAGAGTAGGCCTAATTCTCAAAGAAATTATGATTTTACTTTGCGTCTTCTGCCCTCTACCGGCGGTAACATCTTTGTAATACATAATTCCTGTTAAAAAATGGCAATTCTTCTGAGTTATTTTGCTTGAAATAAATATTTTCGAGAGGTTGTAAGTTCATAAAATACGTATCCAAATCAGAATTTAATGGTCTCCTGCTTTTGAAATATTTCCAGGCATTGTGTGTGTTAATTAATTTTGTTTGAATTGGATGTACCCAGCTATTAGTCAATACAAATCTAGGAGATTCTCCAGCACAATTGAGTTTTATAACTTGGATGTAACGACAGAGGTACCATTTCAAGCTAGACGCTTACAGCCCACAACTCACCTAATGCACTGTAGGCTATGTGAAATGAATTGTACCTACAAACTTCATTTCATATTAGTGTAACATGCTCTAATGTCTTTACTTCTAGTGACAGTTTATTGATAACAGTAAAACCAATCAGAAAAGAATGACATCAAGATTAAGATTGCCTCCCGTTTGTCCAATCTTTGGTGCTCCAAGAAGATTGAAATGTAACTTTTTGCCGATGGTCGAGGATGTCTTGATGGAGTACATGTGGATTAGACACGAGTTAAAGTCTAATGCAACATCCAAAAGGGAACCAACCTTTCCTGAAATATCCGTTACACTGTCAACTAAGATCAGAGATATATGGCTTCGAGCTTCCATTCCCACTGTGACTACAACACGGGTTGTCCAGCTAATTCGCTTTCATCATGACAAATACCTGAAACTTGTTAGGTATCCTTTAGTCAAACGTAATGCAGGTTATGAAGCAAGGACGACGGACTTCAAAGAGGAGGCCAAGGCTTGTCTTTTTGACATAGCTTCGTGCAAGTGTCTTACATTCTCGTCGTGCACTTGTGACAAAGCTATGAAAGTTCCTCTTCCAGAACAACAATTCCTGCAGGACCAAAGAACAAAACGGAAAATGATGATCGGACCAGTGGATGGTCCAGCTACAAAGGCACTAGTCAATAAAGAATTTCGAAAGGCCAGAGAACGGGATTTGCAAGAGAAATACAAAGTTGAATCCGAAGCTTCTGATGCAGCTACTTTCTCTGCATCCATAGCAGTCGATGAAAGTCCTTCATCATCGGACAGCGATCGCGACGAAGCAGGCTATAAATGCAAAAAATATCGTCTCACATCATCGCAACAGAGACGGAACCTGCCGAATGTGGCCAAAGCTTCCGATCGATATGCCATATCAGATCGGGCAGTTGCAGAAATCACATCCGGTGTGCTACAGGATTATGGAATTATAACTCCCGATGAGTGCCGTGAAGTCATTGACAGGAACAAAATTAGGAGAGAAAGAAAGAAATATCGAAGTTGTGTTCAAGCAGGAAGTGCCAACATGACTGTGAGTGTTGATCCGTTTGGCATTTACTTTGATGGTCGAAAGGACAGAACCTTAGTTCATGAGAATGTGAACGGAAAATTGCATCGCAGAGTGAAAGTAGAAGAACACGTCTCGTTGGTTTTAGAGCCAGGTACAAGTTTCTTAGGCCACGTAACAACTTTAACTGGCTCTTCTGCGAACATGAAGGAGAGCATTATGAATTTCTTACAGGAGAATAGCATGAACACTGATAACCTTATCGCCATTGGATGTGACGGCACAGCAGTAAATACAGGGAAGAAAGGTGGTGCAATACGTCTCATTGAAGAACATGTCAATCGTCCTCTCCATTGGTTTGTGTGCCTCCTGCACGGAAACGAGCTGCCACTAAGACATCTGTTCGAGAAGCTAGACGGGAGCACCACAGGACCAAGAAGCTTCTCAGGACCTGTCGGAAAGTTGTTAGCAAAGTGTGAAACACTCCCAGTGGCTCAATTTAAAAAAATTGAGTGCGAGTTTCCTGCTCTTGACATCCGTGACTTGAGCACCGATCAACAATATTTGAACGATATCTGCCTTGCTGTTAAGAGTGGCCACTGTGATGAAGCTCTGTCAAATCGTGAACCAGGAAGGCTCGTTATGTCTCGTTGGATTACACTCGCTAACCGAGTATTGCGTCTCTATGTCAGCACTGAAGAACCATGTGATGCTCTTAAAATTGTAGCAGAATTCATAATGAAAGTTTATGCACCCATGTGGTTTACCATCAAATCAAAGCCTTCATGCAAAGACGGAGCAAAACACTTGTGGCTGACAATTCATAAATCTAGATACTTGAGCGAGCCAATGAGAGCTATTGTTGACCGAGTCATTCAGCACAATAGTTATTTTGCTCACCCGGAGAACCTTATTCTTGCCATGCTTACAGATGACCGACAGCATGTAAGGGAGCTTGGACTCAGACGTATCTTAAGAGCTCGAACATGTAACCAAAGAAATGTACGTATACGAGTTTTCCAAATTCCGCCTTTGAATTTTGAGGCTACAGACTATACTGAGCTCATCGACTGGCAAACATCTTTTGTGACAGAGCCTCCAGCTACCAAATCGTTGTCTCAAAGTGATTTGGAAAGATATGTTTGCAGTGAAGAAGCACCTGTTATCGATTTTCCACGTTTTCCCTGCCACACTCAAGCAGTGGAAAGATGTGTGAAAGCCGTAACCGAAGCATCCCAGACTGTTGTCGGACAAAAATCCCGAGACGGCTTTATCAGAGCAAGAAACGCTGCCAGAATGATTATGCCAACGTTTAACACTAAAAGCGAATACCGCACAAAGTGACTCGCTTTAAATGATTACTGCAAATTCAGACTGAGAACTCTGTGGACGTTAAAATAAGACAATTTAGTAAACAAAATCTCATTTCAATGCTTGCTGAAATGTTTTCTAGTTATGTATCAAATGAGTCAGTATGTTTTTAGCTAGCCTATGTAAATTCTGATAAAATGACGCCAAAATCATAAAAATTGGTCAACGGATACAAAAGTTATACTGTTTTTAGCTATTTCTATGATGTCGCGACATGTTGCAAACTCTAATTTCGTAAAAAATTTATAACTTCGTTACCGTCTGGAATTTTTTAACAAATAATACCTCATTATATGCTGAAATGAATGGGCTTTATAGAAAAAATTGCAATCGATGCAGATAGTTGAAGGAATAAAAATTCTATGTAAGAAAATGTAAATTTTAGGAAAAATTATGAAATTTTGACATATTAAACTGCCGGTAGAGGGCAGAAGACGCAATGTAAAATTATAATTTCTTTGAGCATTATTAGTCCTCTGACATGTGGTCAACTTTTGGTCACTATTACGAAACGATTGGTGAGAAAAAATTTTTTCACTCCACCCTAATGTATATGACGTGTAGCCTACACATGCTTGTGAATCAAACCTCTTGCCTTCGCTGCTGCCATGGATAACTAGGCTAACTAAGTAAACTACACGACTCAAAAGATTGGCTCATAAGATTGGTTTATAAAATTACACAGGTCCTCAATACGCAAATCATGTGTGCTTTCTTGACATAGCCTACTTTAAGCCTGTGATAAATAACGTGTATCGCTTTCAAACATACGGTCTCCTCTCTTTCTTAAAATTTCATTTTGATATATAACTGCTGTCTAAGTAGAGCCCTAATATATACATATATATATATATGCATATGGAATTATACATGCATAGGCCTACATACGTACATAGATATAGGCGTAGCCTACGCGAGTATACACAAGGTTCGTATACGGCACAGAATACACATAATACATAGAATTTAAATAGACCAAATTGCAGCCTGTAAACATACATGACACACATACATGACACACATTCGCGAGGCAGAGGTAGGCCTAACTATAATGACATTAATGTCATTGACAAATAAGCAGTTGCCATATTATGCTGTAATGCATTAAAAAGTCTTGTGACACCTAGCGAATGAACGGGTAAATAAATTTATCGCGTACGTTGCGGAAGCCATGATAGTCTATACGACGTGGTTCCATGCAGGCTGCAGTCGCTTAGTCTGTTGCAAAGGACAATGATTAGGCCTATTCTAGCTCTGCATATACTTAGATCGTATACTGTTGAAAACGCAAAATTAATATCTTCTTACTAATTTAGCAGCAAAGGTCTCGTCTTTATATTACACAGAAAGTTCTACGGTATAAACACGCGAACTGTGTATAGGTCCAATGCTCCATCTACAATTCTACATGTAGGCCTAGTTGCATCGCATCATGTTACACATGATACACTTGTTAGAAGTGACAACAGGAATCGTTTCATGAATATCAAGACAGTGTTATTTGCTTTGTCTTTGCTAATTCATTTAGGAACCGCCGCGTCATCTGCAGAACACATTAACTTTTTATAAAGACTTTGTATCAAATTATAATGAGGGTGGTTCAAAACGTGTCAATGGAGTAGTATTATAGGCCTGTCACGTCATCTAAATAGATCCAGACCTCTGCAGTGACTGGTTCCTAGAGATATTATGTTGTCAATTATATAACTGTCGCAATACTTATTCTCAGCATGTAACATCATTAGCACATTGCAAACGCCGTGATAGCAGTGAACAGCTACCGAAGCAGCAGCAGCAGCAGCAGCAGCAGCAACAGCAGCAGCAGCAGCAGCAGCAGCAGTATCGTTTGCCAAAATTATAAACTGCATCATTTTCAAAGAAAAAGCACTCATGGCGAACTATTAGGTGTCAATGTGTTTCCTTTTTCAAATATGGTTTTTAAAAATAGAATTCGTTATTATAGGCCAATCTCTTTGCTTCCCTTCTGAATGATTATTGCTGGCCACATTAATCTGTTTTCGTGAAAATATTTCACGTGACAATGTTTTTGCAAAGTTAACAGAAACTGATGAAACTTGCAATTGTTTGAAATTCCAAAATTCCGAAATTAAATACGCTAAAAGAAATTGGGCGACCTTCTCACTACCCATAAGCGGGGGTTTCTCATTCTTGGTTTCAAATTTAGATGCTCATTAACACGTTGACCGCCACGGCTTTCTTACCTGCTACGCCACGCCAAAGACGCTAAATTTTCAACATACGAAATTCATGGAAAACAATTCTTTCACTTTGTTTTCACCTCCCTCCGACCTCACCACGGTCCCACCCCATACCCAACCCCACCAAATCTTACCCATCCCGACCAGGCTCCACCAAGCCCCCATTCCACCCCACCGGCCCAGTACTGCCCCACCCCACCCAACCCCACAATCTGGATCAACTTGTTGTTTTGCGTTCCACTCACCGTCTAACGTCTCCCCACAATTGCCCTGCCCCATTCCCGTCCCATACCCCACCAAACCCATCCATCCCCACCGCCCCCATTCCACCCTACCCCACCCGTTCCACCCCACCCAACCCCACACTCTGGAGCAAATTTTAATTTTTCGTCCCACCCATCGTCCAGAGTCACCCCATATTTTCCCTACCCCACTCCCGCCCCATACCCCACCAAACCCACCCATTTTCACCGCCCCCATTCCACCCCACCCCACCCGCCCCACCACACCCAACCCCACACTCTGGAGCAAATTTTAATTTTTCGTCCCACCCATCGTCCAGAGTCTCCCCATATTTGCCCTACCCCATTCCCGCCCCATACCAGACCCCACCAAACCCAATCTCTTCCCCCACCCTGCCCGACATGCTCCACCAAACTCCACCGCACTTGAGTAAATTTCGGATTTTCAGCCTACTTCGCCGTCCAACCATGGCTCCACCCCGCTCCCCACCCCACTTGCACTCACCTCATCCCCTTCCACACCCCACCCTCCCTCAGCCATCCCATCACTAACCACCCAAACCCAGCCCCCATTCTATAAGCTTATATGGAGTAGATATCGGTTTTTACCCTCTCAGTTCGACCTAATCCCATGCTTAGTTAGCCGTATAATCCAGTACGAGATATCTCGTACTGGGCGCCACAGGACGCAAAAATTGGTACGAGATATCTCGTACTGGGCGGTGAACGTGTTTATGGTTCCTTTTTGTGATTCGATTATTATAACTGTAATATATTATTAGTGTGTTTTCTTCATCAAAATGTTCAGTCGGACCAAATAAAAGACCAAGTTCATAATTCATGGTCCGTCTTATAATAATTTAGCATTGACTTCTTATAACATCTTGAAATTGTTATCAGTTCAATTTCAAGTTCAATTTCAAGTTCAACACCAAATAAGGTGTCACACTGTATTTCGCTTGGATCACCGTATACAATTCATTATTCTATTTTCGTTATTATGGGTATTGTCTTAAAGCACCGATTTACTTACTGCAGAATAAATCATGTCGTTGTTTCTCATTCGCTCATTATCCGTATGCTTCTGCTCCTGCTGCGTGGTCTTCTTGATTTATCGTCTGCAAAAAACGTTCAGAAAGAAAGATATAGGCTATAATAATATTATAACTCGCCATAATACAATAATTATAATACATATTATATCGTAATATTTTCAACAATCAACACATCATGCTTAAAACATATAATTCACATGTAGATACAGATGCAATAATAATAACCAAAGAAAATGGAATGTCCAGAACTGCTGTAGCGGTCTAGGTCTCAATTAATGTCAACTGGTTGCATTTTATTTGACGATGCAAAAAATAGGCTCTAAAATGTATGCAACTTGGCACGGTTTAAACTTTAAAGTGTTACTGGACGGTCATGGACGGCGTCCAGGCACTTATTTGCAAATCTCAACACCGTCCTGCCCCTTATTTGGACAACAAAACCTGGAGAAGTGACGGGCGTCCAGGCACTTCATTTTCTACAATTTAAGCACCGCAATTTGGCACTAAATTTCTTGGCACTAATGATACTGACGGTAGGCAAAGTGAGCCTGAGAAATCAACGGGATCGTCTGAAATACAGATCAAATCTCAAATCAAATCAAATCTCAAATCAAATCTCAACATCAAATCTCAAATGCTGAGATCAGATCTCAGATGGCTTAACACAAGTCTAACCTTTGTCTGGAGATCTGCACGTAGGCCCTACTCCAATCATATGGTACGTCATCTCTGCACGCAGGAGAAATGTGCGATCAGGCTTCACACCGTTCACACGTGCATGCATGCATGCTGCTTGTGAGATGATGATGATTTTTCAAATGAACGCTGCAGTCTGCTTTTGTGACCTTTTAGGTGATCACCCACCTCGCTTCATCCATGACCTTAAGGAAATAATAATACAAAAGAGTTTTCATAAATCAATCGACAGCCTGCATTAAACGTAAGAGTGCGAAACAAAAACAGAACGTGCAGCAGGGCTTAAAGTGTGACTGGACGCGGGTGGATGGTCATGGACGGCGTCCATGCACTTATTTTAAAATCTGAACGCCGTCCTGCCACTTATTGGCGTCCATGCACCTCCAGAAAACCGGGGTAGCCTATACTATGCGGGTAAACAGCAGGGTACACGGGTTCACGCTGTTATTTAGGTGTAATGTTCCAGAAATTGTGAGCGAATGACTAAAAAAGGTCAGATTGGCGGACATTTTGTGAAGATTTCGGCCGAATGACTAAAAAAAGGTCATCAGAATTTTCTGCCCTTAGAAGAGTCGGCTTTCCCCCCCGGTCAGCGTGTACTCACCTCAAAATTTACCAGTAGGCCTACAACCCTGGTGTAAACTATCGAACACAAAGAGCAACTCAATAATTGGAATTCATGAGACTCCGAAGCAACGAAAACTAGTTAGCATTATAATCTGAGTATCATTCGTAATTAATTAATTATTATGATTGAAATAATGTCATAGAATATTCTAATTGCTGCTGAGGTAAGAAAGCAGTTTAGATCTAAGCCTAATATCTTTTGACGCAGCACGTGTAGAAACCAGATTCGAACCCGTGATTCACTTGCTATTGACCACCTTCTGTGCTAGATGCCATGGGAGGGCCGAATTAACCAATGTGGAAACCCTGTTCCGTAAAACTGTAGGCCCCAAACCTTACAGTCTTGCGGAATCGCCGCAAAAGGAATACCGGTAAAGCGTTTTAGCACATAGGCCTATACAAAGTGCGCCAAAAAGTAATCTCCTAAGGTTTTTAGCCCATATCCTGGCCAAACATACGAATTTCTAAATGAAACTTAACAGTCGTAAAGGCAATTCATATTTACGTACAATGTTTCAAATAACAAAAAAATATTTCAAATGAACAAAAGTTACATCACTTTCAGTGAGGCCACCCACCGTTTTTTGAAGATTCAAAAACGCGACGCAACAAAAAGTAGGGAAAAACCAATTTAACCCTCAGGCTACCAAGCTTTTTTTGTAACACTGACTACCAAGAGGGGGGTGGTTACCACCCCCCCTGGATTTTGGGTTTGGTTTGAGATATCATAACTTGTAATACACCTATGGATTCAGCATTCATTTCTGCACAAAATGGTATATTTAGGTTTAAAATATATGAAAGCACCCCAAAGTTATGAATTTTTTACCGTAGGCACCCGTCGATTCCACAAAATGTATACTTTCGCATAAGCAAAATATTAGATTCTGTGTGTTTTTAACATAATTTATTTAATTTAAAATAGGTTACATATAATAAAGTCCAATATTCAACTATAAAAACTAGTAATAAGTTAGTTTTAGTTACAATAAAAAGAGAAAAAACACGTAAAACATGCTGAAAAACGTTTACGCAGACTTATCGGTTTGCGTTGTAAAAAACCCAACATTTTCACACATTTAAATTTATTTTAAGCACTTCCGGTCATCAAATGTCAAATTATTTGGTATCACTAAATAGCCCTAATTGCCCTCTATAGAATGACATAATTTATTTCTCTTAAAAAATAAATTATGAATAATTTTTAATAGAAACAACATAAAAATTTTATGAAAATAAAACACCTTTTTATATATTTTAATTTATTTTGAGCACTTCCGGTTGTCAAATGACAACTCCGTGACCACCACAATGTAGCCCCACATTCCCTCTACAGAATGGTGTAATTGGTGTCTCTTCATGTCAAAGGACGGATAAGATACAGCCGATAATCTAAGGGGGGTGGTATCCACCCCCCCCCTGGTGCCTCGGGTATATCGGGTGTAACTTTTGAATGGTATGGTATATCATCACACATTTTAGCTCAAAATGTGTGCAAATGAATCCTCTACAGCCACCTAAAACGTCAAAATTTTATTCCTAACGAAAAAAGTTTTATTTGGGAAAAACCTATGGGGGGTGGATACCACCCCCCCTTGGTAGCCCGATGGTTAATTATTCTGGCCAATATCTTGGCCGGAAGTAAGAATTTCGAAATGAAATTTTTACAGACTTAAAGACAATTCATATTTAGGCTACACAATCATGTTGGCAAGATTTCATCAAAATATTTCAAACACAACAAAAGTTATACCACTTTTAGGGAGGCCACCCACCGTTTTTTGACGATTCAAAGACGTAACGCAGCAAAAAGTAGCACAGGCACGATTTTATTGAAATGATTCTCAACAATCTTAGCTGTCTTTTAAAAGTTATTCTCAGCTTTAAGACGCTGTATAAGCTCACATAGTTAAGTCCATCAATAATTTGATGGCAAATTTTCCAGTGATACACGAGTACGAACCATTCTTGTTTCGCTACTAAAAGTAGAAAAAACTTGAGATGAACAGATTTTAATGGTTCAATGATTTCAATCAGTGGCCATCCATATAATACGAATGCAAAAATAGAATTTCACACCCTCCCTGTTGTACCGGTATGCGGACTTTTCATCCCCGGACGATTCATCTCCGGACGGTTCATCCCGGACGGTTCATCCAGGCAACGTTTTAACCCCGGACGGTTCATCCACGGGCGATTCATCTCCGGACGGTTCATCCCGGACGGTTCATCCAGGGGGTTTTAACCCCGGACGGTTCATCCACGGGGGATTAATACAACACAATAATATTATTTGTTCATTAGTCGGCAGGGAAATTCAACGCCCCGGTGAAGAGAGTCTATACCTACAGTGGAAAGACTGGTGCTTGCAATAACGCCATTTTGTTACTCCTTTTGCGTTTACTCTTTTCTCCCCACTATTCGTAGTTCCCATGTAGGCTACTAGTGTCCGCTGTTCACTCTTGGACAGTCCAAAATTGGTCGCCATCGATAAAATAATTTAAAAACAATATTCAAAGCGTTCTATAACAAGTAGCCTACTGTAGGCCGGTAGGGCTACCTAGAACCCAGCGCATGGGGTGCCTACCAGCATGTAGCTGACATTGACAAGAAGAGTCCGTATGGCAGAGAGCTGGCTTTTCAAAATGCATATGAATGCTTTATTGTTTTTCAATAGAACAGTATATTCTTTATTAACTAAACAATTGCTGTTTGGTTCACAAAATTTCGATAAACAAATATTCTAATTCTTGCGTCAGAAATGTACAAGTTCACCAAGGCGCTTGGACAGTTTTCATGGCATTTGTCTTTCTGAGAGAAGGCTAGCAGCGGCTTGCCTATCCAAGCTGACCCTATATAATGTCATGGGTGTCTCCCGTTCAGCGGGCAATCGTGACCAGGGACTAACTTCCCTTTTTAGTCGACCGAGTTGAACAGATGTCGTCGGTACTTGGTCCGAAATGGGTATGACCCTGTCATGAACACAGTGCCTATAGGCTTCACAGACACTCGGTGCCATCTGACCCCTCACTGTCGACCAGGTATAGTGTCGAAACATGTTCGCAGAGCACATTAGCACACGGCACGACAGGAGGATCTCATCCACAGCACTCAGCACTATTATACAGAGGAGGCTAGATGATCCATGGTGGAGAAACCCTCATCAGTTCACGACTGCCGATCCAAAGACACACGACGCCCCCGTATAGACATTAGCCACCCAGTCAATGGCGTCAAGTCTAGAATAACAGCAGCCTTTCTTCTCATATGGACCGCAGGAGTGCACTAAAGTGATTAATTTTTACGTTTAATAAACATAATTATTTATTCTAATATGTTTTGACATTTATTGTCTTTTATTATGTACTCACTATATTTGTTAATTTCTAATCATGCCATTTGTTTGATCGGAATTACATTAGAATTTTTTTTAGAAAACCATAGAGCCTAATAATACTGACAACATTTTTTTGGCATAAATAACTGCTGTCAAAATACAGATGGACTCGTGAAAGAACGTGCAATTTTATGTTCTTTAAAGGGGACTATTTGTCCGGGGACTTTTTGTTCGGGTACATCTTTATCTGGGGACTTTTTGTCCCGGGACATTTTATCCGGGGACATTTTATCCGGGGACTTTTTGTCCAGGAACATTTTGTCCGGGGACTTTTTGTCCCAGGACTTTTTATCCGGGGACTTTTTGTCCGGGGACTTTTTGTCCAGGGACATTTTGTCCGGGGACTTTTTGTCCAGAGACATTTTGTCCGGGACATTTTGTCCGGGGACATTTTGTCCTAGCACCTTTTAACCGTAATATACTATTTGCTTTTTAAGCATCGCATTTGCTAGCTACAAATCTGTAGGCCTAGGCTAACACTTATGAAAAATAAATTGCTAACAACATTTACACTTAGCCATTTAGTTTTAAAACTAGGGCCTCTATAAAATTAATAAAGCAAGAATAGGCTACAGTCAGTGGCTTGATTTTCAGTCCTGATTTTAGCATTTCATAACTTAGGTCTGAACAAACTGAGAAAAATTTAATTACACTGAGAAGTTAGAAATTCAGATTTCAGTTGCATTTAAGAAAGAACAAAATTTCAGTCTGGCTTTCGTATACAATATCGGATGAGACGGACGACTGATTAATAAATGACTATGTGATAGCACAGAGTGATAGACAGGTTTAATGTGGACTAATAATTAGACATTTAATGTCGAGATCGCTCCCGAGCCACACGCACACATATATACAAAAACGGCAAACTTCCATCACCCCTCCCCTCAATATGTAGGCCTAGGCCTAATTATCTAGATGCGCCCTTAGCTTGCTATTTGCAAGACTTTCTATCAAAATGGGAAGAATATTGCACATTGATAATACCTAGTCTCTGAATAAATTATGAACAATTAGACCTATATAAGATGCAGGATAATTAGGGGAGATACCGGCGCCATTTTGGATCAACTCAGGGTTTAAAGTGTGTCAGGACGATCATGGACGGCGTTCTGGCACTTATTTTCAAATCTCTATGCCGTCACTTATTTGGCCAGCACACCTGAAAATGTAAGGGGCGTTCTGGCACTTCTTTTAGAAAGGTAAGGGGCGTCCAGGCACTTTTTTTACACTTTTAGCACTGGATCAACTCAGTAGCCTACTCTTTGCCATCAGGATTTTAAAATGTGGCGCAATGCGCATTATCTTTATTCCCGACTTTTAAATTCTGCGGCGTTTTTTCACTTTTTAGTGAGCATTTTCAACAATATTTAGAAACAATGTGAACATTTGGATATTGGGCTTCAAGAATTTCACAGAAGAATCGAGTCTTACAGACTAGCTGCAGATTTAACAGCAGAAAGCAACATTGGCAATAAAATTATTGCCATAGAATCGTATCCTAAAATTTAAATTGTAAAAAATTGCATTTTGATTTATGTGATCATGTGTAATACACGCAGTCAATACCAATAGTGTTGTGCAATAACGTAACAAGACTAAGAGTATTTTCTTTCGTTCCGAACATTTATTGATCGTCAAAAATGATTCTAAACACTGGTTATTGTTCTTACTTTCAAATCGATTGTCGTGCTGTGGTAAACAGATTCCAAAGACAATCACATGATAATCCTATATAATTGGAGAAATCGAGCAGCAGCAGTAGCAGTAGACTGATGTGGTAGAGAGAGAGGTTGACGTCTCCCGCTCCTCCGTGTCTTTTCCACGTGTCAACATGCATCTTCATCAAACCTTTTATGATCCAAACGGAATAAGAACGACAGCTTTGCAACAATTCGTCGATCATGCATCGAATGAATGCTGCAATGCGATCGGAAGCAGCGATCCTTTTGGCCGTTCAGTCTATAATCGGACTATTTTTAGGAGTGAATCATTACCCCCTCCTCCGTCCATCACCCTTTCTTCTTCTTCTTCTTCGCTCGCCGTCGTCGTCGTCGTCGGCCTATTATAATCGTCTGGAATTCGGCGAATGCGTAACCTCTTCACATTCTTTGTCAGTTGGGCGTTTCAAGAATGCCAACGAAAGACGCAAAGAACGACAACCGCTACCGACCGACAACGACGGTCTACACGTCGTCGTCGTCGTCGTCGTCGTCGTCGTCGTCGTCGTCGTCGTCGTCGTCGTCGTCGTCGTCGTCGTCGTCGTCGTCGTCGTCGCCGACAAACGTCGTCGTCGCCGACAAACGCCGCCACCGCCGCCGAAGCGTCGTCGTCTCTCTCGATCGTCGTCTCTTCTCGTAATCTTTGCGATGGCGGTGGCGTAGATCGCTGTGTGTGTTGCGTTGGAATTTGCAACGCAACACACACACACACACACACACACACACACACACACACACACACACACACACACACACACACACACACACACACACACACACACACACACACACACACACACACACACACACTGCAACACATACACATACTGCAACACATACACATACTACAACACATACACATACTGCAACACATACTGCAACTCCCTCCCTCCCTTCACCACGCTTACAATCCTCCCATCCCCACCCCCTATCCACCACACGATCGACTACAACTCACGGTGGCCCCTGCTCGACTCGGGTGCTAAGTTGTGTAATAATCACGCACATGAATTTATGTATAATTTATATACAATTACATTATTCATGTGTGTTTATACATATATGCTGATAAATATAATTTATATAGACTGAGATATATAATAATACATATCGACTTATATACACTGTGAGCCATAAAAAACCGGGCCACTTTATTTTTAGCTATATCTCGGTCGGTATTTTAACAATTTTTATAGTTTTTGTGTCGTTTGAAAGAAAAATTAAATCTCTACGATTTAATTATTTACTTGCGCGATGACGTCATATCCGTTTCGCAGTATATTGTAAATAAAGTTGATGGTTGAAAATTTGAGCTAAAATTTTAAAATATTGAGCTTTGAGGATAAATTTTTAATTAAAAATCTGCGGGAATGCAAAAATTATTCTTCTGGACGATTAATTAAGGAGTTTCCGAACAAGAATTGGAAAAGAAAAACATTAGATGACTTTCTGCGAAAGTTGAGAACTACCGGTTCAGTTGAACGCGCTGCGGGAAGTGGTCGGCCAAAATCGTCGCGAACTGAAGATAATATCGCCGCTGTCAATGAATTGGTTCAGAGCCAAATTGAGTTTCTGTCTCGCAATGTACCATACTTCATAGGGCCAGAGATACGGCCACCAAATTTGCCTGACCTAAATCCAGTCGATTATTCCATCTGATCCATTATGGAACAGCGCGTGTACCAAAAGCGCATTCAGAACACTGATGAACTTCGGCAGTGTCTCGTGTCCGTCTGGAACGATCTGGAACAACATCTTATTGACACTGCAATTGATCAGTGGCGACGTCGCTTGGAAAAATGTGTACGTGAAAAAGGAAGTCATTTTGAACACAAACTCGAATAAAGGCCCTGAAGAATTGTTTGCATTTAAGTAGTAACAATGCAGCATTGATCGATTCTCACGTGTTTTTTAGTGTGTTCAGTTTCGCAAGACAAGTTTAACATACATGTATACGACGAAATCGATAATGTTTATTTCTGCTCTTTAGAGTATGGATTCCTGTTTAAAATAATGCAAAAAGTGTAAAAATCGATAAAGAAATGACAGAGATATAGCTAAACATAAAGTGGCCCGGTTTTTTATGGCTCACAGTGTATATATATATATATATAATATCTATCATAAAGAGACTGTCTAACTGTCTGTTGGTGTGTCTAACTAGCGGTGTTGTTGTTGCGTATTTATTGAGAAGTCGGCTATTCCAATAATATATATCTACAGATTCTACATGTATGCCATTTTATGGCTATAGTACACTGTGTCCCGATAAATTCCAAGGCTGTACGGTAAATATAAAAATAATTAGTAAACATTGATAGATTTTTAAAATTCCAGAAACAGTTTAATCCTGAAATATTATGGAACTATAATTCATGGTCGAAATGTCCGCCATTGGCTTCCACGCATGCTTCGAGACGTACACGCCACTGACTAACAGCAGCATCGAGGACCAGTTGATCAAGTTCATCCCAAGCATTAACAATTCGCTCGCGGAGTTCTTCGATGTTTCTGTTGGATTTCTCGGAATGCATTTAAGATTCTGACCGTCATTTAGTCCGCCATTTTGGTTTTCGTGCAGTGCTACATATGTGATCTTGGCTTTATCATATTCCTTGACCTCTAAAATGTTGACTTAGACCCTGAAATCATGATTCCTTTACATACATGACTTCACCTATAGCCATTTTAAGATTCTGGCAGCCATTTTGTCCGCCATTTTGGTTTTTAGTGCAGTGTTACATATATGACCTTGCTTCCATCGCATTTCTTGACCTCGAAAATGTTTATTTAGATTCTGAAATCACATTTCTACTGCATACATAACTCCGTTTGTGACCATTTTAGATTCTGGCCGCCATTTTGTCCGCCATTTTGGTTTTTGCGCAGTACTACATATATGTCCTTGATTCCATTGCATTCCTCAAACCCCATAGTCTTAATTTAGAGTCTAAAACCGTGTTTCTATCACATACAATACATTACTTTTAATCACTTGAAGCAATTGTCAGCCATTTTGTCCGCCATCTTGTTTTCCCATGGAACCGCTAAAAATCCAGTTTGCTAACCGCGATTTTCGTTTTCAGGAGGGTCAAATTAGTCTAAAAACACCGGTTAGCAAATTGTTACATGATTTGCTTCTAACAGTGTAATTTTCAGATCCCAAGCCTAGACTAATATATTAGAGCCTTGGAATTTATCGGGACACAGTGTATAGTCAGCTGGTTCAGTTTATTGTATACAGCCATATGTCTTCGTCAGTGCTAAAAGTGTAAAAAAAGAAGTGCCTGGACGCCCCTTACCTTTCCAAAAGAAGTGCCAGGACGCCCTTACATTTTCAGGTGTGCTGGCCAAATAAGTGGCAGGACGGCATAGAGATTTGAAAATAAGTGCCAGGACGCCGTCCATGACCGTCCTGCCACACTATAAGCCCTGTTCTTCGTACTTCTAATCCTGTTCTCTCTGATTTTTTAAAATTTGTATTTACTTCCTGTATACTTTTCCTTACTGGCCTAATTACCTACACCGGTAAGCGAGAGCGGCATACGTCTGTTGGTTGCAACGGACTGCGGTTCAAGTCCCAGGCTGGGAGTTGACATTCAGAGATTTAGATATCTCGGGCTAGCACGTGTGGGACGCAGGGACGCAGGCTCCTGCGGAGCAACCTTGGGCAAATTGCTTACCCATCATTGTCTGTGAGGAAGGCAACGGAAAACCACCTCACTTAGCTCATCCCCATGGGCGTAAAGCCAATGAACCTGCATTCGGGCAGAGAACCATCATCATCATCATCATCGCTTTTCCTTATAAGCGTAGCCTATACTTGTAAAATTTTCATTTATCGTCCGCTAATGTCTTGGCTCTATAGCAACTTGCGTGGCGATCAGTTGTCGCCTAAACATGAAAAATCTGCATATATATATAATATAGATCTATTATATATATATATATATATATATACTGTGTCCACGATAAAGTAGAACCCACAATAAAGTGTCATAACTCGGTCAAAACGTTCAGAATTTGCCTGAAATTTTACACGCAACAACAGTGGCCAAATTTACACGAGATCCTAAAGCCGATTAGAAATATTCGTGAGTTTGCTAAATTTATGAGCGTTTGAGATGCAGCACCGAAAAATGCAACTTTCCAACATGGAAAAGCTGAAAAGAAATAAAATTCAGCTAAATATGGTGCTCAGAATGTCATTTTTGTTCACGAACACACGGCCATAGACGTAGTAGTGTAGTAGCTGTCCCGGAAGACACTCGGCTTCATATTCGTAGCTGTGGCCGCCTAGCAGTCCAGACCTCGATCCGGGTGCATGTACCGGAGTAGCGCGTTTTTCGTTCCCGTACTCATGACATCGATAAGCGTAGGGTGCGTCTGATTGAAGAGTGGCAGCTATTTGACCAGGTGATCATCGATCGGACCTTCAAACAGTAGCCTCTACGTCTATGGTCGTGTGTTCATGAACAAAAATGACATTTTGAGCATCATATTTAGCTGAATTTTACTTCTTTTCAGCTTTTCCATGTTGGAAAGTTGCATTTTTCGGTGCTGCATCTCAAACGCTCATAAATTTGACAAACTCACGAATATTTCTAATCGGCTTTATAGGATCGCGTGTAAATATGGCCACTGTTGTTGTGTTTAAAATTTCAGACAAATCCTGAAAGTTTTGACCGAGTTATGACATTTATTATTGGGTTCTACTTTATCGTGGACACAGTGTATATGTATAAAAATAATAGTATCGTGTTAGAGACTGCATTCTTTCTTAAGCTGCGATCATACGTGCTTACACCTGTGCATAGACATCTGTATTTATATATGCATATAATTATAGACATGGTACATGCACATTATATATACACGCACACGTGTGCAGGTACACTTATAAGTATACCTATACATCTGTGTTTGATATCTTTAGTGCGTCATGATGTGTCTACGTTTGCCTAAGTGGTCCACCGTGCCGCGCCGTCCAGGACCGCTCTTCAAAGCCGGCGGTCGGTCTGTGTGGTGGTGGTGGTGGTATGTTGATAGACGGGTGTGGTTCTGTGCGCAATGAAACAACGTATAAGAGAATGCCAGACATCCGAGCAACGCACAAAAACGCCGAGAGTCAACCCACTTCAGTTGCATGCGAACACGTGCACTTAGCTATACATACTTAATGTACTTAAAGGCATTTTGATCGTGTCGAGCAATCCGTTCATGTCAAAGACTGTACAAGTGCACATGCATGCACCCACACTCAGCCCATAGGTACTGTCTACAGTCTAGGCTATTCGTTGTTAAATTGTATTAAGATAATTGCATCTATCAATGCGGATGTAACTGCATATCTCGCTCTCGAGATGGAAATCAAAGGTCTCCAAATTTCATTTCTTTAATCAGCAAAGTTGGAATGCAGACGATAAGATATTGAATAATGCCGAAGTCCTTTGAGTTTCAACTGCATTACGAGAAGGTATTGCTGGACTGAGGACTAGGTGGATGGAGGAGGTGCACAGGAGAACAGCGATGAATCTCGAACAGCTGAGAGAGGCGACGAGGAATAGTAGAGAATGGAGAAGAATTGTCATGATGGTCGCTAGGGTTCCACGAACCGGCAGCACAAGGTAACAAGGTGAAATTAGTATGCATGAAATCGGTGTGCGCATGGAATCGGTGTCCACCTGGAATCGGGGGGGGGTGGACTCACTAAAAGTGGAATAACTTTTGTTGTTCTTGAAATATTTTGATGAAATCTGGCCATCATATGTAGATATGAATGGTCTTTAAGCCTGTAAAATTTCATTTCGAAATTCGTACTTTTGGTCAAGATATTGGCAAAACTCTTAGGGGGTCTTTTTTGCGCACCCTGTAGGCCTATATACAGGGTGGCGCAAAATAAACCGGACTATTAGTTTTTGCAATTGCATCGCTTGAATAATCAAAGTAATTATCGCCTTAAAACTTTCATTAGACAGAAATGACACAGAAAAATGGCATCGGTTTTGCATTTAATATAACATTGAATGAACTGTAAAATTTCAGAATTTTCTGAATGCGTAAGAAATTTTAGTCAGTGATGTTCAATATGTCCTACGTTTGCTGCGATAACCAATGATAATCGCTTGCGAGACTGTCCAGTAGCCCGGTTGATAGTGTCCTCGCTGATTTCGTCCCAGCATGAGGTCAATTTTCTGGTTCAACAAAGTCTACATCAAGGATTACTGCCAGACATTATAGCTCACTTTGGTGACAATTTCACTTTCCAGCAGGATGGAGCACCTGCTCATCGTTCACACAGTTCCTTTTCTCACTGCTCACGTTCCAGACTTTATTGAACCAGAAAATTGGCCACCGAACAGTCCGGACTTGAATCCCGTAGACTATTCGATTTAGGGAATGGCCCGGGATGCTTCAGCAGCTTGTCTACAGGCAGAGAATTCGAGATATTGAACATTTGAAAGAAGTTCTGACCGCATGCTGGGACGAAATCAGCGAGGACAAAACTAATAGTCCGATTTATTTTGCGCCACCCTGTATAGTGATAATTGCGTTAAACCAGAATTAATATTTTGAGGTTTGTGAAGAAACAGCATACCCGATTATTGTATTACCCGTATATCATAATGTGTGTGCTATGTGTTCGCTCATTAGGGGTCTACTATTCTCAAACGGAATAACACACTTCAACCTGTCACAAACATTGCAGAAAAGTCGACTTACGAAGTACACGTGAACGAAAGGTTGTTCATCTCCGATTAAATAAATCTCTTTTAATAAAACAAACTGAATCTACGTCGTTTCAACTGATCGAAGAAAAACAGTAGAATTGATGCACATAAAAGTGGTTATAAAAATGTTTATCAATTGTCAATATTGAGAGTTATGGCTTCAACATGACGCAAGCACCACTCGTCTTATCCTAACGCATGAGTTACTTCGGACAATAATTGATTGCGAGATGATAATATTATATACTATAGGCTGCTGCTGCTGGTGGTGGTGGTGTAAAATAACAGCAGATGTCGCCAGACGTGCAGCAAAAAACGCATCAAAGAAGTAGACAGACTGACGGAAAGCTGCCTATAAAAGCCGCTGGAGAGATGGACTTATCATCAGCCGAGCCGTTCAGACTCCGACAGAAGAAGAAGAAGAAGAAGTCTCTTCAGCAGTTCTCTCATCTCCAGATTCAGAAGACATCGTCGTCATGAAGGTCGCCTTTCTTACCGTCATCGTGGCCGTCCTCTCCATGAAGGGATCGGTTGCTCAGCTCGACGGGCTGGGAGGCGCACTGAAAGTCTTGAATCTGGGAAACATTCTGGGACCAGGCGGAAACTTGCCGCTTCTGGGCTCAGTAAAAGTGATATAAGTTTTGTTCTGTTTCAAATATTTCAATATAAATTTTTGCTATTGTGCATTGATATGAATTACCTTTAAGCCCGTAAATTTGATTTGAAATTGTTGCCAAGGTTGGCGTGAGTTGTCTGAGTCTACCGATTCCAGTTCCAGCGGTTAGTTTCAACTAACGATAATCCATCAATCTTTTTAGAATTCTCATTTGCTTCTACAATCTACACTACACTAGATTCGTCTTTGTAAGCACGTTTATTTTGAGCAGCCGAGAAGCACAATTAGGCCTACATGTAAAAGCGTCACGGATATTAAATGCTATTGCTTTATTCCACAGCGATGCAGAATGATTTGAATTTCCTACCAACATTCATCCTCACGTATTCTCTTCATTTTCGGTAACCTTAGGTCTATTTAATTTGCGTCTATTTCGATCTTGTGCTATATAGGCTAGTTGTGCACGACATCTTATGCCTTGTAAAGTCTGCCAAACCATCTTGTTCAATCTGCTCTGCTAAACTCACAATTCTGGATTTCAGATGATAGGCGACGCCAACCATCTTTGTTATTGTTAAGACATAAACACTTATTATACAACAGCAGCGCTATCGTCACCTTTTGTTATCTAGCATAAAATTAATATGTTCATGGGTTTGGTAGTGGCATCTTGCTAAAAGGACAATTCCTTGGCAATTCTTTCTCTTCATTCAGTAATGCACTATTTCATTACATTCGTCGTCAGATGTAGCCTAATGCATTCGATTTTAGTTTAAGCATTGAAAGCCATGGCAACAACGCAGTAGAACTTTCGTTGTTATGGCTACCTCACTCTAGGATATATAGTCACCCACTCACTAGTCATTCCAATGGCGATGAAAGTTAGAACATTGGAACCCATCATACCCATGCAGTTCAGCAATCTGTAAAGACAAGAAACTGGTTTGCAGCAGCAGCAGCAGCAGCAGCAGCTGTTGTGTGTAAATTATGTTTGAAGCATGTTTCCTCTGGCATTAACAGCAGCTACATGTAGGCCTATAGTGTGGCGAACAGCGTTTCAATAGCAGTAGCGAAAAAAGACTTCTCTCGTTTGTAAACCCGCGTCAGACAAAATTAATACGGAGCGATCATAAAAATCTGGCTGTCATTTAAGGCTTTTTAAGCCGACGGTCTGACAGACTGACACAGTCATTCAAAGCATAATATTGTGCGCATAATTATCTTGGTGACTATTTTTTATTGTTTGCATTTCAGGCATCGTGCGTTGTGGTGGCCGATGTCAACCTCGCTCTGACCAATCTGTTAGCTGTTTCCGTCTACTGCAATTTCTTGCCTAACGAAATAAAATTAGCCTTACCTCTAGGAGGTCTACCAGGTCTACCGGGTCTACCAGGTGTACCAGGTGTACCAGGTCTACCCCTACCCCTACCTTTGCCTTTACCCGTACCTATACCACAACTGCCTGTACCTATTTAACCCTTTTATGCCGGAGGGTATAGGATTTCCCATACCATTTACTACCATCTCGGCATTAAAGGGTTAAGCACGGACAATAGTGTTGGACCTCAACTGAATACTCGTCAGATGACAGGAAACATCCGTGCACGCATTCTGTCTACGCTCATCGTTTCTCTTTCACTTTCCAAACTACACTGTATATATGCATATCACTAGATCTATGAAGTCTATAATTATTGAGCTCTTTCGAATAAGAGTCTGTTCGGATATTTTGATCAATTCCATAATGCAGATGTTGATGTTAAATTGTAATTACTTAAAATACTTCTTTCTTGAAATAAAAGACATGCAGCAAATATGCCTCGTTTACATTATCTTATCGTATTTTATTAATTAGATGGGGCTTTCTTGGTAAACAAGGTCGTTCATGCATGCTGAATCTCGATTATATAGCCTAACTGAATAACTAACCAGCATTATCATCACGTGATTCAGAGGGTTATGACAGGAGAGATAATAAGTTTACAACGCTAAGATTGCGTACAGGTCGATCGGGGGCCGTCCATAAAGTATGTCACGCTATTTTTGACCATTTTTGACCCCCCCCTCCCCCCCTGTCACAAACTGTCACACTTTCTCGGACCCCCCCCCTAAAGTATGTCACACTTTCTCGGACCCCCCCCCCCCCTAAAGTACGTCGCACTTTCGATTTTTTTTGTAATTAACACCTTATTCAAATTTAATCTAAAACACACTTCACTATTAAACTGTAAAGTTTCCACTTAAAAGTACTATCACATTTTTAAAATGACTTTAATAGTAGAATAGTTAATTGCAAACAGTTGTCACAGTTATTCATTGAAGCAGTAACTCAATGTAGATTGAATTTGAAAACAAAAATTGCAAAAATTAAACTAGACAATAATATAATACACATCATTAAAAAAATTAATGTGTGACGTCACACATGGCCTGACCCCCCCCCTCCCCCCTGTCACAAACTGTCACACTTTCTCGGACCCCCTCCCCCCCCCCCTGGAGCGTGACATACTTTATGGACGGCCCCTCGGAGGTTAAAAATTGAGAGATGAAAAGTTGCGGTAGGTGCATGGAAAGGTTGGAGTTCTCTGTTGATCTGCTTTCGGAGGCAAGAATAATAAATTCTGTGTTGGAACAATTCAGGCGAATGAGGTTGAATGAGATCGATTTGTACAATGATAGGGTTGACCACCGCATCGAGTATAGTTGAGCAATGAAGAAGAAGAAATGCTGCAGGGTATACGAAGAATATGAGTAGTTCGGTGTCGTCTGCGCAAAGACTGTGGCCAACATAGAAGGATTTTATTAGATGGCTCAGAGATGACATAATGTTGATAGGAACCTGTTTAAACGTCCGTAATTCGAATGGGGATTGGGGAACTTGTCCGCGTCGCGCTTTCTCAGTAGGCCTAATAAGCTTAGGCTTTATTGTTATCTATGGTTGTAGGCTAAGTCCATGGGCGCCCGCAGACATTTTTGCAGGGGGGGGGGCAAAATTTTTTATGGTCATATGTAGTTACCGTCAATGTCTTAGTAACAAGAGCTTTAAAAATGCAAAGCTGGAAATTAAGAGCACGAGTATTTTTCAATCAGGTTTCTTAATGCACAAATTTTTCAGTTTCATTTTGTGTAGGCCTATCAGCTTCAATAAGAATAGTTTCTTTAGTGCGAAGAAAAAAGAAGTGGATGTGGGTTCCTGAAGCGGCGCTGTAATAATTATTATAAGTCCATTGAATGAATGAATATGTGAACAAAAAATAGGTGTCAGTTTTCAAGGTCCAAGTGTTCCTCTAGCTAGCCTACTTCTATTGATACTTCATTTTTTGCAGTTGTGAAAGGTTGCATGACAGCGAGATTCCAATCAAATAGGCCATAATCGATAGAAAAAATACTATTTGCAAGGGCGCCTGCCGGAGGGTTAACAGCCAATGGTCACTGTTCCAGCTTTTAACAAGATGTTGATTATGCAAGGCAGAAAATTAAGAGCATATTTGTAGCCTATCTACAAAGATTTCTAAACATAGATTTCTGACTTTCACTGTGTGTATCATTCGTATCATTAGTGCTTTAATGCGAAGAAATTTGTTAAAAACCCAGAAGTAGAAGTTAGACAAAGAAATTTCCATTTTCCAGGGGGCGCAAGTGCCCCCCCCCTTGCCCCTATGTGCGGGCGCCCATGGCTAAGTCCTTATGCAAGGACTATTAGTCTCCCGTTTGATACGTCTGTCAGCTAGAGAAAACTCATCAGTAAGACTTCTTGTTTGCAGCATCGTCGTTGAACTGGGAGCACCTCTTGAGTCTAGAGTGAGCTTCTTGAAGAGTCGCTGCAAAATTCTTTAAATGAATGAATGAATGAATGAATGAATGAATGAATGAATGAATGAATGAATGAATGAATGAATGAATGAATGAATGAATGAAGGAATGAATGAATGAATTAGCATCGTTAAATCCGTCCCGTAGACTTTTGTAGCCTATATTATCCGCTTTGAGCACAGCGGCTGAACGCTAGGCCTGCTCGTTGTCTCGTCATTACACGCGCCTCAACCAATACTACGGCTTTGGCCTCAACGTGAAGCAAGGATTGACGTGATCGAATAGAAGGCGAACGTATACAACTTGGCAGACAGCCAACAACTTCGTAAACAAACACGACCTTATTTAATATTAATGAAGAGGCGTGGCAAACGTCCAGGATATTTATAGCTAACATCACCAGATAGACAACCCATCGACTTCGAAATTCTGTCGTTTAATATCATTATGTAGAGCGAGCAGACAGCTGTTCGCTCAATTATTATTATAAACCTACTACAATCTATGCATTATTGTGTATATGTAGGCATTTTATTGAATTAATAACACTGTCTATGCTTTAATTGTAGCACACAAAATACATCGTTGAATCGACACGTACATTAAAGACGTCCCGTGGACTTTGTGGGCCTAGGCTAGGCTACCCATCTGCAAACTGCTTGAGCCTATAGGTTCAACGAAATGGCACAGTCAGGTGATTTCAGTTACTGCTCTCCTCGTAGGCTACCAAGGCTACATATGGATGCGTCTACCTAAAAGGCTCTATAATGTATAGGCCTACAGTCTACACGCATGCAAACTTGCCACCCTAATTTAGAGCGCATAATTTAGAGCAAATAGGCCTACCGCCCAAATTAATGTAAGCATGAAAACTGTTAGCCTAGCCTACTTAGCCTATAAAATCCAATAATATTGGGTTTCATAGGCCCCTATTGGATATCATAATGATAAAGGGGCCCGATGGAATAATAGATCCTAGGCTAACACGCTGGCGTAGTCGCGTAGAGAGCAAGAGGTGACGAGTTCGAGCCCCCGTTGGGCGGACATGCTTTGTAGGCTGCTATTAGCGCCGATTATTGAAGGCTCTTTGATAGTAGGCTACAGTGTTTTAGTTGTCCAAAATTAACTGGGGGGGTCAGTAATTTTGTACAGATTACCAAAGTACACAAATACATGTCAAATCCCTGCCGTTACAGAAATTAAAAACGGTGATTTGTAAAAAATGTTACTGTAAAAGAGAAAGGTTTCGTTTTGTCTTTATCGTAAGCTGCCCCAGCGGGGTCTGGGGCGGAGCCCCAGCGACCAGCGCATTTTTGGCTGTGTTGACCTCAAATGGAGCCATTTTTAGGCAGTCATGGCCGGTCGTCCGTAACTGCACGGACGCCGTGGTTGGCCTGGACTGCCTCGCTGGACATAATTATCGGCACATCGAGACTTTTTATTAAAGTCTTTTTCTTCTTCGTCGCCGCCATCGCCGACGATCTTTCGCTTGCTTTTCGCGAATCCAAACGCAAACAAACTCATTTCTCTGCAACTTTTCAAGAGAAACTGGACGATTTAACATGCAATCAGTAGCTGACAAACAGGAAAAGGAAATACGTTGAAGTACATGAACACTACTAATATTTATTTGAGAATGGCTCCCTACCCGCGTCATAAATTATAGGCTGGTGTCTGGTTCCCTACTCTCAGTCACGCATTGTATCGACAAGTATTGCAGCCAATTAATTTGAGACACGAATCAAGAATCATACGAATATGGACGAAGGGGCCAAGGAACTGGGGGGGTCAGAAGCTGACCCCCTCAACACATTTTTAGTCACTTAACTGAGGGGGTCAGACAACGAACTGAGGGGGTCCAACCCCCCCAAACCCCCCGACAACTAAATCACTGGTAGGCTATAGGCTAGGCTAGTTAGCCTAAGATTTGTGTAGGCTAGGTATTCTGTGATCTGCGTTCTTGTGAATTGTTTAAACTGCATAATTGTACGCTGAAACCGGTTGCGTTCTGTCAATTGGATTGTTGAATAAACGAAAATTATTATAATAATTATGCCCGCTTATCACACAATAATCTGAGCTATCATTTAGCATCATCACGGTGCATCAAAAATAAAGCGCTAAATAAAGTTATGCATATATGACTTACTGTCTTGTCTAGCGCTTGGCTGTTATTCATTCTTGACGTTGTCGTTGTACTACGCTTATGAAATTTTACTCAAAAGGTTTACTTTCTGTGGAGGTTAGACTTCGGGAAGATTTCGTCCGATATTCATGCGTGGCATCGACGACACGATGCCAGTCAAACACCGAAAGATCGCTGTAATGGGATTCCGAAGCGTCGGTTAGTAATCGTTGAAAGCGAAGTTTATTTGATAGGCGTGAGGCTGCTCTGAAGCGATGTGGACAATCGCATCTGGTGGGGTCCGCTTCAATAACAAGTTGAGAATTACTTTGGATTATTATTATTAGCGTTAGCCGTGAATTTACTTTTTTGTTATCACAATTTTGTCGTTTTGAAAGTCTGTTTCTCGCACCATTCTCAAAGTGCAATGATGCAGGTGCCTCTTTCTATATTAGGGTGTGGCTTTCGACATGGCGTCGACTTCTCATCAGCAAGACAGTGTTTATTGAACGCCTACGCTGCACTCGTTGACCTTTCACGCACAGCTTATATAGTTATTCGAATGGGAAGACAATGATGGCCTTAATGCGTTGATGCGCTTTGTTTATTTTAATGACATTACAAGCTGAGAAAAGAGTCACGTGTAGTGCAGCATGGTGGGCGAACTAAGTAGGTTAACTCTAGTAGTCGGCGAGATATAAAAAAAAGCTAGAAGAAATTTGTGACAAGCCAGTTTTATAGTTTTTAGTTAGGTAATATCATGTAGTATAACATACTAAAATCCGCAAAGCGAAAGTTATTAGCAAAATTCACAAATTAACACCAAAGTAGCGCACTTTATTACGCAAATTTTAGGCTGTAATTCTGTGTACAGTGAGCGGATGTGCACAATCCTGGTGTCTGTTGTCCGTGTTTAGTGGGTCAGATAATCGAATGGTATTGAAATTAAGGGGCCATTCCACGTGTTTTATAAGATCGACATGCATAACTAAAATTAAAATATGCAGGGGCGAGCCACGAACAAAAATCGGGAGTTCCATTCCGGGTTTTTAAAACTTTTTTCAATGGTATTGGACGCAAAATACACAGAACTAATTCTTTTAAATTAGAATTTTTATTTCGGGTTTGAAACCGCCAAACCACCTAAACGGGGGAGGGTTAAGAAATAATTATATGTAGGCCTAATATATTGACGGGCCGAACGAGCCCTTAGAATAAGATTTTTCAACACCTTTTATATTAGCAATACTTACTTACTTAAATAGCCCAATATGAAGCAGGTGTTCACAAGCTCTCATCCAGCAAGCACTTGTCAGTAGAGTGAAGAATTAATGCATGTCCTTTGATACACTACTGTGTCAGGACTTAGATATAGTCTCTTGCTATCTAAGCTAATAGACATAAGAGAAGGAATTGATGTCCTCATCCATTAGGCCTACCTTGCTTGCAAATATTAAAATAGCACTTAAACTAAGAATACAATTTTAATATGCAGACAGTGGTGGCACAAGATATATAGGCTACAATTTAGGCAGGCCGTGTCAAGCAGTTATTCACAGCCGTTATTCAGTAGGTTTTCAAAATTATTAAATGTGAAAGAGCTGAAAGTTCCAAGCAGGTAGTAAGGCAGGTCATGAGCAAAATTGGAATGTCACATACGTACGGTCATCAAAATAATTGTCCATAGACACAATGGAAAACAGTAGGCCTAGTTGGTGTGTTGTGGTTGCATGAGAGTGGTAGGCTAATTAAGTGTGTAGCATTCATACATGCATTGTACAGAGAGTGGTACACACATCAAAATACAGGGTGGAATTACGGGTTAGGGTTGTGTGAGTCCCAATGGAGTTTAATGTTGGCAAGCCAACAGGATAGAGTGGAGGATCCTGGAGGTGATCCTTCTGTCATGATGGATTATCATATCTGTGTTTGATTGTGGTTTCCATTGGATAAAGACGGGAGATGTAATGCATGCCCGGTTTGTTGAGAAATTGTGGTTTATTTGATGAACATAGTCTTTCAGGATGTCATGTAGAAGAGAGAAAATTGAAATGCCAAGGAGGAAACGCATTCCAATTTTTGTGTGTAAATTGGAACTGGAGTCTGGTTGCATGTTTACATGTATGTCGGAAACGTGCAATTTACTCATATAATTGTTGTGAAAATTTGTTGTGTATCATAAGCGTTTAAAGTTAATCCGGCATAAAATTGTTAGGAATTGATTCGATTTTAACGGGTAGTTTAACCTGTTAACATTGTGTAGCTTTTTTGTAGCAATATGTACCCGGTAATAGAGTTGCGCGATAATTTGCTTTGACCTCACAGTCTCTTGAACTCTACGCTCTTTGACAAGTGGATCTTTTGGTCAAGCGAGCTCAAATTGCTACTAGACAGCACCGAACCTTTTTGATTGTGGGTCTCTCTATCCAAAATGGCACACCATTGTGAATGATACCTTGGTTAAACTTGGCCTGCTTTTTATTTGTTTCTCAAATCACATTTCCAGCTGTGGTTGGGAGTGCCTCTTGAGTTGGTTTCTTCAACAGGTGTTACATAAATTTTTGGAATGAATGAACCAATGGTCCATAACATGCATTCTGCCAACAGAGCCTGCCTTTAAACAAATTCAAGATAAACCATGAAATTCATATAATGCCAACAATTTCAGTTCTTTTACAAAAGGTAACACATTGTATCTCAGATATTACGGTAGGCCTTCAAACTATTGCGATAATTTGCTTCACTATGCTATTAATGTCTGCAGAAATGTCTGTAATAGGGCCGGAATCCACAGCTTAGGCAAACTTCTGTTACGAATACTGGCGATATTTTTCATGGTCAAACTGTGCATCACGTATGCTGCCTCGCAATAGTTTTGGTGCAGCGTCAATCCGCTTACCCAGTATCCTACTGCTGCTGCCACTGATGTCCATGCCTTTGTAGTCTCTCGTCTTGACTATTGAAATTCCCTCCTTTGGCTTTCTATTGCACATCGGATAACCTATAGGGTTTATGCATTAGTCTGTCCCTAGGCTGCATGGATGGTCTGTCTCTCATGTACCTGCAGGAGCTCTGCAGTCCAACCTCTGGTGTCCGGTGGCGATCTGACCTCCAATCAGCTGATCAAGCGGAGCTCTTGGCCCCTCGCTCACGGACTATACTATAATGTACCAGCGCTCTTTCTCAGTGGCTGGTCTTAGAACCTGGAGTGGGCTCCCTGTTTCATTCTGCCTTATGCCTAGAGGTTACATCCTTTCTCGCTTAAAAACTGCCTTATTTAGCCGTTGTTAGACTGAGGAGTGCTTCTGAGTAGGTTACCGTGAAAGTGCGCTATATAAAAATTCAATAATAATCCGGTTCACCGCTACCAGCTTACGCTTATGCTGTTCAAATATCGATCACTATAATACACTATTCTGCAGCGTTCATGAACACTAACTATGCCTGGATGTCTAGCCATGTATTGGTTATCGCGCTATCATCACGCCGAATACTAGCTTTCTGAGAAGGGATTCATTCCTCTTGTTTGCACAAATGCAGTCACGTTAGAATCGCTAGTCGAAGAACTAGTAACAAAACGGCAAATTACGCATTTTATCCTCGCGTAGCTCAGCTGTATCTGCCCGATACGCCATTATCGCTCAACTCAATTACAAATTGCTACGAAAATGCTACACAACGTTAACAGGTTAAATTACCCGATAAAATCGAAGCAATCCCTAACAATTTTACGTAATCTAAAGCTGAACTAACTTTAAACGCGAATTAAACACCAAATTTCACAAAATTATACTATTAAATTGCACGTTGCCAACATAAACATGCAACGAAAGACTGTAACTGCCTTCTTACGCCATAGTAACTCCTACTCAGAAAAGACTACGCAAGGTCTAAACGCGCCAAAAAATTAGTCCCAGATTTAAGTTCAAATTTCACATTTTGCTAATTGGGGGTTCACTGCGGATTTTTGTGAGAGTTTAACTAAAACATACTTAACCCGTTGCCAAAAAAATTGGCTTGTACCAATTTAGTTCCAGCTTTATAAATTTTGATTTTAATTCCGGCCTACTATAGGTTTATCATAACAATGTAAAGATTCAGCACAAGGATCTAGCAGTTAGCACCACGAGGTACGAGTTAACTTTACTGTTAACTTTACTCGTACTTCAAATATGTATCCACTATTGGCATTGTGCTGGCAATGAGAGATCAGATTCTGAGCCTGGCCTGGCTTGTCCATGCTTTTTTTTACATGGCTGGCAATTAACAGTTTCTTTGCATCTTCATTCATTTTCTTTGTGTTTCCGGAGTTACTGTCCGTAATATATTACAGTGAACGTATTTCCTATAAATTTTTGTTAGGGCTGCAGCGTACGGGCAATAAATGGTGCCACGTTCAAATTTTATGAGGAAACTACTGCATGTCAAATTTATGATCAGGCTGCTGGGGTTTAATTTTCTATGGTGCTGCCACCTACTGCTAAGAAATGATCATGTGGTCAAAATGAATTGAAGAAATTCATTCTAATGGAGTGCAGGTGAAAATCTTATCTAAAGGCACCTGTAGCTAAAAAAATCAGAGCAATTTGATTAAGTAAAAATTGCAAAATTGTGTAAGCACTTAAGTTTCTGTATATAATTTTGTTGTCATGCAATTCTTCTGTGAAACTTGTAAGTTCTTTGCCCTATTAAGTAGGGATTTTGTAAAGATGATCAGCGTTTATGACTAGTACACCCAGGCACCTTGATGTGGTTACGCATATCTTCTGCATGTTATGTCTGGACATATGAAACTTACTATATTTGTCAGGTGTTCTTTCATTTTATTCATTCGTTCTGAACATTTTTAAAGCGGCCTTTCAATAGCATCAAATAGCACTCCCAGTCAGCCATGACTAAAAAGACTAGACTTGGCGCCTTCTAGATCCCTGTAGGTTGAACCACAAGTAAAGAGCTTCAGCAGGAAGTCATTCCTTTGCCTTTATTTCCAACCCAGATAGTCAAATGCTTGCAAATGGATGGTATGAGAGTTGTGGATTACTGTTGGTCAGAGTTATTGGGTTTATAGCTTTATAGCTTTGTTGTCATTGAATTGCAAATGCAACAAATTCTATGGCATTGTCAGTAACAAGTTTAATGATAATGTCATGATTGAATGTGAAATATCAGATCATGTTTATTTAACTCACAAAACATGAACTTTAGAGCTGTCTGTACTTTTAATTCTGTTGGTGACTAGAGCATTGTGTTTGATGTGGTTTATCAATTCTACTGAAAAGTTATATGAGGTAGTCCAGGTTTAGATGCAAAGTCTGTTTACTGTAATTGCCTGTTTGACCAGTTCTGACATTCCAGACCAGTTCTCAGCACTAGCAATGTGTGCTTGTCACAGCTTGTCACGACCTGATTAAGAAGACAAGCTGTGTTGCATTGAGTTGATTTGTATGCATGCATTAAATTCTCAGATTACATGTCTTCATTTGTTCCGCATTGTTTGTCTTCAAAGGACAGATTGGACAGCAGTCTGTGGTGCATCTTTTATTTTTTTATTCCTATCATATCTAAAAGGTGCAGATATACCTGTAAAAATTATTATTGATATAATTTCTTTTAATGGTTTTTGTACTTCTAAATACTGAAGCATTATACATAATCTCTTTTACTTTTGTAGGAAAGTTACTTTCATTGAGCAGAGCAAGCAGAAACCAATAGAAATTTGTTAATAGATTTGCGGCACAAGTTGCTTTATTTCGTGGTGCCACCGTGGTCTAGACTAGATAATTTGACGTATAACCGTGTTTCTGTTGTTGCCACTGTTAATGGGTATTCTGCTGTTTTCATGGTGTTCTGTTGGTTGCTTTTCTTAGTGCTAGTCATCAAGTAAAGTTCTTTGTTTTTATCACCATTTGCTGTTGTTGATAGTTATTTTTGATGAATGTTATTTATAGCTAATTTTTCTGTATAAGTAACTTATATATTAGTTGGTCTGCATTCACTTGTGGTAACATATATAAGGAAAAGAAAAGGACATGTAAAACTAGAGATGGAATCTATAGGAGGACAGTTGTCCCATCTGTGAAAGATAAGATTCAGGATTTTTGACAGATGTCATAATATATGCATGCCTAACATGAAGATTATAAACTCTAACTTAACTCCTTCTCACTTCAACGAATTGGAAAATACTACCAACACATCAGAAACTAAATTAAACAATTTTTGCAGCTTTTTGGAGGGGATAGTGGGTACAGATATTTGATCTCCATTGTCCTCAGGTCTGTTCTTCCCCTTAGTGTTGATTAAATTGATGTGATGTCTTCATTTTTATATTGTCTAATTCAGCCTTGTCTTGGTAGACCTTTGTTTCCTTTTCCTTGGAAAGTTACATGTATTGCACTGTTTAGGAATTGGTCACAGTAAGCTGCTTGTACTAAAATGAGGTCATCAGCATTCGTGATGAAGCCTAAGACAACTTGGCATCCATGTCTGATTAACTGTTGTAATTAACAACATCATTAACAAATATAAAAAAACTAATGGCAACTATACACTGCACTACCTATACTCTGCACAAGGCTTTGCAATTGATGAGAATGTGTGTTGAATGTGTTCCTACTGAACCACTGCAAGATGCACCAGTTTGACAGTTTACCTAATAATTTACATAGAACAATCCTAGCAATTAGTTGAGAGAGAAGGAAAGGTGAGGATAAGCAAGATTAAATGGATTAGTCTTCTGTTGAGACCAGAAATAAAATTAGGGAGTATATAGAAGGCACAAAATTGGGAAGTTAACTTCTTGAAGCTTTTCAAGGACCATTGAGAGCAATTTTCACTGTTCGTGTGCCAGGCAGATCAAGAGCAAAAATAATCTTTGATCAAATATTGTATTGGTATGCAAGTGAGCCAGGAGTAGGGGTTGGCTTATTTAGCTGTAATACCTTGTTATGACATACTTGAAACTGCATTCTTTGCTCAATGGCAAGCCAGCGTGGGTGTGAGATGTTGATTTCAAAGTACCGGTATTATGGGTCTAGCTAGTAATTTGTACAATTTTAGCTTCTGCCAACTATGTCATTTTCAGTGCTCCAGTTTGCTAGAAACCAGGACATGTGCACATAAAATAAAGTGGACTTGAGGCATACATGTGAGATTTGAAGTGAACCTCATCTATTTAATATGTGAACCAATTTTTATCAGCATGATGATGATGATGATGAAAGGTGCATTTGTGTAATGGCTGGGTAGAGGTCAATGCCACTCAGACTTACTGATCATTGTGCCGACGTTTGATCATTTTACCAGCCATAACATGGACTGGTACTTCATAACATGGACTGGTAGGTACTTCATAACATGGACTGGTACTTCATAACATGGACTGGTACTTCATAACATGGACTGGTACTTCATAACATGGACTGGTAGGTACTTCATAACATGGACTGGTACTTCATAACATGGACTGGTACTTCATAACATGGACTGGTACTTCATAACATGGACTGGTACTTCATAACATGGACTGGTACTTCATAACATGGACTGGTACTTCATAACATGGACTGGTACTTCATAACATGGACTGGTACTTCATAACATGGACTGGTACTTCATAACATGGACTGGTACTTCATAACATGGACTGGTACTTCATAACATGGACTGGTACTTCATAACATGGACTGGTACTTCATAACATGGACTGGTACTTCATAACATGGACTGGTACTTCATAACATGGACTGGTACTTCATAACATGGACTGGTACTTCAGAACATGGACTGGTACTTCAGAACATGGACTGGTACTTCATAACATGGACTGGTACTTCATAACATGGACTGGTACTTCATAACATTGACTGGTACTTCATAACATGGACTGATACTTTTAAGCTGCAGCTTTTACACATGATTTGTTTAATTAAAATTTCGATTTTTAAATTTTTTGTTGCTGTTCATAGCAGCTATTCTATGCATAGATTGAGTATTCGAATATTATGAATATTAAGATTTTCAAATATTCACGAATATTAACGAATATTAAAACTGCCAACGAATATTATATTCGTAAAATATTAGGCCCTATGTTCTTTCCAAAAATTATTTATTCTTGTTCTTTCAAGCAATTCTTAATTCTTATTTTGTTATTTATGAAAATGTTTAACCTTTACTGAATGAATTGTAAAAAAATTGAGTTAGCCTACACATAGGCCTAGGCTTTATCAGTAAGTGACAATAACTTTAATAGATTTATTCTTAAAAACTTCAAGGTCTGTGCTGGGTCTGGTCAATGTGGCCATGCAGCATTCATATCACATTCAATACTTAATGTTATAGTCAGTGATAGTCACTTTGTCTGACTTCTGACAATCCTCCCCAACTGAAAAGAGGGACGGATGGCAGTTGGCAAGTAACAGCAATAGTAGGCTAAATTATAAATAAACTTTAAGTGCCTATAATAGTAACTGTATATTGGTAAATTAGTTTTTATATCAGTGTAGCAGGATGAATAAATATAAATGCAGAAAATAATAGTGCCAGATTACAAGCAAAAGTTATTTCAATCTCAGCATATTAAGCGCAATGCATATTTTAATTCAGCCTTGCCCTGGATGCGAGTGAATGTTGTAAAGACATACAGAAATTTAAACTGTTACTGCCGAGTAACATTGCGGTTTCGATCGTTTACCTTAATTAACGAATATTTACGAATATTAAAAAATCTTAATATTCACGAATATTTACGAATATTAAAACCTAATGTCATGAATATTCAATCTATGATTCTATATTTGCTGTTACACATTGAAAACTGTTTATTATGCTTGAGCACCAATCATCATTATCTCATGTTTAGGTTTACATTACATGCAATTCAACGTTTTATGTGAACACGATAAAAATTTTTATTCTGTTTATCATTCTGCGGTTTGGTTTCTAATCTGTTGTTGACCGATACTGAGCCACAGTTTGAGTAGCAACTGGGAAATGGTGGGCGATGTGGAGTAGCAATGGTGGGTGATGTGGAGTAGCAATGGTGGGCGATGTGGAGTAGCAATGGTGGGTGATGTGGAGTAGCAATGGTGGGTGATGTGGAGTAGCAATGGTGGGTGATGTGGAGTAGCAATGGTGGGCGATGTGGAGTCAGAATGTTTGGTGATGTGGGGTAGCAATGGTGGGTGATGTGGAGTAGCAATGGTGGGTGATGTGGAGTAGCAATGGTGGGCTATGTGGGAGAGAGTATTCCAGACAGCAGACCAATCGATTTTCCCAATGTTTCCAATGAGTTTGTTGTTGGCAAAGCACACAAAGGATTTTGTTGATGCAGTTACTTTGAACTTGATAGATGAGAGATCATTTGTTTGATAAAAGCTGCCAGTTATTTATACTGTGGTGCATGTCTGTCTATTCATGATGAGCTGTGGCTTTCTACATTCTCTCGTCTGAGTTGAGGTAGAATGTTTGCTATGTGAACCAATTTAATTGTCAAATTATCCTCAGAACTTTGTTACATTTGAGCTTCGTTGTTTGTTTGTTATGATAAATTTTATGCGTCTTTCCATCAGGTGATGTTCAGTTCCTGTGTGTGGTTTGGCTATGTTGATAGAATTGTATATTCATTAGCTCGAGGTTGTTTCCTGTGCAGGACCGAGTTTTGTGCATCTGTCTTCTATAGATTTGATATATGTCTTCCCAATGGTGTCTCTCCAGGTATTGCTCTGCCACCGTCTCACAAAGTTTGCATTGAAATACCTGATGATGCATGTCCTGGAATTTCATATATTAGCTGAGCACTAGGGTTGTTAAACACATAAATTTATAGTTTATATAAATAAGATCAGGCTTGGGTATTGAAATTAATTATAATTAGTGACAGATCTGTGCCAATTATTAAAACTCTTTTTTGTGTGAGTTAAGCTAGGCTATTATATGTATGTATTATTTATATTGGACTTTGATGTAGTGCCTCTAAGAGCCTGTTGTGATATTTCATCATATCATGAACTCAGTCGGTCTCAAGGAGTTTGAGAACAGACTGAGATCTATTGAGTTTCAGTTGGTTGTAAAGAAAGGAAAATGGTGTTCCCATGCTGAACTGTAAATTCACACATGATGTTATATTTAATTCATTTGACTCCAGTGATTATATCAGAGGTCAACACACGGAGTAGGACTGGCTGAATGACTGACAATGTAAGACAAGCAGAGAGAGAGATATATATATAGAAAGAGAGCTTGTTCTCTTTGTAGTTAGTTGATAATCCCACTTCACACAAGCATACGTTCATTGCTTAGCACTTAGAGTTTTGAGATATTCCTTTGAATCAATGATGGAGATTAGGTTATTTCTGATCAGCATTTTCTTCTGGGCTATATGTGTTACCGTGTTAGGTGCTAAAAATTTCTATTTCTATATTTCTTGCTTATCGCTTGTCACTTAATAATCTAAAAGTTATTACTAGAAGAGACAGGATGTTCAATTCAGTGCATTTCTATGACTAAATCTACAAGAATAGTTCTATAATTGATGACAGTGACAGAGATTCTTTTTGATACCATAACATTTGGTTGGCCAATATGATGTCAGATTGCAGTCTATTCAGAGTTCTGCCATTTATTCAACTGCTTCTTGTTGATCATTGTGGACTGTGAAGGTCTTCTGAAAGTCTGGTTTAGATATTAATACAGGTGGAGCAATTTTTCACTTGCGAGTACCATGGAGCATTTTGGACATGATGTCAGTTGCTCAACTACATTACATTACATTGTGCTGATGTGAATGCATGTCTAATGTCCACCATCAGTTCGCTCCACCTTGTACTCTGGAAGTTTTTTCTCATTTCTTTACCCAAATCTTGCCATTCATCTCAGGTTTGATCGCATTGGGAGCACTTCTGAAAACCTTTTGTTGAGAGAAGTACTTTATAAGTGATCATACAATTGAGACGACTTATTCCCTATCAACACTTCATTAGGGTGCTAGGGTTGATGATCATGATCAGTCTGGTGGAATCAAAGAAGGATAGTAGCATGCAGCAGCATCAATCCAACATGTCCAGTCTTCGTTTGACATGTGTGTCACATGGTTTGACATTGAATTCTCAGCTTCACATGGAATCTAAGGTGTGAACGTAGGTGTGAAACACCCATGGTGTGTTCATTGGTGGACTACTATGCCATCGGAGGCTATGAAGAGCAGAGGCAGCAATGCCAGTCAAAGGTTATGCAGAATTAGGCAGAAGCAGGTCCTGCATGCATGCTGCACATGAAAGCATTGCATGATCGTGCAAGGGATCCGATATAATGGTCTATGTCCAGAGGTGTTTGCTTTCATGTTGGAATCTATTCTTGTGGATAAAATATCTTCGAAATGAGACGACGGATCTCAAGGGTAGTAGACTTTTACTTTTGAGTCAGACAATCTCAAGGTTCATTGATATGCTGTTGTAGACAGGATCTGGTTTAAGGACCTAGTCATTAATAAAAGAGATGTGTTGTGCACTAAATACATTTCTACACACATCTGTTCTAGATATGCATGTACAATTGTACATGTGTTGTATGAATGAATTTTATACTACATGTTTCTGTATGTCATATAAATTGTATATATATATATATATATATAAATTATGCATATATATATATATATATATGTATGTGCACAATCGCACATACATATATTATATTACAGGGGCATGTTGATTGATTATAGAACTTGAGAGCTGATTAGATATGTTGGACACTGGTACAGTCTCCTTACAATGCTGCTTAAAGTTCATGGCCAACGTACTTTAGTAATTCAAATTTCAGCATTTAAATTAGAGTAAAATTTCTATTGTGGACATCTTTTGGACTGTTTATGATCAGCACTTGGCATTTAACTCTTCATAGACCCATTATATGAGTTGAGAGCATGTGTGGCCTTTTACATTGCAGACCATAGCATTCTTTTGCATCTTCTTGGAATGTTTTTGATGTGTGATGGTAGGGTTAAGTTTTCTCTGGCTGTAGAACTCACAGAGACAGAGATTGTTTTTTTTGTTCCTCCATGCAGTCCATGACCTCAGTTGATCTGCCACACCGTTCTTCCCTTCTACCTTTACTACTCTTATAATATTCTCTACGTTGCTGATTAATTACGCTTAACTCCTTCATCTTTAGTTGTTGTTATGGATCATCAGTTTGCTGATGATACTGTTTGTATATACGTGCACTTGCTATAGCATCCCTTCATGCTCGCTACTCAGAGGCGCTACTGACGACAGCGTGGACACTGCATTAGAGTTTCACACCAAAGCGCTGAGCAATTGTGAAGGACTTGCCCAAGGTCCCGACGCAGCGACTTGAGGTGGATTCGAACCTGCAACCCTCCGGCTGCAAGGCAGCAAACATATACCCACTACACCACCATACCCCACTGTTCATTTTCAATTTTTCATAGGGGCAAATATCCTTAGAGGAGTAAATGTTCCTATCATCAGAAGTGCTTAGTGCCTGAATGCTGTCCAACAGCCTTGGGCAGTTTTCAAATGTCATGAATTTGTCCTGCTTGTAGCATTGCCTCAGATTCTTGTCTGTTTCTATATGATTGCATGGGTGATCTGGGTGTGAACTGGGATCAGGAACATGTGACGAATGTGTATAGAACGTGCTTAGGCCTTAAAAAAAATTGTTGTGTTTCCGGTAACAGAGCAAAAAAAAATTGGGTAGGTAGGTCGGAAAATATTTTTATTTTGGTAAAATATTTTTATGCAGTGACTATCCGAAAAAGTATACTCCACTAGTCTTTTTGCACGCTGAAACAAACTACGTGTTCTAAGCAAGTATTAACTGCCTATTTCCCGACTGTCTGCACCTAAAACTGCTTTAGAAACAGTCCTATTAATTTCATTTTGTTGACGTCTTTTCTGTTATGTCAATGCAAATGTTTTTAAAAAAAAAAAATTTAATTTTAAAAAAGAGAAAAAAATTTTATTAAAGAAATTTTTTTTTAATAAATTTTTTTACAAAAATATTTGGGTCGCGGCCGTAAAAATGGGTCGGTCGGGTTACCGGAAACACAACGATTTTTTTTACGCCTGCAGACGAGCTTAAAACTTAAGCTACTACGCTTGATTTGTGCATTTTATACAGCAGGGTTGAAGTTGTTGTGTCGTTTATGCAGGCATTGCTTCTTCCTGCATTCACCACAGTTCTATTTAAGGTGTTTTAATGCTGCCACTGCTATAATGTGGTATATGTCTAGGTTTTGATATGTATTGTCTATTATCTAAGCACTATTGTGTAGTTTACATGTGAAGGAAATACACAGGTTTCTTATATACAGAAATGCACAAAGTTTAGGATCTTAATGCTTATACTTATACTAGGTAATTTTCTGGCAGACTGTGCTCAATATTAGGAGCTAGGCTTCTTGGTCTCTCTGCTGCAATTCCTGGTCACAGATTTCTTTGTTCATTTGCTCAAAGTGACCAGATGGCCTACTGCAGCTGGCTTGAACGTCTACTGCATTTTATAGACGTTTTGCTGACATTGTCTTTATGGAATATGCTGCTTGATGACAGAAGTGGCATGACATTGTCTTTATGGAATATGCTGCTTGATGACAGAAGTGGCATGGCATTGTCTTTATGGAATATGCTGCTTGATGACAGAAGTGGCATGACATTGTATTTATGGAATATGCTGCTTGATGACAGAAGTGGCATGACATTGTCTTTATGGAATATGCTGCTTGATGACAGAAGTGGCATGGCGTGTGCAAACGATTTGCCCAATGGAATCGAACCCTTAACCATATACCGTATAATATGATCCATGACTGAGGGTTTCACCTTGTGATCTCTTTGCTAGACACTTGCTTCCATTGAATAGATGTGTTTATATTTAAATATTCATGTGTTTATATTTAAATATTCATGAGATTAGAGCAATATTGCTATTACCTGTTGTAATATGCATTTTGTGTGCACTTCAACTTAATCAATTCATTTCATCTTCTGCAGACGCACACTCCACGAAAACTGGAGTGCGTTCACATGCGCATGCGTATGCGTGTGGTGGACGGAAGACGTGCACTTAATCGTCCATTACAGTCTGCAATTGACTGCACGGCACTCATACTCATGTGTCTATAACTTGTGGTATTGTGTCAGGTGTATTAACCATGTACCATTAGAACAGATGTGACACAGGTGAGGTTCGTTGATTGGCATTTATGCATTTGAGAAAAGAGTGTCTTTATATATGGAGGGTGGGGTGCTTGATTGCATATTGGTAATTATCTGAAGTCCTGTCAGTCAAGTTCAAATCCGCACCAGAGCAGAAATTTGGTGATATTCAGATTTTGTTCCATCTGCACTGAGAGCCAACTACTCAGTGATAACATGAATATATAGTTATACGCAGAGACCAGACACTGTTGATGGACCAGACACTGTTGATGGACCAGACAGTGTTGATGGACCAGACACTGTTGATGGACCAGACACTGTTGATGGACCAGACAGTGTTGATGGACCAGACAGTGTTGATGGACCAGACACTGTTGATGGACCAGACACTGTTGATGGACCAGACACTGTTGATGGACCAGACACTGTTGATGGACCAGACACTGTTGATGGACCAGACACTGTTGATGGACCAGACACTGTTGATGGACCAGACACTGTTGATGGACCAGACACTGTTGATGGACCAGACACTGTTGATGGACCAGACACTGTTGATGGACCAGACACTGTTGATGGACCAGACACTGTTGATGGACCAGACACTGTTGATGGACCAGACACTGTTGATGGGAAGATGATAGGTCAAGGGAGAAGATTGGCCAACCATCCTCGTATGCCAAGACTAAGAAAATGAAGTTGCTTATACTACATACCATGCATACTTTGCATAGCTGCTTTGGGGTTTAGCTTAAGCAGTGCTTTTCTCTTCTTCTTCTGCAGTTAGCTAGAGCTCTCTGAGTGCTCTGCTATATGGCAATGTTGAGAAAATACTTCCTTATTGTTAGTCATTTGATCCAAGTGTGTGATGCACTTAAAGTACTCAAACATGTGCTAACTTGAGCATATTTGAAGTAAAAGTATTTCCATTATGTAATACTTCTTTACAGGTCAAAATACTTAAAGTTTTGCTGAAATACAATAGGCCATAACTTTTGCCACATTCCAGCTATCGTTTGTATAGCAAACCAAATTTGTCTCTTATTTAAATGGTTGATCTTAGTTGCAGAATAAAATGAGCTAATGCATGTCAGGATTCAGCTATTTAACCTTTTTATTAAATGTTTGTAGTGCAGTTCAAATTACGACACTTTTTAAGGCAAGATAGGAAGAGCTTGAGTTGAGGTGGTTCATTATGATGTTAATTATATATTTTTGTTTGTTTGTTTCATAATGTGATTGAACTTAATGTACTGAAAGCAGGGATTATATATACAGTGTTGTTGTGAATTGACTTGAGTGATTGAACTGATCAATTGTAATGATTTCTAAGTTAGGCTCAAAATGTATATGGTTAAAAACTTCTTGTGATACAAATGCTGTTAGAGTTCATAGTTTGGCAAGCCACCACTCGTAAGATACAGATTGCTCAAACAATAGAGTCCCATCCCGGGTTAACAGCAGTATGAGAATTGTAGAAATATAACTAGGGATCAGACGTTGATTTATGTGGACTTGGGGTATACACTATACAATGAGGACTTTACTATGAGTTCTAAGAAAGACTAGGGGCTTTAGACCCCCACAAACCATCCGGCAATTTTCACCCTGGTTGACAGTTGACACAGTGTTCAGAGTTTTTGGTTCATGTCCCATTGAGGATGAGGAATGGGAAGTGGTGAATGAAAGATATGGGTCAGAGGATTATGCCGAGGATCAGCTGTTCGTTTTATTCTCGGGAGCTTTTGATCAGAGATGCAGTGCAGGCAGATGCCATCTCTTATGCCACAAGATACCATTTCTCATGCCATAAGATGCATGCAGATATCTGGCATCTATCAGTAACCAAGGCTTTATCACAGAATCTTTTAGTTATAAATGATCACGGTCAATACAAATACTATGGGGCCTTGAGAAAGACTAGGGACTTTGTACCGCGACAAACTCTCTGGCAATTCTGTCCCTGGCTGACTTTGACACATTGTTAAGAGTTTGGGGTTCATGTCCCATTGTCTCATAGCTGCTCATCAGTTGTGGCATCACAAACTAAGGCTTCTTCCTAACAGACGGCATATAAAAGTTTTGGGCTTAACAGAAGAGCAGGCTGTCTTCAGACAGGTTGACCAGCAGTTTAAATTGGCAGTAGGTGTTCCCCATATCAGGACTGCCATGACCTAATCCAGATGCTCATTGCTCTGTCTGCGTCCAGTAAGTGGTGGACCAAAGGCACCTGAATAAAATGGGTTTTGGGATGTGGGAGGGTCTTGGTGGGCCCCCCCCCCCCGAAAGTATTTGCACATCATGAAATCTTTAATGGTACTTTTTAGCATACAAGTTATCAGATTAGTCTTTAAAAAAATTAGTTTTGTCAGCCTTGCTCTTGTCCTAAAGACGTAAATCTTGGTCTCGAATGCACATGAATTTGTTTTTAAATGTCTTGGTCTTGAAACCAAAAGTCATGTTTATTGTTGAAATTCAAAGCCTTGGTCTCGGTCTTAAGATTTCAGGTCTTAGCAACAAAATTGAATTTTTAGCTTCATTTGTCTGTTGTGAACTTCACGTGAAACTCACTGTGCCTTAAAAATGACAAATTTGAGCTTTTTGTTCTCAAGTTGTGTTGACTTTAGGCAAGGCTCCTCAGGCAAGAACACTGTCGTTTCCTGTGGGCCAGAAATTTCCTGTGGATCAGCCCTCTGACCCTTCCCCCCCCCCATACTTTAAATGCATAATATTGATGTTTCAGTTTTGTCTTGAATCGAGTTGTAAAAGCAGAAAACGAAGGACTGGACAACTTTCCTAAAGTTACCTGTAGTGTTGATTATTATTATTGCCTGTTGCACTTAAAGCCCAATTATTATATACCAATTGAAAATCTTGTGAATGCATTGCTTCATCTGAAGCACTAAGTTAAAGTGTCTATTTGCCATTACAATGATATGTGTTCAAAACTGCTCAGGTTTCATTATCAATTCTCAGCTTGTTTTATTTGAAACTGCAGCCAATGTCAGATGAATAATCATATTTTGAAACCTTGTTAACAGAATTTGTAACTTAATGTTTTGTGATTGTAATATACTCATGTGATTGTTTCAACAGTTTACTTACATTGATTTGTGCTGTTTTGAATATATGTTTGTGAGTTATAATATTGTGAATGTTTATTAAATAGTCATTTCCTTTTGTGATAGATATGCTATAGAAGTGTAGTGAATTTGTAAATGTATGCATACCAAGTGAATGAAACGTCGTGAGTTAGATGATATTGAATGCATTTTAGACTTGTGACTGTACTCAGTTAAGAACTGTTTTGTTGTATCATGAGGTCAGGCTGTGACTTGATTGTGCCCATCATGTGGCCCGGCTGAAGGTCTCCTCAGTGACTGTAAAACAATAAACTCTTTGTCACTGGGCTTATCTGATGCTTATACAACTGATTTTAATATATCCTTGAACGCACACACAGACATGCAACATAAGTTAAGGTGTGACCAGACAGAATTGGCAATCTCTGCCAGTTGACTGTCAAGTAATAATAATAATATAAATTTGCAATTAGTGGCTTTATACGTTCTAGTCACTTTATACACCGATTTTTTTATAGTCACTGCTTCTTTTTGCAAGGAGACAGTGAGCAATTTGGTTTTGACGTTATTGTTGAAGCTTTTGTCAAGAGGGTATACATAAGATCTCATATTATACCTTAAATTGTTTTATTTCAGCTTACGAGAGCTTTGTGTTCCAACCGTCATAACTACTGTAACTCAATTTTCATAATCATCGTCAACAGAGACTCACATGATAGACAATTGATTCGGAAATCTCTGGCCACTTAATTGGAGCCATAAGACAAACCTTTAAGCATGATCAGTGCTTCACACGAGTCTATATTGCCCTTTTCACTCTGTCTGCCCGTCAAGCAGAGTATCCAGCTTGAAATCAGTCTTATTGTCTAAAAATATTTTATTCAAAGCAGCAAACCATTCCATGCCCAGCATTCATATTAGTCATTGTATCCTCCTCACTACCTCTTTCTGTTTCACAATGTCTGAATCGTGTTTAGCTCGTGAGACGCCTTTTTTGGTAGCTGACTCAGAGCTGTGGAATTCATGCACTGTACATAGTGTATTTTTTGTGCTGTCAGTTCCTTATTGATGTTCTTCAAGTCAAGTTTAAACATTGGATTTGCCTGTTTTAACTTTGTAGTCTAATTTCTAGACTCTGATTCTGAATAGGCTAAGTTCCATTGAATTGTAATGGGTTTTTAAAAGTAGGTTATCAGACAGTCTTTGAAGTAGTGATCATCAAATGATTTCTTTCGAATTCTGATGAGATAAGATTAGATTTGTCTACTACGGCTTTTTCTAAATTGTATGTCTATGTTTAAGCGATTCAAGGACTTCAAAGTAGCCTTTGTTAATGTTGTTGACAGCAATTACTGTTAAGGGTTGTGATAGCAATTACAGTTTAGAGCTGTTGGGTCATGAATCTATGAAGACCTCTGGTGGGACTTTTTTGTTTATGTCGTTGTGACTCTAAATTATTTTTATCTACTACACGTTGATGAGTGGTGTTTGAACCTGCCGTATATAGTCTGATAGAACCCATTGAAAGGTGCCAGCACGTCTGAAATTCCTATTTACAGAAAGCTATCTGTTTACTTTAGTATCTACTCAATTTTAACTTGATTTTTTTATTTGAAATTATGTTAACCCTTTCGCTACCAGAGGTAAAGAATTCCGTATACCGAGGTTATTAAACAGACAGCGCAAAACCGCCGGATATATCCAGCGGCATAGGGAATACGATTTATTTCCTCTGCCGGATATATCCGGCATCAGATGATGTCATCCGGCATCATAGGTATCGAATATCGAATGGGTTAATGATCTTTTGTGTCTCACAAGAACTTCAGTTGCCAAGACTTCCTTTTCTGTGTAATGTTTCTTTGTATTGTATAAATAGTAGAACTGCTTGCTATACATGCCAGAAGATCCTGCGTGGTCGAGTGGGTTGTAGCCCGCTCGCCGCGCCGGCGGCCCGGGTTCAATACCCGGTCGGATCTTTACAGCGGGTGGCTCGGTCGCAATATAAACGTGGAGCATGAGGTTGTTCTCTGCCTCCGACACTAATCATCTTCGATATGAAACAGTGTCGTTAAGCCCTGAACATTTCATTTCTATACATGCCACAACAGCAACACCTGTCTTGTCTCATTGTAAGTTGCATGACTGCATCAATGTGTGCAGAAGGTATTCAGAAACTTGTCAATGATGCTGATCTTACGAGTCTTGACTAACTTGTGTGAATTGCAAAATGTGTTGAAGTTTAATAGCAGCTTTTAAAGTTGTATCAGTAGAGGTTTTGCTCATCATAAAGTGATAAGATTGCACTGAAAATATGATGCTAAAACCTATGCTGAACCTACTTTGCTTGAAACATATGCAGATATGTGAAGCATATGAAAGTACTCTTTATTATTCCACACCTACCAAATCGACTGTGTTCGGTAAACATCCTAAAACTTTGATGCCATCTGTTGATAAGAAGCTTTAACCCATAGATGGTTCACCTATACCAATGAATTTGTGCATATATTTTTAATTTCATTAACCAATTAATGGAGTTGGAAATAATAAGTTTTTTTCTTCTGTGTTACAGGAAAAACATCATTAACAACACAGTTTGTGGAAAATCAGTTTCACGATTCATACGATCCTACCATTGAAAACAGTAAGTTCACAAATTCTCAATTTTGACGATTCTTTATTTGTTTTTGTTGCATTTTTCTTCAGCATAGAGTGACTGGTTATTATTTGTGCAACACAGCTGAAATATGTCAATATTCAAGTTGTGTGATCCCCTTAGAAAAGTGCTAATCACAAAGTCTGATGGTTTTTATTGGTCTGCACAAGCAGTTTAGTGGCTTGTCTAGTAGCATCATAGGATCACTGTATTGGCTTTAGACTTGTACAAGTTTTACTTTGCCTTTAGCAGAACAACAGAATGTGTTGATGAAGAGAGCTGATTGCAGAGTGCACGACCAATGAAGGCAAACGTTTGAGTTTTAGTCCTACTAGTCCTTGCTTGCAGTCCTACTGTGCACGGAGATCGTGCCGGTCGGCTGTCAAGTGAGCGTAGTGAATGAAGTTAGCAGGCGGATGAGATCACGAAGATACTCTGGTGCTAATAAACCAGTGCAGGATCGATTAATTAGAGTAATAACGCTAAATTTGAGTACTGGTGTATAGCGACCATATGACCTTGACTATATGACCTTGACCATGGTCATCTTTAGGTGAACTGAATGCATCCTTCTCCACCAATGTTGCCCATTTGAATAGACACTGCGTCATTTAAGGTTCAACATGGGAAGCCCACTATTTAAAGATCTGAAATGAGCCAGCCTTCGATGTTTTATTAGATTATATTTTATTTAAATTAAATTCTTCATCTTGCATCCTTATCAGAACGAGGATTTGCGATGGTATCGTTCGTCATAGAGCTGTGACGTAAAATGTTAGAACGCGTATATGATTATAAATAAACTAATTAGTGATCTTTATATCTTGAAAATTTATGCATTAATTGTGTTCAGTGTTTGTTTTGCCATATAAACCAATAATAATCGGGAAATAGTGGTGTTATAAATCAGTCTGTGTCGTAGTGATACTGTTATTCTCCTCTTACTGCTACACTCTATGATGATGCCATCACAGCCATGGATGATAATAACATTGACTGATCAAGAGACTTTCATTGGCCAACATCACCAGCTGAGATTTCTATGGAAGTAAATCTTGCGCTGAGGAAGATGTTCAATAAACATCAATCTCAAATAACTGGCAACAAATGCCCATTACCAATGTGTGTGCAATGGGGATGGGAACATTTACTGAAATTATTGCTAATTGAGTAGAATTGGAATTTCCTACTGAAATGTGCTGACCTAATATATAATCTTGTATCGAATCAATTGGAGATTGGACTTAGATATATGGTTGTTATTAGCAGATACTTGCTTATATAGACATTCAAATTAATTTGGTTGCACTTTGAAGTAGTTTATAATCTGGTGTATGTTGTGGCTCTAGTTGTATTCTAAGTTATTTTGTAGTTAAAGATAAAGGCCTCTGCTGGTTGTTAACATTCTTAAAAGCAAATGATTATGTGCTTTATTCTGTACGTGACACAGCTGAACTGGATCCAAGGATAATACATTGACTGCTTGAGCTACAGTTATTAAATGCATTGATCTGTTCACTTTTTTATATAAGACACCACACGTGTCTTTCATGCAAAAAAATAGTGAGAAAATTTAAAAAATATGTTGAGTAAAGAAGTCAATCGATGATGATCAGCAGTCGTAAATCTTTGGTGAGCTTCAACCTGGAGAGAATCATTTTTAATTGAAACAAGCTGGATACTGGATAGATAGGGGTCCACTAATACTGATGGGGGTAACTCATGCCAAAAATAGCTGTAGTTATACAGAACAGAATATCCAATTCTTCTTGAATTCGTGGGGAATACACGTACATGATGATTTGCAAAATGGCATTGATGTAAATTAGGCTGAAGAGCAGAGTAGTTGGCACTCACTTTAATATGTGGCAAATGCTATGCCACTGATTCTGCTGAACTTTAGGTCAGTTCGCTAAGGTTAAGATAAAGCACAGTGTGCTAAGTACTCTGAATAATCTACTACAAGTCCAAAATTTTGGACAGTTTTGGAAGTCCAAAGTCTAGGAATCAGCTTATAGAAATTTGGTTCAGACGAGGTTACAGTGTGCATCAACAGAAGATTATGCAAGACATCTGTTACATGTGACATTGGATGGAAAATTAAAATGAAGTTCACCAATCAACTGCTTCACTATTGTTTATTGAAGATTTATTTAAATGATTTAATATTCGTTAATTAGGACTATCAAAACAGTTGCTGTGCATTTATGCGAGCATCTCATTGCCAAGTATTAAGTTCTTGTTTAGTATTATTTTTTAAACTGGATGTTGTGTATTATCGTCTCAATTTTCAGACACTGATATGTTTATGCTTGAGCATTTGTAAGGTAATGCTTGTTTTAGCTGTATGGCACATTACAACAAAATGAGAATGTCTTCTTCCATTGATAAACTTTAGTGAAAGGAGGAATGTTCTCACGGAGGTTGATTGTACATGCAGTTGCATATTTTTTTTGGTTAATGTTCTAAGTTTTGTTTTTTTGTATTTTCTAGCATTCAGCAAAGTTATTAAATTGTCAGGACAGGAATATCAGCTGGAACTGATAGACACTGCTGGCCAGGTGAGTACGAACAACGATGAAGATTTATTATAAATTTTTTTTATTATTCTAAATATTTAGCATTCAATGATATTCATGCTCTTTTATGAATCTAATATCTATATTAATGTATTATTAGTAGAGTAGTGCAAATTAGCTTTTGGACAAGGATAATGTTTGATATTTGTTAATGTAACAACAGTGCAGAGGTAAAAATTGCGATAAATTTTGAAATGCGTCTTACCTGGGAGTTGAGCTCTTCACTCTGTGATGCTAGCCAAAATGTTTAAAAGTAGGCACCTATCTTTCAGACATTCATGATGTCAACTTTGTTTTAAAAGACAGAGAGAGAGAGAGAGGGTACTGGTGTCGGAAAAGATTGATTATGTGCTATTCCTGAAAAACAGCGTTTGTTTTTCATGGTAATGCAGCTGTTTAGTATATCAGACTACCTGCTATAAGGCTTCTAAGTCATATTTCTTTAAGATTTTACTGGTACATCATTCTCCAAGATATGTAAATAATCCTTTTGCTATTTGCTTATTTTGTGCAACAGAAATTGTTTAGGCTTTAAAGATCGTGGCTGGACTTAGACCTAGACTTATATGTATATAGACATTAGACAATCTATATTTTTGTGTAAGAGAAGGAAGAAGGTTAAGTGGCTGACATTCCAACGCCTACTGTGGCTGTAGTGGATGTTGAAGCTGCACTTTGATATGCATGGTTCAAGGCGCTGGATAAAAAGCATACAAGAATCATGAGCTGCTATGTAGTCTGTTGCATTTGGCTAAGCAGAGGCAGCAGCACAGCAGCAAGAGAAAGAAATGCAACTGGCTGACTTTTTCAGATGACCTAGAATAGACAATTTGTCTGCTTTGAGCGATTAAACATCCAAATAAGGAAAGTTTCATTTTGTTGATTCTTTCAACTAAAAGGTCTAAATAATTATAAACTTACTTTATTGAACCGAAATGATTGGTGCCACGTACGTATCAACCAACAGTACTGTATTGAAGTCTCAGATTGTGTGTTATTGCATTGCAGTTGGTCCCCCCAACCTAAGCTGATCATTGTCCATAGCTGACCATTGACCAATGAAAGTAAACGCTTTGAGTTGAATGAGAAATGCACCAGCTGCACTTGGTCAATTGCCAGTGGAATTAGCTTCTGTAAGTGATAGTAGTACACACTGTCTCTTGAGATGAGTATTGAGCAGGCAGTGGGTGATTCGAGGGATTTAAGTTTAGTAGTGAATGAGATTGAAGGCAAGATCTGGATTCTTTGCATGATTGAAGCATCTTTAGTTATATTTAGTTGTGCATATACGTGATTTTATGATCGGCTCCTGTTAGAGTTTGTTTTTCAATTGTATGCATTCATTGTTTACAATGTAATTATATATATATGCTTGTCAGATGAAAATAAGGCTAGATTAGGTCTGGTTGTTGACAGCTTGTATAGGACTCTTAAGTGGTCCTTAAGAAAGATCCATTCAATTATGCCTACATACACGCAAGTGTTAGCAAGAAGAAAAGTAGTTCTAAAGACAAATATGCCATGACTTAGGCAGCTCCTGTAGTCAAGGTCCACCAGACCTTCAGATCAATGGCAAACTATTTCGGTTTCTTCTTCAGTTGTCGCTTCCAGAATTGTTTTTGTTTCAGTGGTTCTAATTGCTTTACTTAATTAGCCATCGAAACCGATAGTACCACGAGTGCTCGTAATTACACTTTGCAGATGGTCCAGCCGACAGCCGAGACTAACTTCCTCAAATTCAGTGTTCATCCGTATTTTGTTATCTTTTAGTCATCGTACTTTTCGTTTCTAGAATTGGGCGTTTTTAGATCATAACCTTTAAACTTGTTATTTAGAAATCATTAGAGATGCATACATTTGTAAAAACTTAATTTGCACCGTTCCAAAATAAATATAGAAGTAGGGATTAAATCATTGTTACAGCTGGAAGTAAAACTGATTTGGAAAATAAAAGTTGAAATGAAATGAGATTGGCTGCAATTGGAAAAATGAGATTGGAAGTAATATCTGAGTATAAAAATTGGAATTAGGAAACGAAATCAAAATGATCCGATCAATATTTTATTTTTGAATTCACGTTTAACTGAAAACACGAAGGACTGACAGATTTTCCAAGACCTTTAAGCATTTTTGTTCCAGATTTAGCATTCCAGTACCTAATCATGTAGTCTATTACATGGGTTTTCAATACCTTGTATTTACACATGAAGTCTTGTATCTAATATTCTCTGAGGTGAGCGATATAGTGGTCAGTTGCAAACGAATCCAAGTCATATTTATTGGCAAATCGGGTTTGCCGTGGATGATGAATTGATGATAGCCAAGCGCCAATGAATTAGTTTATGGCTGTACCTGTACAGGGTGCGCCAAAAAAGAGACCCCCCTAAGACTTTTGCCAATATCTTGACCAAAAGTAAGAATTTCCAAATGAATATTTATGTCACTCGTTTTTGAATCGTCAAAAAACGGTGGGTGGCTTCCCTAAAAGTGGCATAACTTTTGTTGTGTTTGAAATATTTTTGATGAAATCTGACCATCATATGTAAATATGAATTGTCTATAAGCCTGTAAAATTTCATTTCGAAATTCTTACTTTTGGCCAAGATATTGGCAACAAACCTAGGGGGTCTTTTTTTTGGCGCACCCTGTATATCCACAATAATAATTGGAACAAGTTTCTAATGCCTTATTTAAATCAGCATTGTCATTTTGCACATGACAGCATGCTAAACCTGGGCAGCAGCTCATGTTCTGTGCCTTACTAATATCTATTTGATCTTGATAGTAAATGCTGATTTATGCTTGCTATCCAGCTGGTGACTGGTGTAGACTTGTATAACTAAGCAGCCATAAATGCTGTTGCGTAACAGGTTGTGGCTTGCAGGTATGTTGAGGGCTGCAGCTCAGTGGCTTGCTTTGCCAGTGTTAAAGGTTGTTTAGGCTACTGTTGTGATTGGCCTGCTGCCTCCCACGTGGGATGAAGGGAGGGACAGATGGAGAGACTACTTACTGTGTGAGGATCAGTGCTAGCCAGAGTAGGACCTATCTGCTAATAGAGATATGTTGTTGCTATTTTAAAAGCGTCTATGTATGAACTGACTGTGCTGTGCTGTTCATATGACGAGTGCAGGTTTTTTTTTATCCATTCAGCAATCTTTGCATAGAAGTGGAATTCCTGTCTGTAGGTGGCAGAAATTCTGTCCTGACTGTTTTGACGACTAAGTTTGCTGTTCATATAAGGCCACGATTTGTTGACCTTTGTCAGGCCCTATGTCTGGCTTTAATGCTACTTCCGTGCCATATCAGAGCAGATTAATTTTGTCAGCACTTGTTGTTGTGTCGTCATGTGTTGACAGCATTTAATGTTGAAGTGAGATTATTCAATCATCACCATTTGTCTGATCCACTTTCACACTTCTGCTCATGCAATACAATACGATGTAAAGTCTGTATTTGATGTTGTTGACCTTACAAAGTTTAGAAGTGTACACACGACCATATGATGGAAGAGTAATGGTGCTGAGCGATGGTCATTAATATGACTATTTATGAGTTATGGACTTGATTAATTACCGTTCATGCCCAGTTACTGCCTCAGAGGAGGAGGCTTTAACCCTATTCTCTCCATATTACCAGTGCATGGTAGCCATTTTCATCGTTGTGGATAAACAGTTGTACCTCATAATTATGATGACTATCCATTGAAATGATCAGTTTATTATATAGTCTGACTGATTATGATTCTCATGAGCTAACGCCAAGAAATGGCCAAGAGTAACAAAATTAGCAGCTAGCTTTTAAGTCTCGGTCCATATGAGCCTATTATGAGGGTGGAATGACAGTCTTGACGACACTTCCATCATTTGTTCCTAAGTACGGTACTGACAATGTGTCGTCAACATTGTCAAAATAGCTGACTTCACTGGAGGTGAAGAAAAGTGGAAATCTGGAAACAAATTCCACATTGGCATGGATTTGAATGCCAACCTTGCAACTGACAGTGTGGCATGCTATCAAGAAAATTATTGCACACTCCAAATAAGTTAGGTGAGTGTGTAAGGGGGTTTATTAGCCGTGTGTGTACTGAGGATGCTGGGACAGCTGCTTGAGATGAATATTGAAAACGTTGGTGTATTAATTACTTCTAGAAACTCTTGTTGATATGCAGCACTTAGTTTAAAGCTGTGAAGAGGTATGGAGAAGTATTTTCTTCCTTTTATATGCTGTTTACTCATAATCAAGGTTATTTTTCTGTTTAGGATGAATTGTCAATGGTCACCATGGGACATTCCATGAACCTTGATGGCTATGTACTCGTCTACTCAGTTACATCAGAAAAAAGGTAAAAAGAGCCACGGCCGCTTGTCTTGCTATGTTAACGACATTCATTCTCTTCATAACCAGAACGGTCTTGAATTGTCTCACATATCACCGCCGCCGCTGCTGTCATTAGTTTATTATTGAAAGAGTTTGAGTCCTGCAACATTCGTCTCAGTCTGAGGTTGTCTAGTTCAGTTTTTTGTGACATACACTTCTATCGAATGCTATCTTGCAGAAGCGAGAAATTGCAATGTGGCATTTGAAATCAATTTGTTGGCTCCATAGGATAGCATGGATGTATACAGCACATGATATGTTGGTCCAGTATTATGACTTATAATGCAATTTTTTTGCTTTTCATAGAAATACATCTTACAATACTCTGACCTTGTTGTACAAGACTAGTAATAGTATGCTTTAATGTAATGAGACACATGATTATTGTGATCATAATTATGCATTGCACAACTGAAGTGCCTCTTGTGCTTTAAGTTGCTAATAAATATGCTTATAACGTTGACATAAAATGACATTCACGTGCCTATATATAATTATAGGAGCTCATATGAAGCACTGTCATAAAATTGAAGAATCCAATTGCCAACACCAGAACCCTGCTTTAACCTTCTCACATGCTCTAGTAGGCTCATATTAAGGAGATGGCAGAGGCGGGCTGAGTTGACGGGGTAGGGGTGGGGTGGGGTCAGGCATTTCCTGGACAGCTTATGTAAGTACCAACAGCTTGCTCTGTTCTCCAAACTGTTGTACTTGTTACTTTATGATAGGCTTGTAAATTGTAGGCGTATTAAAATTGCAAAATGTCTTTAAAAGAAATACATGTGTTTACTTATTAAGGAAATTTACTATTATTTATATAGTGCCTGGTCAGGAAACTAATGATAAATGCTCTCTGTGCTTGCCTTTAGAATGATGTTAAATGTCATGAGTAAGTAAACATTGCTGAGACATCTAGAAGTGATAGGCACTCAGCTGTATGCAGAGAAGTCCAACTGATTCCCAACTAGAATTGACAGAGGACAGCAAGTTCAGAAGGTTGCATGAGAATGAGGATTGACAATGAGGATTGACAATGAGGATTGACAATGAGGATTGACAATGTAATGCACAGCCGATGGCTCACAGTTGTCTTGTCCTCCAGCATTCTCTTGCAGATGGAAGGTAACACTTTTGATGATTTCTTTCCAGCTTTGAAGTGGTCCAAACAATATATGAAAAACTGCAAGACGCCACAGGAAAGAAAATGTTAGTCTTGTTTTCTGAACTGGAATTTTATTCGTTGTTTACTTTATTCATAGGTCTAAACACTTGTTCTTTTTCTTAGCCTTTGTTTTCAGATCTGTCATACTAGAAGTTTTAGAACACTTCAATGTTTTTATTTTAATTTGATTTGATTTTGCTCTTTATTCATTCATTCAACTTATATAGCGCCCCTTCAAGAAGCCTACTCAGAGGCGCTCGATTTATATTGCTTTCATGTAGCAATGATATTCATGTTTAGTTTCTAGTTTTTGTTTCTATTACTTTCTTTCATTTTTCTATTTTTTCTATGTTGTTTTTTTAAAGTTCTGCTGTTAATAATATGCTTTCACAAATTATGTTTGCTTTTCCCTTTAATGGCAAGCTGCATTGTTTTCCTATACGTGTTAGCACATGTTAATCGTTAAAATTTATTTAATCAGTATGTGTCATGTGAAATTATATATTTTTCATTGAAGAAGAGAAAGTCGAAGCATTGTTGCACTGGATTTGTTTGCATTTCATCTGCTAGATTTTTTTAATTCTGTAAAGCTGCGACTCAACTTGTGATCCACTGTCTTAAACGTTTCTCGGTGGTCCGACGGAGGATTGGTCGCTTCATAGACAGGTTTTCTCCATCTTTTCCTGTCCTCTGACTATGCTTTGACCCGATCAAAAGATATTTGATTCATATACCTTTATTATATATATTTATACATATTTTATCTTCATTTTGCAGAACCACAATTTGATTCTGCACTGGACCTCTACTACTCCTGTTGACATTACATATTATTCATGTTGTATTAAATGATGGGTGACTGATGTTTAATATGTGGTTGGATTTCTTTCTGCCATTTCTAGATTTCCGTTGGTTCTCGTTGGAAACAAAACTGACCTGCGACCTTCAAGGTTTCGTATTTTCACCAGTCTTTTGAATAAGAAAAACTAGTAAATTGCACTATTAACAGTGAAAAATTAACAGTGTTGACAAGTTGAATGTTAGGCTATTCAGATTACTTTGTATTGAATGATGATCACGTATTGGCTTTACATAAACAATTGCATTATCATGGAAGCCTTCCTTTCAGCCATCAAGCATCTTTACATTTGGGTGTTGTATAATTATATAATTATATATGGTTCTCATATGTTGCAAGTATCGCCACTCCTCTTCTCACACTACATTGTCCAGCATCTCTGCTTAGTGCTTACTCTTCGCTTCGGATGGTATCCATGGTGAAGCTCTTCTGCATACAATGTCTGTGGGAGCATGGTGCCAGTGATGGCTCAGATTCTAAATCTTCTTGCCCTGTTTTTCTATTATTATTATTCACATATATGTGACTGGCACAGGCAATGCTTTTGTGCTATTCTTGAATAGTGCTAAGCACACTGACTATTGCTATATAGTCAGTAGGTGCTGGTTGCAGTGGATCATTTTCAGTTCATTGTTATGGCATAATGATCTGTTTAGAAAGTGTTGCTACTTTCACTTTCTCTATTTCAACCTCAATGTGGTTCTTGCGAAGCTGTTGACAGTAGACTGAGTTAAATGCAAAAAGATTAATACTTGCACTGACTTTTTACCAGTCAGAAGTTACCAGACTACCTGATGTTTAAAATGTTATTTCTAGCAAATTTCCAGAAACTAGTATTGTGGAAGGCTTTAAATCAGATGGCTTGTAACAATAGAAATCATGCAAATGGAACACAGCTGGTTTTATTGCTTGCTTGTTAGTGATACTGAAAGCTACTCTGCTGTTGAATTCATTGGATGTTTAGATTTATCCATGATTTCATCTTTTCAGGGTAATCAGTACTGAAATGGGCCGAAAATTGGCCGAACAGTGGAAGGGTGTGTTTGTTGAATCTTCTGCCAAACAGAATGAGGTCAGTTTAAACAGAATGAGGTCAGTTTAAATGGAATGAGGTCAGTTTAAACAGAATGAGGTCAGTTTAAACAGAATGAGGTCAGTTTAAACAGAATGTGGTCATAATGCAGAAAGAGAAGCCATCTGCATTATGAAGTGCAGCCCTATAAATGATGATGATACTGATGATCAATGGTTGTGTTAAGTAGAGCCATTGTTACAATTTATATCTTTTATGGATGCACCACTTGTGCTTCAACTGGAACCATTGTTTATCTGTTGATTTCTAATGCGCTAACATTATAATGTCATACAAGACTTCAGTCGGTTGTCCATTCGTGTGAAACCTTAGTTTGATTATTGATTCATTGATTAAGATCCATTGTAATGATTGTTAGAATGTACAGAGCTATGCAATGAATTTCAAACCATTGGTCCAGCCACGAAGAACCAGCATTAGCCTAACTCACAGCAATCATTCAATTGTTGGTATGAGAGCTAAACAAGGACCAGAGGTAAATTGGTTAATGCAATGTAATGCCTCGTAAACTACAAAACAGACTTTAAATGGAGTCTGATAGACAAGCAGTCAATGCAATGAATGTAATGAATGGGCGTAACATGCTGCTGTTTATGATTTCAGCGTCATCCAATTAGATAAGACGGCTTAGTTTTTGTTGAAACATGTCATTAATGTGCATTTCTTAAATCATGTCTATGCATTACTTGTTTATGTTTATTTCAGAAAGTTCCTGATATTTTCAACGCTATTATAAGCGAGATTGAAAAGTCACGAAACTTTAAGGAACAGAAGGATGGTTGTATCTGCTCGTGAGTTGCTGCTGTTGCTGCTGCGGACGGCGGTAGAAAGACTATGTGCGAATAATTTATTGATGCCGTTATTTGCAGAACTCTGTGTCAGTGTCAGTTTGTTTCTGAGATAAACTGTTGTTGTTGGATGAACTGTTTCGGATGATGATCATGTTATGCCAGTTGGCATGATATCTACTGTTTCGGATGATCATGTTATCCCAGTTGGCATGATATCTACTGTTTCGGATGATCATGTTATCCCAGTTGGCATGATATCTACTGTGTCGGATGATCATGTTATCCCAGTTGGCATGATATCTACTGTGTCGGATGATCATGTTATCCCAGTTGGCATGATATCTACTGTTTCGGATGATCATGTTATCCCAGTTGGCATGATATCTACTTCCTGAGATGATTTCCACCGATAGACTTCAACGATACAGCGATACATTTCTTCTTCGATTGACGACGCTTTCGTCAAATCTTCAGTTTAGGATCATTCACATTTTTTCCCACGCAGCGCATCTATCTTCGTATGGAGTTTGACTCGTTTCTTACGTATTAGGAACCTCTCTCCTGTTAGCTTTAATTTTTCATTGTAGGGGAATGTCTCATCATGTCATTATATAAATTATAAGTTTAGATTAAAGGGTACAATGGAGTAAATAGCTGTATCATGGGATTCGTCCATTGCCGGCTCAAGGGCTTAGGAAAGGAGATGAGCGCCTCGCCAATGGGCCTGCGGCCCAGGGACGACTTTTAACCTTATCATGGGAAGTAATATTTATAGGGGCAAATCATTTAGTTTCTCTGTTAAGGTCATGTTTTGGTTACTAGTGGTGCTCTTGTTTCATTGTTCCGTTGCATTCTTAGTTACTCTACTCTAGATTATTCACATTCCGTTAAGTCCAGTGAATGGTGGTGGAGATATGATTTTGATTGATAATTAATTATTCGCATCAGTTTTAAAGAGATATGTGCAGCTGAAGCAATTTTCATTGCACAAAAGGAGTGTTAGCATTTACTTCTGTAGACAAGTTCTGGTACTTCACAGAACAGCTGTGCAGGTTTATTTCTAAGAGAAGGAACCTTAAACAAGTAGGAATTGAATTATGGAAGCAAACTGGGCAGACTTTAGCAATTACTTGGATGACCTCCTAATATCAGACAGTTGTTGTATTTGCTTTGCAAATGAGTAATACTGTCAAGTGAAGGTGACAATATAAATCTTACATTCCATCTCAACAGATTCCTTGCCTAAAGAATAGAGTGCAGGTTTGATCCACCTTTGAGATGGTTACATAGCATATATCGACTCTGATCAAGTCTTTCATGCACATTTGCCATGTGCCATGATGTCTCGTCGTCTTAGATAGTGGTGCAAACTGGCGCTGGATAAATGTAAGACATAATTTCTATGTGTAATTAGGTGATGGTTTGTTTGGCCATTTATTGTTAGGGTTTTGAGATCATTAGACATAAACATGTTGATCGGTTTGTTGCAATGAGCGACGATTGAGCGTGCACGGAAGTTTACGATTAAATTGACTGTTTCGTCATGGTTCTTTACAAGTAGGTTGCATTTGCTGTTGTGTAGCTCTACAAATCTTACTTTCATTAGAACTGAATAGTTATTTTAATATATATTACAATGTGGAACTTCAGATGTTTCTTTTGGAAGTATGTCATGAAAAAATGTAATCTGTATGATGTCTCCAAGGTTTTCTATACAAGGTGTTCATTTATTGTCTGAATATATCGATTAATAATAGTGCTCAAAGTAAACCTAATGAAAGTATTTGGTCAATTATTTAAGTAAACCCACTTCTTCAACCCAAAAGCTATTCTGGCATGATCACGATTGTCATTTCACAGAGATTCTATTTAAGGAGTAATAGCAAATTGAATACGCAGTATTTAATAGAAATATCATTTCCAATGTGACCAGAACTTAAAGTGGTTTAAAAAATTTGCAGGGTCTGTTTGGGGTATAGGAAGTGTTAGATATTCGTATTTCCTCTAGTGTCCAACATCAGTGCAGGTCTTAGACCTGGAGATACCCAGCTCACTTTCAGCCCTGAGTGCGACCCATTCTGTTTAATTTCTAAAGTGTTGCTGATATCTAGCTTGTGAATGTAATTGTAATTGTAATTGAACATTTATATAGCGCCACTTCAAGAGAACTCCTCAGAGGCACTCCCGACCTGACACCAAACCATAATCAAAGAGAATGGTTTTCAAACGCTTGCGGAAAAGGGGCAAAGAAAGACAAAGAAGTTCATTACGGAGACTAATAGGTAACTTATTCCAGAAAGACGGACCGACCATAGCAAAACTTCTATGCAGCACTGTGGAAGATCGAGCCCTAGGAATGTAAGGTCACATGTATAGCATACAGCTTTCTAATGTTGATTACTACTCTGCTTGTATTCCTATTCCTCTTTTAATGCTGCAGAGTCTTCTTTTCTGTTTAACAACCCTGCAATCGATTCTCTTCTCTCATTTTTTGCCGACCTTTCCTGGGAAATACATGGCAGAGGATACCTTAGGATTCATCCAGTACAGGTTCAAGGGTGAAAGGAAGGAAATTGACACCTATGACGTCGTACTACGTTGTGACATTGCATCATACTTTCTGTATTATTTTTGCCAGTAGGGCTTGGAATGGCAACAATGATCTGTTGTATATATTTATGTGGTGGCTATTGTTTACTAAGTTTCCCATTAATTATCACAAGAATAGCAAGTGTATATTATGGGCTGTCTATCATTGCCATGTACAGCTGACAGTCACTGGACTTCATATCTGAGGTCAGTTCGTTAAATATGAGCACTCAGTCTAGCCAGGCTCCAATATGTTAAGCTGTGCAAATCAGAATTTGGTATCAGTGTCCTAGGTTGTGTGTTTTTTGTTGTTGTCAGAATAAGTTTATTTTTCTCTTTAGTATTGCAAATTTGGTTTGGTTTATTTTTTTCTGAATGTTACTGTAACGGTATTTGGATGTTGTGTCCGTTATGCCCTGAATATATATAGTGTGACGTTGCTTTTGTGTAATGCACACTTTGCAATCACACAACCACTGTAAGAGAATTGCATGTTTAACTAAACAACATGCATTTTTAGTTCAGGAAATGTTTACAGTTCTGAGCACACTGTTTTGCAATGAATGCAGCAAATTTCTTAAATGCCATTTACAATACTGTGTACAATACAGTATGACCGAGAGCACTCATTTTCCCAACAAGTTCTTGATTCTTTGCAACAGAAACACCAATGTATTGACAACTGAGCTGCATCATAGCTTTGCAGTGCATGTCAGCTCAAGAATTTAAATGGAGTTTCTTATGAAGTGGCGCTATATAAATTTACAATTACAACTACTATAATAATAATATTAACATTCAATCTGACAAACCACAGAATTATTACAGGTACAGGCAGTGGCGGATCCAGAACAGTTTCAAGGGGGGCCAAAATCTTAGATCTTGGACGGGAAAAGGGGAAAAAATTTCGAAAAAATTAATAGTGATCGGCCGGTGAGGAAAAAAATTTATTTTCTTCCGCCGAAAAAGTTGACCTTTTTTTTAGTCCTCGACTTGAAAACCGAACGGTGGGGGACACGTACCATGCAATTTTCATAATAGGGGGGGGGCCAATATCCATTACACCCATATTCGTATTGCTAATTTCAGACCAAATGGGGGGCCACGCCCCATGGCAGTTTTCAATGGGGGGGGGCCATGGCCAGATTGGCCCTCCCCTGGATCCGCCCCTGGGTACAGGTTATACGAAATACGGCCCACTTTAGCACGACATGGAGGTCGGCTTTACAGCAGTGGGTTCGGCTTAACACTAATGGCCTAAGTGCTGTATCACTCCTGGTTCGGCCAAGCCAGAAGTGGGAGGGGCGATCTTATTTTCAGCAGAACCCGAGTCAAGCAACACAACAGAAAGCGCCAATGGCAGCTAACAGACAATTCAAATAAATTTTTGCCCTGTGTGAGGCTTGAACCCGAGTCGCGTGGATGACACTCAGTTTATCGACCAGCACTCTCAACTGAGCTACGGACCCACCCACAAATATAGCCAATTATAGTCCTAAGCCTAAGGGCTATACTGGCCTAGTTAGCTACACCGGTAAGCGAGAGCGGCATACGTCTGTTGGTTGAAACGGAAAGCGGTTCAAGCCCCGAGCTGGGAGTTAACATTCAGAGTAGTTGATAATATGGTGACACTCGATCAAAATTCCCAAAACAGACTGGTGATACTATATCACCCGATATAAATAACTACTGGTGACAGCGTATTGTTTACCTGTTGACCTCTTATGACGTCATATGACCTAATTAATATTCATAGCGTACTGGCCAATGGCAAGCCAAATTTTTGTCCGTCTGTTCGTATGTCTCTCTATGTGTCTGTGTCTGCGTATGTGTGCATATGTCTAAATGTTGTTAATTAAGAATGAAAAGCATGGGGCTGCCCGGCCGCCCACCCGCTGACACATGTCTTACACCCGCTGGCACTCGTCTAACACCCACCAACGCTTGCCTGATAAGAACTTTATAATTAAAGATTTAGATGTGGTATACAATAGGTACCCATAAACGTGTGGTATGCAACTGGTGTACTATGCAAAAATAGTTCCGTCAGCTTGTAACATGTAAAATGCAATGTGTGCAAACTGTACGCGCGCAGCAGTGGTAGTAGCAGCTGTGTGGCGCAGCAGCATCCAATTTTTTCAAAACATAGATAACCTAAGTAGTGTATAACTATATTTTTTGGCGCACAGGCATGAAAAAATTATCATTCGTTAAAAATGTGCAATTTCTTCCAAAATGATTGTAAGTAGTTGTATAACCATTGGTATTGAATCATATGGATGTGAAAATTTTTAGCAAAATTTAAAGTTCCTACTTTTATAAGAGGAAGATTTCAAATGCAAAAGTCCATGTCACTTTAAAATTTTCCAACCTTTTCAACTTTTTGCATAGAAAAATATGTAAGTAAGTAAATGTACGAAAACAAGTCATGTGTAAATTTCATCAAACTTTATTCTTATGCAGTGCAAACGAATTTATGAACTAAATAATCATTGAGACCAGTGTCAAAAGTTAGCATGTTCGCTACAGCATTAATATTTTTTCCTCTAGCTCTATGCAAACAATAAAGTATGCAGTAATGTCCGCAAAAACGACTAACTACACTTTGTAACTGTCTGTCCGTGAAAATCCAACGTGCACAATGTTTATGTAGAAACGTTCTGAATGGTGCTTGCGGAGGCTCTCCCAAGGAGTCAAAGTATTCACCGTACAACGAACTTTCTATGTAGATAACGATCCAATGTTTCCCAGGATTACCATACGTGTCCGTATTACAGACGAGTATGGAAGGACGTCTTGTGTCCAAAGTTGTGGGTAGGCGATCGCATGCAAATACACCGAGAAACATGGTAGCACACTTTGCATCTCCTCGTAGTATCGCTTCTATCATATCGCTCTCCATCTTCAATTGGTATAATCGAAAATGACGTTTCTGGATCTGTCGATTTCAAGAATATTTTCAAATTCGGCAAATGCGATGACGTTTATGGTTCTATCCAATGCTTGTGCGAATTTCATGTCAACGCGAATATTCCCCGGTTTGATGAGGTTAAAATGTCCACCCTCGGCTAAATCGGGTGTCAAGTCAAAAGCGTAAAGAGCGTAACCACCTGAAAAATCTTCTCTGCTTATCTGATTGCCTTCGTCACGCATCCATTTACCGGTGCCCATAAAAAGTGAAGCATAGGCATTTACAAACTGGTTGTTGGCGAAATTGGTTTCCAACGGTTTTATCGACTGTTGCTGGCCATCCAAGTATACTTTTAGCTGTGTAAGATTCATATGTTTGAAGTTGAACGGATTTTTCGTATAGGTTCCGTTAAAGGCGTCGTTGTCAACACAACCGATAACTATTCTGGTGGGTATCTGACCGGAGAACAGACTCTCCTGAGTCGCGTCAAGATTTCCACGAGGTACCGTAAAAGTCTTGCAAACCGCTCTTCGAATGGGAAATTTCAAATTTCCAATCTCCAATGCTTTGGCGTGGGCTAGAAACACGGAGGGACTTAACTTTACTTTTCTAACGTATAGCTTGCACTCCAAGATTTTCACCTTATATGCTGCACCCTGCACGGATGACATCAAGCAGAATGGATCTTTATTTCTTACGAGACGGATTTTTATATTGATATCATTGGGGAGAAAGCGCTCTTGGAAAAAGAGATCGCTGTGAATTCCACCAACCATATCGACCACGCGTCCTTCCCCGGTCAATGCACTACGTTTTTGAAATCCATCATTCCTATTATTAGCATCGTGTGGGTTGGAATCTTCCATATGTGTTGCAACATCCTTGTAAAACAATGCCGAGGTGAGTTGTGAAGTTTTTGCAGCATTTCCATAACTGAGAATGGTTTCCAGATAGCTACGATAAGCATATGTGTTGTTCGAAGAAGTAACCAATGTATCATTTAGTGTGATGTCGACTTCAGAAAACAAGCTGTGCAGGAAGAGATTGATAGGACCAACGTCGTCGCCAACATCAGTGGCATCGTTGTTTGCTCTTACTATGCTCGCTCTAACATAAAGCTGTCTATTCGACAAGTCCAAATAGTCCTGTCCAGCTCCAGTAATACTAAATTCAATAGGTGTTCCTTGCGAAATTGTAGCTATTGGATTATACTCTACGTACGACCCAGTTTCAATACTGGTCTGCGTGGGAGGCACGCTAAACAGATCCAATTCGCTCTTCGTACATTCGCAAGACTGTGGATGAACGAACGCCATTATTTTAAACTTTGCCGAATATGTCTTCTTTGATTCTCTTGATATTTCTTTTCAACGATCTTTTACGTCTTCTCCTACCACTCCCACTTTGCGTTTTGAAATCGTTGGAAGATGTAAATGCTTTTATACCTTCAGGAATTCGCCTTTTTGTAGCATCGATGAACTGCTCCCCATCGGCTACATCGTTGGCAATCTGCAACCCTGTTCTCAAAACCTGTTTCCCAACAGCTTTAGCGCCAGACTGTATCAGTGGCCAAGCATTTCTAAACAGTCCACTTAGAAAGCTTCCCAATCCATGACCACGCTGCATGCGCGCACCTTGAAACACTGGCATACCACTACCACTTTGTTGAACATAATAGTCTTCGTAAGCAAGTTTGCTTGCATCACAACAAAAGGGAGTCTTCATTGTAACAGGTAAGGAATTTTGCAATGTCTAAAGTGAAGTGTAACAATCGCCTTGCCGTATTCGAATGGAATAGGGTTTCCAATGTCACTCCTTATATCCACTTCGATTGAGTCGAAAGTCTTCTGTTGTAGTGGTATGTAAATGGGTTTTTCGTAAACGACGCGCACGCTATCACCACTTTTGCCGGACGCGTTTACAATTCTGAGTAATGGTGCTTTCGTATCTCCGACCGGTACTTGCTCCAACACGTTGCAATACACGTATAACGAAGAAAATCCGCGATTTACATCGCAAGCGTTGGAACCCATGAACTCAAAAATGTAATCTTCATCCTCATCGTCATTGATAATGGGATTCTGACGCGCGGCAACACCCAACATTGAACAGATTGCTGGAGAAAATTGCATATTTGCACCTTTGTTTATATCACCATTGAGTCGATTTGTTATAGGATCATACTTAAACTTTGGAAATGAATCCAATTCCATCTCATCCGCAACAAGAAGAATAAATTTGTTGATAGAATCGATGAGCTGGTGCGCAGTTTCGTAGTGACCGGTCGGCAAACGTGTCGTTCTATGCACTGAACCAGGTAGTATGTCGCCAGTCTCCGAATATTTCATGTGTGTATACGTGATTCTACCTTCGTTTCTTTCTAAATTGTTCCACGTATGAGGATACAATATTTCAACCAATCCAACTTCCCAGTCACCGCTTAGCGAAATGTCATTTTCCAATCTCGTCGTAAAATGTGTTACGGTGTTGTTGGGATAATACTGCATGGAACTGTTGCTCGGTAATGTGAGATAAAAGTGAGCCATAGTTTGTAAGAATTAATGTATGAGTCGTGATATTTTGCACTGTCTGAAATGAAGTGTCACAATCGACTTCCCATACTCGAATGGTATCGATTTCCCGGTTTCGCCCCTCATATCTATTTCTATGGAGTCAAAACTCTTCTGCTGAATCGGTACGTATATGGCATTCTCGTACATGATATGCACATTGTCTCCGTTTTTACCTTCGATGTGAACTGCTCGAAGTAGTGGCGCTTTCGTATCGCCAACAGGAACATGTGTCAAAATGTTGCAATAAACGAATATGCTTGAAAATGCTGGATTTATATCGCCAATATATTCAGATTCCCATTGCACGTTGGGAACCTCATCCGAAACTTCTTTAAAATCGTATTTACCATAATTGATGTTTCGAATAGGATTCTGACTTTCGTGTATACCCAACATAAAGCACAACGATGCTGAGAATTCTATCATGGCACCCAGATTTATTTCACCTTTGAGAGTTTTCGTTATTGTGTCATATTTAAATTGGGAGTATTTAGTAAGTGAATATTCGACAGAGAACTCCACTATGCGCGCATTGATAACTTGCACAATATCGTTCATACTTTCGTAATAGCCGGCCGGTATTCGCCATGTCTTTCGATCGGATGGTCCCGCGAAAACGTCCGAATACCTTCTAGGATTTTGCCAATACGTAAATTCACATTCGTTAGTTGCTATATTGTACCACGAGTGAGGATACTGTATTCCGATCAAGCCAACTTCCCAATCTCCAGATAGTGAAAGTGCATTTTCCAATTTCGTTGTAAAGTTAGCGACAGTATTATTGGGATAAAACTGCATGGAACTGTTACTTGGTAGTACAAGATAAAAGTGAGCCATATTCGAATGCGTGCTATGACAGAATGAGCAACACAATTACTAGACGTCGAATATATTCTGCGTCCAAGAGTTAAATTTGTCGTCATAGCCTTTCCACTTAACATAATATTCCATCTTGCCACGTCGCTTACGCGTCTTTAAAACCTTTTCAATGCTATACACGTCGTCTTCTTTTAAAATTCTTTGCAATTCAGCTTCGTAGAATTTACCCTTTATGATGTCACCTTTTAAATCGGATAGTTCGTATGTTACCGGATCGGTAGGTATGCATGCTTGAATTTTAAAAATTTCTTCAGACCAGGACGGAAGATAGCCCTTTTTGAACACTATTCGACCCTTGGCAATTCTGACATTATCACCAACACTATATTTCCACTTTGGATTGCTTTTCTTTTCACCATACAACCGTTTTCTAATAACAGCTTCATTTTCATTAGACACCTGACTAGGTGTCATTCCTATGCTTCTGTGATATGTGTTGTTATACGAATGTACAAGATCTTGCAAAACATCGATGTATCGATATGTATTTTTATATGTAAAGTACTTCCACATTTTCGTTTTTAGGGTGCGGTTAAATCTTTCCACTACAGAAGCCTTTATGTCACTATTTTCAGATGTGTAAAAGCGAATCGAATTTTTCCGCAACATAGATTGAAAATTTCTATTAAGAAATTCTGTTCCCTTATCAGTTTGTAAATGAGCAGGTTGTCTATCTGTCAAAATGCTTGAAAATGCTGCGGTCAAATCCACGCCGGACTTTGTTCTCAAAGGAATTGCCCAAGCATATTTAGAAAACACATCTATACACGTTAAAATGTATTTATTTTTATCATTATGCTTTGACAGCGCAGAAAGATCGGCCAAGTCCGCTTGCCACAGATCGTTTATTCCTACCGAGAAAGTCTTCCTACGTCTAAACACTAGTCTTACTGGCTTATGCAGTGTGTAAGTGTCCTGCTTCGAAAGAAATTTTTTAACATCTTTAGTTTTAAATTGTCCATTAAGATGTCTTTGAAAAGAAGATACGCCTGCGAAACTGCCAGGCTGCTTAGGCTGGAAATAGGAATCCATCAGTATGGTAACCAACTCGACTGCATCTGTTGTCTTCCGCGTCTACTTTTAGGTGTGAATGATCGACTTTCTTCCAAAGTACCGCTAATATATTTCCATCGATCTTGATTTCCTATCAACTCCCGAGGAATGTTGGAATCTTTCAAAGCTTCGGCCAGCTGCATCCACCCGGTGGGAGGCGAAGATGTTGTGCGTTTTCTGAGCAGGTCGTTTACCAGATCCACGACATGAGTTTTCGGAATAGTAGCATCTTTCAAAATGAGTTCACCTTTAGTGGTCCAAGACACGTCCGGATTAGATTTCATGTGAGATAAAAGTCTAGATGCTTGTGTTTTCCATTTCTTAGGTACCGTCTCCAAGACTTGCGCCTCTACGGTGTTCGACTTGACACTTTGCGGTTTCTGATTCGCAGTCACTTCCGCTTCTGCTTCTTTAGTTTCGAATTTTGTAATGATGGATGGTTTATCAATGTTCAGATAACGACTCAAGCTATTGGAATACAGTTTGGCTTTATCATCGTCTGCAATATTTCGATGCAGAATGTCGTACATCTGAGTATCCAGTTTAGACAATGTCTTATCCAGCATTGTTTCTTTCCATTTTTCGATCTGACGCGGTTCTACCAGAACCATCTTTTTGGTGTGCTCCATACTATATTTTATTACTTAGAAGCGATCCAAGAAAAGAAACTATCGGAGTAAGCAATGCACCTATGAAACCGCCGCTCTGTATTATACGCTTCTTAATCTTTACTCGAGTTTTCTTGGAAGCCAATTTTCTTAACTTGTGTTTGAAACGAACAAGTCTACTCTTCTGACCTTTTTTCAAAGGTACCTTGCCTTTTAAAATGTTTAGTGCACACTCGCAACGACAGAAAAGTAGAGGCGATTTACATTCTTTCAAAATCTCTTTCCGAACTTTGGGTGAAGAATCTTTGAGAAGTTTCAACTTTTCAAACTTATCCTCTAGCGACGAAGCCATTATATACGAATGATGGTAAGTATGAATACACGTCCTTATATTCACTTTCTTAGGTATACGTAGTGTGTCTCACCTGGAAAAATATTGGTTCTAAGTCTACATCGTTCGTCGGTTTCAGGTTTAAGATCTACCAAAAGATACCCGAATGGCACCATAGTCGCATCTGCAAAAGCCTCTATCATGAAATTCGACTTGCCCGGAAACATCTGTCTAGCCAAGTTGGCTATTTGCGTGGAATCTCTGACATTTTTGAAAAGAATAAAGTAATGAGCGTTCAGACTGATGGTTCTTGTATGCTTGCCTTTGTAGAATAGGTTCTGAGTAAGGTATAGTATAGAAACGTTCCTATGATGACTTATTTTTGTGAATAACATTGTAACACGTTCGTCAGTCTCACTCATGAGATCGTCCAACACCAGCAGTGTTTTCTGCTTACCATCAAAAATATTTAAGTCTGGTAATCCTTCTTGAAATTGAACTTGACTATACTTGTCGAATATTTCTTGATATATTCCGTAACACCAAATAACTTTTTCTATCTCAGGTTTGACCATATACTGTAAATGATCTATAAATCGTAAGGTGAATTGAGTTTTTCCGCATCCAGATGGACCGCTAACTATAGCAGAAAATGGATGCTGCCAAGTTGGATCCATGATGGAAACTGAGTCCATACATCGGAGTAGTAAGCTCTTATACCATGTAAATTCTCACTGTACCTAATTTACGTTCGCTGCATATTGGACAGTCTTTAGCCTCATCTGCGCATGGATCGCACATGTTTACGTGAGCACATGGAAGTAGCAGAGCTTCCACTTGTTTGTTTTTACACACAACACAAATAACAGCTTTTGCAAGTTTTTCGTTCTCTGTTTTCAAACGTGTGATGCGATATTTCGTTGATTCTTCCTTCTCATGGGAAGAATTCTCAATTCCGCAAAAGTCGCAGTCGCATTTGTAATTACCACATACATCCATTTCGCATTTTACATTCGACGGACACATATTTCCACAAGTTGTGTGTCGTTCGTAAAGACTGAAGAGCAAATGATGGGGAAAAATAAAATTGGTAGCTTTTAATAAGAAGAATGTCTTGAAGAATATTTACGCTGTAGCGAACATGCTAACTTTTGACACTGGTCTCAATGATTATTTAGTTCATAAATTCGTTTGCACTGCATAAGAATAAAGTTTGATGAAATTTACACATGACTTGTTTTCGTACATTTACTTACTTACATATTTTTCTATGCAAAAAGTTGAAAAGGTTGGAAAATTTTAAAGTGACATGGACTTTTGCATTTGAAATCTTCCTCTTATAAAAGTAGGAACTTTAAATTTTGCTAAAAATTTTCACATCCATATGATTCAATACCAATGGTTATACAACTACTTACAATCATTTTGGAAGAAATTGCACATTTTTAACGAATGATAATTTTTTCATGCCTGTGCGCCAAAAAATATAGTTATACACTACTTAGGTTATCTATGTTTTGAAAAAATTGGATGCTGCTGCGCCACACAGCTGCTACTACCACTGCTGCGCGCGTACAGTTTGCACACATTGCATTTTACATGTTACAAGCTGACGGAACTATTTTTGCATAGTACACCAGTTGCATACCACACGTTTATGGGTACCTATTGTATACCACATCTAAATCTTTAATTATAAAGTTCTTATCAGGCAAGCGTTGGTGGGTGTTAGACGAGTGCCAGCGGGTGTAAGACATGTGTCAGCGGGTGGGCGGCCGGGCAGCCCCATGCTTTTCATTCTTAATTAACAACATTTAGACATATGCACACATACGCAGACACAGACACAGACACATAGAGAGACATACGAACAGACGGACAAAAATTTGGCTTGCCATTGGCCAGTACGCTATGAATATTAATTAGGTCATATGACGTCATAAGAGGTCAACAGGTAAACAATACGCTGTCACCAGTAGTTATTTATATCGGGTGATATAGTATCACCAGTCTGTTTTGGGAATTTTGATCGAGTGTCACCATATTATCAACTACTATTCAGAGATTTAGATATCTCGGGCTAGCACGTGTGAGACGCATGGGTGTAAGCTGCTGCGGAGCGGCCAGTTGCTTCTCTATCATTGTCTCTGGGAAATTAAGGCAACGGGAAACCACCTCACTCATCTCATCCCCGGGTGGCGCAAGGCGTCCTATGACTTGCGCCACCCGCGGCCTTCGGGCAGAGAACTATCGTCATCAAGGGCTATATAATCTGCAGGCATGCACAAAGCCTGAACAGATTCGTGGCTATAGTTAGGCTGCACATTGACAGGGTTGCACGAGACGTTTTTATGCAAAACTAGCGTACCCGGCCACGCGTTGCTGTGGCTGAAGAGAGCATTCAACCATCCCTCCTACCCCTCCCCCCTTCCCCTCCCCCTCCCCTCCATCTTCGTCCCGCTTCCTCCCCTCCTTTCCTCCCTCACACCGTCCCTACCCGAAAGCGACTATAGGATAGCGCCCTAAAACGCTTCAGCAAAAAGGCCCCAATGGAATGTGTTGAAATGCGCTACATAAACGGAACACACATTTGAACCATCATTTGAAACGCGCCCGAATTTTAAGGCAAGGCTTATCGACGGGCGTATGTGTTGAAAACGGTAGAATTTGCAAAGTTGCTTTTTATGGTTTAAAAGATTGCGCTTTTCCCCAAAAAGCATTCTGCAAACCCGGCCGTGTTGGAACTAAACGTTTTGGTGAAGTTTCGAAATCAATCAATGAAGAAAGTTCGGAGGTCTTTGAAGCCGAGCCAAACGCGGTTACATTTTTTATTTATATAGATTATTGCTAATCTAATATTTTATGGAACAGGGCTGTAGCCCTCTTGCGCTACAACAACAATGACGTAGGCCTATAGTAATCGACTAAATGCTGCACCTGATATAGGCGGCAGCATTGATATGTATTATATTAGCTGGATTGATAACGCTTCGTATAGTGGTCCATGGCCGACGGCGAATCAGTCGCGACTTACGCTAACTTACATCGTGGCTAAGGGCAGCGTGTGCTTGTTCCTATCTAAACCCATGTTAAAATCATCAACTTTGAAGGCAATTTTCAAGAAATCTGGTCAGTGGCCGCTAAATACAGTTAAGTTTATTGTTTTGTATATCATTCAACTCAAAAACCCTAAGCTGGTTTTGAACAATTGTGTATCATTGCTGAGAAATTTGTGTTTTAAAGCGAAGTGTTGTGACGCCTATCTTTTACTATGGTTTGCCGCTAGGAATTCTGGGAGTTTCCCCAGAGAATTCTGGGATTTGCCTCAGAGAATTCTGGGATTTGCTCTAGTGAAACATTGTCTTTCCCTAAGTGAGCGATAATCCGAACTTTCATAAGCTATCAGCGTTCCAGTAGTATATAGTACATTTCAGTGGGCGGCAGCAGAGCCGTCTATTACTGTAATAGAAGGCTCTGGGCGGCAGGCATAAGAATCTAAATATAGCTTCAAACTGATCCCAAAATATATTGATCCCTATCAGGAGAAGAAACAAAGCATTCTCTAGGCTTAATTATTAGCAGGCCTGGATCTACAGTTTTGGGGGCCCTGTGCTGATCGAATGACGGGGCCCCTTACAATTTTAAGAAGCAAAGCAGACGTAACACCCGAAGCATAATTTGTTATATACTTTAGAGCACATAAGAAGTAGATAATAGAACAATTGTCACGAGCTCACGACTCACGCACTTTCATGGCCATAGGCCTACAGTCAGGGGCGGATCCAGGGGGGCCAATCCGGCCATGGCCCCCCATTGAAAACTGCCATGGGGCGTGGCCCCCCCCATTTCGTCTGAAATTAGCAATACGAATATGGGTGTAATGGATATTGGCCACCCCTATTCGGAAAATTGCATGGAACGTGCCCCCCCCCCCCCCCATTGGGTTTCAAGTTGAGGACTAAAAAAACAGGTCATCAACTTTTTTGGCAGATGAAAAGTACTTTTTTCCTCAACGACCGATCAGTATTTTTTCGAACTTTCGAAAAAAATTCCTTTTTCCCGTCCATGATCTAAGATTTTGCCCCCCCCTTGAAACAGTTCTGGATCCGCCACTGCCTACAGTAACTACATGTACCTTACTATGACATTATTTGGTTATATAATTAGTCGTAGCTATGATTGCTATGCATAATGCATTGCAATTTGCACTGTTTTTCTGAATCCTCACTTTATTTATTTTTACTTTTACAATTTGGGGGCCCCTCGAAACTGGGGGCCCTGTGCTGCAGCACAATCAGCACCGTGGTTAATCCGGGCCTGATTATTAGCATTGAAACTCACAATCATATTTATGTTCCCAATAATCGTATTGCGAAAGACTTGAACTATCGGCCGTATACTTTAAAATTTTTATTTATTCTTATGAGCGATTTTGTTTTGAATAGAACCATGAAACATCCTATAATCTGCTTTTATTCGTGACGCTATTCATCAAGAGGGTCAACTCCGTAGCCAAAAAAGACTGGTAAGTACTGCACCAGGACATGCAATGAGACTAGGCCTACCTCCTGCGAACACCAAAAGTAGCCTATAGACCGTGTAAAACACTCGAAATTTGGTGCGCGGACTATTGACCACAGGACGGTTGACCACCGGACGATTGATCACCGGACGATTGATCATCGCTTGATTTAGGCCTATATAAAAACTTTACGACACAGACTCAATGTACCACATATATAGGGCCTACTCTATTTAATATGTAGCCTAATTGAATAATAATACGAAGTGAAATGCGAAAATATACTCAAGCGACTGTAAAACGTTATTAAAAATATTTGGACCTTTAGGCTAATGGTAAAGAACAAAAGAGGTTTAGGTCCTATTTGGAAATTGGAATGCGAACTTAATAACTGCGATGTGCTATTTCATGTATAGGCTGTGCACATACTAAGAATTAAAAGAAACCGACGATGTTTATCTTTACTAGCGGTAAATAGATCTAGGCCTACTACATTTTTCTTTCATCCTTATAGTTAATAAATTTAAGTGACACCTAGACCGGTGATCAATCGTCCGGTTATCAATCGGTCGATGATCAAACGTCCGCAGTGGTCAATCGTCCGTTGATCAACCGTCCGGTGGTCAATCGTCCGATGGTCAATCCCCCTAGAATCCGAAATTTATTTTTAAAAATTTATATAATTATATGCAGCTCGCTCACCTCATAGGCCTATTTTTGTGGACCGTTCGTCCGTCCCCTCGATTCGTCTCTCTCTAAAAGTAAAACCTCCTTACTCCTGCATGCTGTGTAGCACTCGATTAACTTAAAACGAGTGTGGGGTGGTGGTTCAAACTTGGCAATAGCGTATGTAATAATTTATATATATATATATATACATATAATATATGAATAATTTTATGCACGAGGCTAGTACACACTACACAGGCCTACTTGAAGCTTTCAAAGCTTGCATGATCATTAAGCGTGGCTTTATAATTTCATATTCCGTTTATAACAATTATTTGTCTTCTTCCTATTATTCCACTCTCTGCCTGTCTGACTCCGCCTCTCTGTCTGTCTGTCTGTCCGTCCGTCCGTCCGTCCGTCCGTCTGTCTGTCTTGTCTGTCTGTCTGTCTGTCTGTCTGTCTGTCCGTGTGTCCGTTTCATTGTCCTTTACTCGTTGAAGTCGTCTTAGACTGCGTCAGTTTCGATGCCTTGCAGGGCAATATTATGCTAATGATGTCTGGAGGTCATCGAGTGCAGACAACAATGACGTTGCTTATAAAACTTATCAATCTTATGTTGAGACAAGAAGACAAGTGAATCTACGGTGTGGGTGGGTGTGGGTAGGTGTGGGTGGGTGGTTAGGTGTGAGCAGGTGTGGGTGGGTGGGTAGGTGTGGGTGGGTAGGTGTGGGTGGGTAGGTGTGGGTGGGTAGGTGTAAGTTTGGGTAGGTGTGGGTAGGTGTGGGTGGTGGGTGGGTAGGTGTGGGTAGGTGGGGGTGTGGTTGCGCCAGTTGACCTCCGTTTGTTTCTTTCCCTTCCTTGATTCTTCTCACGACCGTCATGATCAAGATTGGAAACGATGTCGTGGAAAACAGCGATCGTAAATAATTATAGAGCGTAGGTGATTGTACTTTCGCACTCACTCTTTATCCTCGAGCCTCAAGGCATTCTCTTTTGTTGCCTACTGCTGAGTCCAAACTACTTGCAATCCATCAAATATCTCTAGTCATAGTATACATGCTGACAGCTGTGTATTGTAGCCTATTCCTCCTGTTATAATATTCTAACTATAGCCTAACTTCAGTGCACGTCTTTAGCCTGTGTGATGGATCGTCAGAAACAAATATAGCTAATATTATTAATAATTATTATTAATCAGCATAGGCGTACGAGGCGGGGGTGCAGGGGGCATATGTCCCCCAAATTCGGGCAAGTTTGGTGGTTTTTTCGGGCAAAAAAACCCAAACGACTAAAAAAAAGGTCGTCAACTTCCGGGCAAGTCAGGTTTTTCGGGCAAACAGAGACCCGAACGACTAAAAACAAAAAGGTCGTCAACTTTTTCACGGATGTATGTTTCGGGCAGAAGTTCAATCTTTGCCCCCCCCCCCCCACTGCTGAAATCTCCCGTACGCCTATGTTAACCAGAGCCTACAGTGCAAATATACTGCACATGTAAAGGCTATAGTCACCTAGATTGAAGACCTAATTCAACTTTAGAATGTAGACCTAATACCAAACCGGCAGAACAGGCCTACGCCTAAGTAAAGGTAGATAGACCTATAATAGGCCTGAAAGCGTTGTGACTGTTGTTTGTCCTTAACTTTCTGACAGACGACGAAGGCCGAACCACAGACGGTCCAAGAACAGATCAAGTCATCCTCCATGCTGCATTGCCTGGTAGGCCTATTAGAGATCGGTCGCCTCTTGCGTAGTACCACCATTATTTCATCGGCAAACGACTGCAAGGCCTACAGTCCTACACGTGTGACCTTCACCATGATCACAAATAATTGTACACAAATCATTCCATCCTTATAGAGATATCGTTGCATTAGAGATATACTTGCATTATCTTCATAAAGAGCCATCAGAATCAAATAGCAAAGTCCCACAATGTCGACCATGGATCATTGGATGATCATAAAATTATCTACAATTCTTTTTCTTCGCGATTTATAGGCTACGCAAAGATAATGAAAGATTAGATCGACCGACGCATGCGCAAAGAAGCTGCAGCGGTGACGCAATCAGACGAAAAAAATAAATAGTAGGCTATAATTATTATTATTATCTTACATCCACACAAAAATTATGATGTCCTATCGAATAGTATCGATTTAATTTACACTACTTAATTTACACTACTACAGACTACAGTAGTCCTTCAATCCCAAGTTCACTGCCCCATACAGGGGCGGATCCAGGATTTCTGGTTAGGGGGGGCGTAAATACTACCAATCCAATCCCGTAAATATATATATGAGTGGCGGCGCCCGGATCTCAGGTTGGGGGGCTGAAGCCAACTAGGCCTATAAATTTTTTTTTATGAAGCACCGAAGGCGCAAAGCTGCGAGTGCCGAAGGCACGAAGCCCATACCGACTAGGGGGTGTGGGGAGCGTCGTAGGCTCCCCAGCGGGGTCTGGGGCGGAGCCCCAGCCACCAACGCATTTTTAGCTCTGGTGACCTCAACTAGAGACATTTTTAGGCTCTTTTTTGCCAGCTATTTCTGAACGATAAAATCATGAAAACTCAAAAAGAAGTCGTTTTGCAGAGTCGCAGACTAGTGTTAAGTGGCAGAAAGAGTCGATGTCCGGGAGTCGAGCCCAGTCGCAATTGATGTCTCACATGTGAGTCGATGTATGACCGTCCGCCGCAGTTGAGGTCCGAAAATAAGATGATAATAATAACTTTCAAGCCGATACATGGACATTCATTGTTTTTTGCTTTGGAATGAGGCTGAGTCACATTTAGGAGCTTAACCCCATGACCACTCCCCTGGTGCCGCCAATGGCATAAGCATCTACACTATAATAATAATTTTTATAGTTGATTTCGTTGCCTTTGGTCATTGTCTAGTTTCCTTATTACGAAGTAAGCCGTTTTAGACATTTTCAGCTTTTTTTATTGGAGGGGGGGAATGAGCCACGTTTAGGGGGGCTTAGCCCCCCTTAGCCCTCTCCTGTCGCCGCCACTGATATGTATGAAATTAGATCATGCAAAACTATAATGATCCTTTTTATAGAAAATGTCATGGAACTTTAAACAAATATATAGTTTCTCATATAAAACCACTGGTGTCCACTGAAGGTTAACAGTGAAACGATTAGCCTATAAATCAGTTATCAGTTTTGATCATGCAACCCTTGACCCAAAAAGGAAATAATTAAGTGTCACATGCCAGTGGGTTAACAGTGTCATTCTCCTTGGATGCTTTCTGGCGTAGACATTGAGATTGTCATCAATGTCTAACTTGATGTCCTTGTGGACAAACAATAAAATGAGTCCTCGTTCATTGTACTTTGGAAACACAACTTCACAAATCGCAGACTAGAATTTGCTCGCTCAACACTGCAAGCCGTGACAGAAGTGAGCAGCAAAATGTGAACTATTGTGGTAATATTTGGATATATAATACAACGGGAGCGGCTGTTAGCGAGGGTGTCCGACAGGGTGCTTGGTGTGCTGTTAGCGTTTCTCCACATCTGCTGCCAAAGCTTTAACTCTTGATGAAAAGAATTCTGAGAAGGCAGCTCATCATGATAGTAATGAAGTATAGCCTACCATCAGCAGTGAGTGCGTCGATGTTTTAAACATTAGATGCATGGAATGAGACTTACATGTAGACCACGAAATGCTTGCTTTGCAAGATCTCTAAATCGTAGGCTAAATTGCAATTATATTAGTTTTATGTCAGTTTAGCTTTAGAACATTTCTGCAGGTTTAGGGGGGGCGTACGCCGGCTCCGCCCCCCTCTGAATCCGCGCCTGCCATAGTCATACATTATTTCTGTTGACTAAACAAAAGATGATGCGTTTCATTCAGTTTTCCAACTAAAGACAATGCCCATTGTCGTCGTATGTATGTTGGCTGAATATGAAGCAATGATATATGACACCGGCCAATATGGAACGTTGAATTCATCCGACTGGGTCTCTATCCATTCTTTGCTTCTTCGTTTCCTTGCGAGTCGCAGCGTGCAGTCCCGGATGACGAGCATTGACATATGGCTGACTGACCACCCCCCCCCCCCGGTGCATGCCCGTTAGTGTAAGCCTTCCACTGAAGAGCCAGAATAGATGCGGATTAGAAGGATGATTCTAACGGAGTGCGAGTGGTGCATTGTGGGATGGGACGAACGTTGTGCGGCGCTCATTAACAGACACCTGCTGCTACGATCGCCAGAGGGAGAAAGCATACCGTGACATCATCATCGAGTCCTTCACGGTCAATGAAACAATTCAGTGCACAACTCATCTCAACTGAGTAGATTTATCATCATAAGACGACGACGTCAGTCCGCTAATCAGTTCCTCATCGTCGTCGTCGTCGTCATCATCCTTGCCATCATTATCATGATCATCGCCTGAAAAATGCAGTTCATGTTGAATACCAAAAGCGACACCTTAGCCCCGTCCGTTTGTCCGTTTGTCCGTTTGTCTGTCCTGCCCTCCCTCCGACCGCACCCGTCTACCCCTTCCCCCCCACCCCCGCTTCCACCCGCACTCGCTGTAGTCCGTACGTTACCCGACAGAGCGACATCTTTCTAACTCTCGCAATCGCCAGAGGGCCAAAACGCCATCTGGCCAATCACGGCGCCTTTGTCTCCAGCGTCCTAACAACGACGAAAGCAGACGAACGCACCGAGTAGAGTCATCCACTCATCCATACAGTTGAGGATAGGTTTAGCGTGAGCATTGCTAAGGTGCTGACTTCGCGTTTCACTTTTAAAACTCCGCCGTCTTTTCACTGTTTCTTACATCGTACCCGACCCAATGCAATTTTGGTGAATGCCACAGAATGACCAAAGTCATGATATCCTGAGAGATGAAAAATAACGAAATCTCGTTCAATGCACAAAGACGCAATCAGTCGTCGATGCACGCACGCACACACCAACTGCAACACTCCCTCACCACACCACCCACCCCAATCCCTCCTCCATTCCACCCACCCCAATCCCTCCTCCATTCCACCCACCCCAATCCCTACTCCATTCCACCCACCCCAATCCCTCCTCCATTCCACCCACCCCAATCCCTCCTCCATTCCACCCACCGCAATCTCTCCTCCATTCCACCCACCGCAATCTCTCCTCCATTCCACCCACCTCAATCCCACCTCCATTCCGCCCACCCCAATCTCTCCTCCATTCAACCCACCGCAATCCCTCCTCCATTCCACCCACCCCAATCCCTCCTCCATTCCACCCACCCCAATACCTCCTCCATTCCACCCACCTCAATCCCTCCTCCATTCCACCCACCCCAATCCCTCCTCCATTCCACCCACCCCAATCCCTCTTCCATTCCACCCACCGCAATCCATCCTCCATTCCACCCACCCCAATCCCTCCTCCATTCCACCCACCGCAATCTTTCCTCCATTCCACCCACCGCAATCCCTTCTCCATTCCACCCACCTCAATCTTTCCTCCAATCCACCCACCGCAATCCTTCCTCCATTCCACCCACCTCAATCTTTCCTCCATTCCACCCACCGCAATCCCTCCTCCATTCCACCCACCTCAATCTTTCCTCCATTCCACCCACCGCAATCCCTCCTCCAATCCACCCACCGCAATCCCTCCTCCATTCCACCCACCTCAATCTTTCCTCCATTCCACCCACCGCAATCCCTCCTCCATTCCACCCACCTCAATCTTTCCTCCAATCCACCCACCAAAATCCCTCCTCCATTCTACCCACCCCAATCCATCCTATTCCACCCACCACAATCCCTCCTCCATTCCGCCCACCCCAATCCCTCCTCCAATCCACCCACCGCAATCCCTCCTCCAATCCACCCACCGCAATCCCTCCTCCAATCCACCCACCACAATCCCTCCTCCAATCCACCCACCACAATCCCTTCTCCATTCCACCCACCTCAATCTTTCCTCCATTCCACCCACCGCAATCCCTCCTCCATTCCACCCACCTCAATCTTTCCAGAAAATCCACCCACCACAATCCCTCCTCCATTTCACCCACCTCAATCTTTCCTCCATTCCGCCCACCGCAATCCCTCCTCCAATCCACCCACCACAATCCCTCCTCCATTCCACCCACCGCAATCCCTCCTCCAATCCACCCACCGCAATCCCTCTTCCATTCCATTTTGCGAATTCCACCCACCGCAATCCCTCCTCCATTCCACCCACCTCAATCTTTCCTCCATTCCACCCACCGCAATCCCTCCTCCATTCCACCCACCCTCCATTCCACCCACCTCAATCTTTCCTCCATTCCACCCACCGCAATCCCTCCTCCATTCCACCCACCTCAATCTTTCCTCCAATCCACCCACCGCAATCCCTCTTCCATTCCACCCACCGCAATCCCTCCTCCATTCCACCCACCACAATCCCTCCCCCATTCCACCCACCGCACTCATCCATTCACTGGTGAACATCATGCACCGATTCACATAATATTCGTTCGGTGTTAATTCGTTGTCGTCGATGAAAGCGGTCTTCGTTTTCCCGTCATTTCCAACTGAATGGGACCTGATTATATAGCGCCCACAGCACAAAAAGCAGCGTTCAATAACAACGCGGCTGACATGTGATTTATGCGAAAGGGACGCATGCACTCTCCTTCATCCTTGTCTAACATGACGGTTTGGTCGGTTGGTCGGTCGTGTGGTAACTCGTCGTTGGACGGTGGAGTTGAATCAGCTGCAATCGTGGCATTGATGGCATAGCGCGTGTGTGTCATATTATGAGGTTGTTAATCGACGTGGTCATGATAAACAATCCATGTTGTTGTCACGAAAGTCCCTTAGATAAAATGTCAGTTTAACAGAACACAAAAGAATGAGTGATTACATTAATATTATTCATCGCCATGACAACCACTGCAGCAGCAGCAGCAGCAGCAGCTGCAGCAGCTCTTCGGACTGCAGCTGTTGTCTCTGTTGAGAGTGACGTGTCATAAATCAACGATTCATACCAAACTTCACTTAAGTAACCTAGGCCTACAAACAGCTCTGAAGTTTATAGCCTATACATATAGATCTAATTTTTTTAAAATCGTCTTTGGTCCCTCCAGTCTATACCTCGCAGTCGATCGAGTCGTGGGCTACGATCGACATGGCTTCCGCGACGATCGACTCGATCGACTTAGTCGACTCGCCGACCTCTCGACGACTCGGTCGACTTGACTCGGCCGACGATCGACTTGATCGACTTCGTCGACTTGGCCTAGTTTTGTCTCTTCCACACCTCTGCAGCTATATGATCTCAAAATGAAATTATACGATAGTAGATCTGTGTCATGATCTGTGTGACGTAACAATAAGCCTAATTTCCTATTCTCAATGAATGTATAATAGATTTGCACTGTAATCGTAGCAACGCCATAATAAGCCTCGTTTTAGATTCTGTAAATGAACTTCAATACTTATTACGGTGTAATAATCGAAGTGACGTCACAATATGCCTAGTTTATACCCTCAAAATGTACTTCTATAGTACCGTAGTAGTTCTGTATAATAATCGAAGTAACATCACAATGGACCTAGTTTTATATTCTCAAACTGAACATATGATAATTAATAGATTTGCGTCATAATCAGAGCGATGTTGCGTTTATACAGCCCCGGTAATATGAAAATGAAATATGACATGTCAGTAGATCTGTATCATAATCGAAATGACGCCACAATAGACCTAATTTCGTTTTCTCAGTCAACTTATTTAATAGTAGAATTGTATCATAATCGAAGTGACGTCATAAAGGACCCCATTTTATATTCGCAAAATGAACACAATATACTGGTAGATCTGTGTAATAATCGAAGTGACGTCACAATGGGCCTTGTTTATATTCTCAAAATTCACTTCTATAATAGGCCTAGTACATTTGTATCATAATCTAAGGGACGTCACAATAGACCTTGTTTATATTCTCAAAATGCACTTCTATAACAGTGCATTTGTATCATAATCGAAGTGACGTCACAATAGGCTTAGTTTTTTAAATTCTCTAAGTGAACTTATAATATAACAGTGACATTGTATCATAATCAGAGTGACGTTACGATAAGAATAGGACTAGTTTTGTATTCTCAAAATTAACGAAATTGTATGGTAGTAGATCTGTATCCTGATTGAAGTGACGTCACAATACGCCTAATTTCGTTTTCTCCGTGAACCTATTTAATTGTAGAATTGTATCACAATCGAAATGACGTCATAAAAGGCCCGTCTTATATTCTCAAAATTGACATCAATATGTATACCGGCCTATAATAGTAGATTTGTATCATTCTCAGTCAGGAGCGGATCCAAGGGGCAATCCGGCCATGCCCCACCCCATTCAGAGATCTGCATAGGACGTGGCCCCTCCTCCATGATCAGATTTCAAGAAACTGTAAATCAAAAATCAGCGCAACGGGAACAGGAAGGTGAGAGAGAGAGAGAGAGAGAGAGACAGAGAGAGAGAGAGAGAGAGAGAGAGAGAGAGAGACAGAGAGAGAGAGACAGAGAGAGAGAGAGAGAGAGAGAGAGAGAGAGACAGAGAGAGAGAGAGAGAGAGAGAGAGAGAGAGGAGTAGCACATGAATTTTAAAAAAGTCATCAGATTTTAAATAACCGGAGTTGCCACGGGTTTTTAGAAGCTTTTTGGGAGAAAGACTAAAAAAGATTTTCGACGGAAGACCAACGAAATGTTTGTCGGCCCAAGACCAACAATTTTGGCCCCCTTCCAAAATTTCTGTACTCGTTCAACTCATATCGAAAACGTACGTCTGTAGTCAACTTTCACAGTTCCACTAACACGAAATCGCCAGCTGCCAAAAGATTCATTAGCGGCACTTGTGTGCAAAAACTGAATTAGGGGCCTACGTCATTATATCATGTAGATAACTTTGAGACTTCAAGAAATAGCAGCCTATATAATGTACGTATACGTACAGGGTGGCTCCAAAAAAAAATACCCCACCGGATAAATTGCAATAACTTCGCAACCGATTGAAAATTGTCTGCGAAAATTTCACAATTTTCAGGGGAATGAATTTCCAACAATACCTGAAAGTTTCGCTTGAAAAGTTTCATGTTTGCAAAAGTTGCAGCTGTTTAAACTTTCAATTTCGTTTTTTCAAATATCCGCGGAAAAGTTAGCGTCACTTGTAGATTTCCATGTCAAATGATATCACTTTCACCACGACCGCAGAAATCCGTTTTACAGTTTATCGTAAAGTATGATTGGAGTGTCCACTCCCTGCTTTAACCCAAGATCAAATTATTTTTGTGAAGCTCAGTATGGCCTTGTTGATCGAGTCCTATGGCAACTGATCTCACATTAGCAGCATGACTTCCTTCAGTTAGCCAATGTTCTCCAACTTTGGATGAAATGTCTTGCATCGTTCCAGCATAGCTTCCCAATCGTAATAAAGAAAGGGTTAAGGTCTGGCGAGTTTGATGGTCATTCACCTGTTCCAATAAATTTTCGGCAGTTGATGGCAATAAGATAGCGAGCGAGCAGGCATGCGCACCGTCCTGCTGGAAAATAAAACCAAATGCTAGAACATGTCTTCAGTGTTCAATGAGTCTGGGTAACAGAGTTCATCGGTAAGTTTGACATTTAGCCTACTGAATGGGGTGAAGTGCAGTCTTTCCTTGCAGCCGTAACACACGCCAGCAGATTTGACGCCGAAACCATGATGTGCTTTGCAAACTTTACCTTTGCGACTACCAAGCGAATTTCGTGAACATCGCGTTTTTTCCGTCAGACCAAACGACCACTGTCTTTCTGTCTCTCTTTCGACATCTGACTTTTGCTACATAATCACGTCTACAGATAGCCTTCAATGTGTTCAGGTTCCACTTTTCACTGGTTATTTTGCTATGATCACGCAATACCCCAGTCTCTGATCACGCAAAACCCAAGTTCCCATTTTATCATCTGAAGAAACTTTGCCCATGACGTTCAGTACGGATTCACAAATTGAGACCTTAATATATAAAATATCCCCAAATACTACCGGATTGCTTCATAAACAGCTTCTTTACAGCCCTTAGTAAGATCGCATGACATCATCATCAGTTTCTATGTTGAAATTTGCAAACAAATCTTACAGAAATCACATGTATTGGAACGTGATTCTGCGGAAATTTGAAAAAAAATGAAAAAATGTTTTAAACAACTGTAACGTCTGAAGTAATGCAGATTCATTATTGAAATTTTCAGGGATTGTTACCTCTATAAATCCGTCTACTTTCATAGAATAATCTCGATTGGTTGCGGAGATATTTCAGTTTTGCTGGTGGGGTATTTTTTATTGAGCCACCCTGTATATGTGTATATATATATGTATGTATATATGCATGCATGCATGCATGTATGTATGCATGTATGTATGCATGTATGTATGCATGTATGTATGCATGTATGTATGCATGTATGTATGCATGTATGTATGTATGTATGTATGACATACATACATACATACATACATACATACATTGTATGTATATACATTGTATGTATGTATGTATGTATGTATGTATGTATGTATGTATGTATGTATGTATGTATGTATGTATGTATGTATGTATGTATGTATGTATATATGTATGTATGTATGTATGTATGTATGCATGCATGTATTTATGTACATGAATGTGTGTAGGCCTACATGTATGTACGTTGTTATATATGCATGTATGTATGTATGCAATGCTATGCATGCATGTATTTATGTACATGTATGTGTGTATATGTATGTACGAGGTCGATCTATGACCATATTTTGGACAACGAGGTCGACCTATTTGGACAATGTATCCGTCGAGAAAGTTCTGATGACGATGGCTAGCATTGTCCGCAGAGGGAGAATGAGAAGAGAACAATATGGCGCAGCAGAGTTAACATGAAAACGATCGTCCGAATCAGGCATTAGAGAGAGGGAAAGAGAGGGAAGGAGAGGAAAGAAATAGATGAACGGAGCTAGGGATAGAAAGAGAGAGAGGAAGGGAAGAAACGAAAGGGGGAGACAGGGACAGACAGAGTCAGATAAACAGATAAAGAGAGTGCGAAAGAGAGAGGGGGGATGAAGAGAAAGAGATAGTAATAGAGTGGAGGAACGAAAGGGAAAGAGAGGAGAGAAATACAGACATACACAGACAGTGACAGTGACAGAAACAGACAGAGACAGACAGAGAGACAGACAGACAGAGAGTCACTGAAACTGACGCAGTTGTTTGAAGTAGGCTCATGTGGTCGGCCATTGATAGTTTTTTGGTCCATCGGGAATCATTGGTCGTCTCGCTCCCAGACCAGTTCTAAGCTGAGTGATTATTGGTCGTGTATAAAAAAGTAACACCAAAGGCGTTGTGTAACAGTGTAATGAGTCACCGATGGCGCTGCATAAATTGGTTCTGGTGCCTACCGTGGGCGAAGGCTATTCTGCCGGGATAGAGAGGCGAATGTATTTGATCCCCTGTAGATTTACCCGATAAAAACGAAGCTTGACAGAACCGTTTTACTCAACAAAATTTGAAGTTTGTATTTCTTTGTGTAGTCACCCCTCTGCTCATTTATAATGCTCATTTACGATGCTCATTTATGATGCTCATTTTCGATGCTCATTTATGATGCTCATTTATAATGCTCATTTATAATGCTCATTTACGATGCTCATTTATGATGCGCTGAATCAGAAGAAAACTCCGCTTCCAAAATTCCTGCATTCGGATTGGAGCTCGTGATGAGATTAATTGCAATTGCTTCCACACAGCGTCGCGTCCGCGTATAGGAGGAACTGCAGTATTGCCACAAGTATAGGCTATCGTAGTCTTCGTAGGCATAGGCGTAACTTTCTATTGTGACGGTGGTGTCCAGTCACCAACATTTTAAAAAGTGGCGGTGATAGTGACCACCACTTTTTGGTCATGTTAAGAAATTTTTTGCATGAAAGCATCCGGTTGTCTAGCGTATATTATAAGATAGATGCACACATAAAATCACAATGGCGGTAGAGCTGATAGACGTTTCCACAGTGTGTTCACCAAAGATTTTAACAGATTGTTAAAATCTTTGGTGTTCACTGTCCACACAGGGACGGAGACTTGGGGGAACTCTCTTTTTCACAAGCGCTTGAGGATCTAGATTCTCTTCGGTCACCTTTAATTGTGTCAGGTCGGGAGCGCCTTTCGTGAGTCTCTCTCTCTGTTTCTCTGTTTCTCTGTCTGTCTGTCTGTCTGTCTGTCTGTCTGTCTGTCTGTCTGTCTGTCTGTCTGTCTGTCTGTCTGTCTGTCTGTCTGTCTGTCTGTCTGTCTGTCTGTCTGTCTGTCTGTCTGTCTGTCTGTCTGTCTGTCTGTCTGTCTGTCTGTCTGTCTGTCTGTCTGTCTGTCTGTCTGTCTCTCAATCATTAAACGGCGCCGTAAATATGCGACCTTACAATAAAACTTATAGTTACAGACGCTTGAATGAGTCGCTTTTCTTTTGGAGACCATGAGAAAGAAGATTTCAAACTTTCTCATCATCATTCTTAACCGATGAAGAACAACTTGCAAGAACTTGTTGTTGTGTCGAATCATGTCGTCTGCTGAGAATGACGACAACGAGGCTGCAGTGTTCTTCGTCTGAATCCAATCGGATCTAATCAAGCGTGAAGCATCGAGCGAACACATGCATGCGCGTCGTCGTGTCCACTGGACCGTCACATCACAGTAGGGTAGAAAGGCCGTTTCTGGCTCAGTTAAGTATTATTACTAACTAGTAATAAATTAGTAATTAGTTAGCTATTATTAATAATTAGTTAAGGTAACTAGTTAATTAATTAGGTCATATTAATTAGCCTATTATAATAATTAGGTCATAATAATTAGTAATTATATTAATTAGTATATTAATTAACTTATATTAATTAGGTAATTATATTAGTAATAGTAATTAGTTAACCCTAACTAGCAGCGGTACAGGGCCTAACCGGGTATGCGTCATCGGTAATGCGTCATCGGTAGCGCCACTGTACTGGCTTCCACGACATCTCTCCCTCCACCTCTCCTCCCCACCTCCCTCTCCCTCTCTCTCTCTCTCTTCCTCTCTCAACACCTCTTTATGCACCCATCTCTTGAGAATGACTCATCAAAGGAGCCGCAGCATATTCTAGACTCTGCACTGTCTTCCTCTACCCCTCTCTCTCACCCTCTTCCCCCTCCTTTCTCCCCACCTCTCTTCCTCTCCCTCCCCCTCTCCCACCATCTCTTCATGTATCCATCTCTTGGAAACGCAGCATTAGAGGCACTGCCATACAATATTCAACAGCCTCTCTTCCTCTCCCCTCCCCTCTCCCTCTCCCTCCCCTCTCTATGTATTCCTCTCGCCATCTCTCTACCTCCCCACCCTCTCCCTCCCCCTCTCTCTCTCTCTCTCCAGCGCTCCCAGCGAAGGCCATTGCCCATTGTCACAGCGAGCCGAACAAGGATTTCAAGTAGGTAATTACACCCTTTCGTCTCTCTGTCGCGGCGGAGTCCGGCCATCTGCCGCGGGGAGGCCACCCATCAATATAAGACTTTTGGCTGGGGATACCACAAATATTTTCTTATACTTGAACAATACAAAACAACATACAATATTCTCGTATGAGTGGCATTTCACTCTAAAGACCCTCCCCTCACCCTCCAACCCTCCATTCCAAACCCCTACACACAAATGTACCTTATACGAGTAAGAACCAACCAATCACGAAGCAGGAAACACTAGCGACGAACCAATAAGACGACGAGAATCCCAGCATATGACTAAGAAATATAATCATTATTCGCCATTTTATTCAAAAATATCAATAAATCAGATATTTTTACATTTAAATCACACAATATTAAGTATTTCATACCTCAGCATCCAAAAATTATAGCAGCATTTCTCCAAGTCAAACACAAAAACCTAAGAATCAATGTACGGGCAAATTCCAACCTGGCGGCTTTCTCAATTATTATGTATAGTCAAACACAAAAACCTAAAAATCCATGTACGGCCAAACTCCAATATGGCGTCCTTCACAATTTTCTCCAAGTCAAACGCAAAAACCTAAGAATCCAGCAACGGGCAAAAACCAATATGGCGGCATTCCCAAGTATTATGCATAGTCAAACACAAAAACCTAAGAATCAATGTACGGGCAAATTCCAACATGGCGGCTTTCTCAATTATTATGTATAGTCAAACACAAAAAATCTAAAAATCCACGAACGCGCAAATTCCAATATGGCGTCCTTCTCAACTTTCCCGTATAGTCAAACGCAAAAACCTAAGAAACCAACAGCGGTCAAATTCCAATATGGCGTCTTTCTCAACTTTCTCCAAGTCAAACACAAAAACCTAAAAATCCATGTACGGCCAAATTCCAATATGGCGTCCTTCACAATTTTCTCCAAGTCAAACGCAAAAACCTAAGAATCCATGTACGGCCAAATTCCAACATGGCGGCCTTCCCAATTATTATGCATAGCCAAACACAAAAACCTAAGAATTCATGTACGGTCAAATTCCAACATGGCGTCCTTCCCAATTATTATGTATAGTCAAGTGTAAAACCTAAGAATCCATGTACGGTCAAATTCCAATATGGCGTCCTTCCCAATTATTATGTATAGTCAAACACAAAAACCTAAGAATTCATGTACGGTCAAATTCCAACATGGCGTCCTTCCCAATTATTATGTATAGGCAAACGTAAAAACCTAATAATCCATGTACGGTCAAATTCCAATATGGCGGCCTTCCCAATTATTATGTATAGTCAAACACAAAAACCTAAGAATTCATGTGCGGTCAAATTCCAACATGGCGTCCTTCCGAATTATTATGTATAGGCAAACGTAAAAACCTAATAATCCATGTACGGTCAAATTCCAATATGGCGTCCTTCCCAATTTTCTCCAAGGCAAACACAAAAACCTAAGAATCCATGTACGATAAAATTCTAACATGGCGGCATTCCCAATTATTATGTATAGTCAAACACAAAAACCTAATAATCCAACAGCGGGCAAATTCCAATATGGCGTCCTTCCCAATTTTATGCATAGTCAAACGCAAAAACTGAAGAAGAGCTCAGTCAGCCTTTCCCAATATAGCGCCCTTTAGTAGGCATCATCTCCCAAGGCGGCGCCCGTGCAGCCTTTCCTGCCCAATTGCGCTCAAACAGCATACACAGACAATTTTTTCACAAACGCTAAGTCCAAATAATACAAATACACACAACTTTCTAGGCGCAAGGAGGAACGCCAACATACTTTCACACACACACACACACACACACACACACACACACACACGCAAACACAAACACACACACAAACACACAAACACACAGACACACACACACACACATATACACAAAGTCAAGGCCCACGAAACTCTCAACCTTCTATTCCCAAGGAATTTCTTCCACACATAGGAATATTCAAGTAACTCATATAACTTTCCAACTCCAAAGATGGCGCACTAGCTAGCTTACTTGGACATGCAAGAGCACAAACCACACAACCGTCACACATGTCTTTCAACAGGTGGCGCTTTTTCTTAAATCTTGTCATATTACATATCAAATATACAAAATTCTACAAGCATGTATAATTCAACATCACGGACCTTTTCAATATGCGTGCGAACGAGTGGAAGTAACAGAGGGCGGATAAAGCACATAGGCGCATGAACCTTCAATTTCTAACATATACACTTATACTTTGCTAAAATTTTCTGTCTTAGATGTTAAACTTTACATGGAACAGCGAAGGATGTCTGTTTGTAAGGCAAGTACTTGAAGAGTATGATGTCATAGCGATATGAGTTGAACACTGACAAAGTGAAATTACGAATATGTTAGATGTGTGAGCGGGCAGAACTTGAACTTTTTAATGTAATACACGAACTTTTGCAATTGTGAGAAAACAAATTTATAATTTACGTAGCGGGAAACACAGAAATGCATGTCGAATGTGGCAAGTTGGAGAAATATGGAGTGGGCGAAGTGGGTATTCTTATGTTTGTGGAAACAAACTCATACATTATTTGTAAAATGGCAACAATTTTGGTAAAGCGTGAACTTAGTGAGCGAAGAAATGCAACTTAGGGGTACAAGTGGCCAATTGCAAGGCTTTTTAGGGTTAAGAGCGTTAGGCTGGTGAAGCGCAGGGGTGGGGAGGGGGTTCCATTCTTACGTTTGCGAAAACAAAGGTGTTCATTATTTGTAACATGACGCCAATTTTGGCAAAATGCCAAAATATTGTACAAAAAAACACGAATTAGGGGTACGAGTGGCGCATTGCAACGCGTATTAGGGGTAGCAGACACGCGAAACTTAGCAGAAATCTGCAATCGTCAACTCTGAAAACGCTAAGGCCGAAATTTTCCAACGCGCAAAATCGACCGGCGGCACCTTCGAGCGGTGCGGCAGCGGCGGCGTCCGTGAGGGCGGGGAGCTCACCGCCGCCGCCGCTGCCGCACCGCTCGAAGGTGCCGCCGGTCGATTTTGCGCGTTGGAAAATTTCGGCCTTAGCGTTTTCAGAGTTGACGATTGCAGATTTCTGCTAAGTTTCGCGTGTCTGCTACCCCTAATACGCGTTGCAATGCGCCACTCGTACCCCTAATTCGTGTTTTTTTGTACAATATTTTGGCATTTTGCCAAAATTGGCGTCATGTTACAAATAATGAACACCTTTGTTTTCGCAAACTTAAGAATGGAACCCCCTCCCCACCCCTGCGCTTCACCAGCCTAACGCTCTTAACCCTAAAAAGCCTTGCAATTGGCCACTTGTACCCCTAAGTTGCATTTCTTCGCTCACTAAGTTCACGCTTTACCAAAATTGTTGCCATTTTACAAATAATGTATGAGTTTGTTTCCACAAACATAAGAATACCCACTTCGCCCACTCCATATTTCTCCAACTTGCCACATTCGACATGCATTTCTGTGTTTCCCGCTACGTAAATTATAAATTTGTTTTCTCACAATTGCAAAAGTTCGTGTATTACATTAAAAAGTTCAAGTTCTGCCCGCTCACACATCTAACATATTCGTAATTTCACTTTGTCAGTGTTCAACTCATATCGCTATGACATCATACTCTTCAAGTACTTGCCTTACAAACAGACATCCTTCGCTGTTCCATGTAAAGTTTAACATCTAAGACAGAAAATTTTAGCAAAGTATAAGTGTATATGTTAGAAATTGAAGGTTCATGCGCCTATGTGCTTTATCCGCCCTCTGTTACTTCCACTCGTTCGCACGCATATTGAAAAGGTCCGTGATGTTGAATTATACATGCTTGTAGAATTTTGTATATTTGATATGTAATATGACAAGATTTAAGAAAAAGCGCCACCTGTTGAAAGACATGTGTGACGGTTGTGTGGTTTGTGCTCTTGCATGTCCAAGTAAGCTAGCTAGTGCGCCATCTTTGGAGTTGGAAAGTTATATGAGTTACTTGAATATTCCTATGTGTGGAAGAAATTCCTTGGGAATAGAAGGTTGAGAGTTTCGTGGGCCTTGACTTTGTGTATATGTGTGTGTGTGTGTGTCTGTGTGTTTGTGTGTTTGTGTGTGTGTTTGTGTTTGCGTGTGTGTGTGTGTGTGTGTGTGTGTGTGAAAGTATGTTGGCGTTCCTCCTTGCGCCTAGAAAGTTGTGTGTATTTGTATTATTTGGACTTAGCGTTTGTGAAAAAATTGTCTGTGTATGCTGTTTGAGCGCAATTGGGCAGGAAAGGCTGCACGGGCGCCGCCTTGGGAGATGATGCCTACTAAAGGGCGCTATATTGGGAAAGGCTGACTGAGCTCTTCTTCAGTTTTTGCGTTTGACTATGCATAAAATTGGGAAGGACGCCATATTGGAATTTGCCCGCTGTTGGATTATTAGGTTTTTGTGTTTGACTATACATAATAATTGGGAATGCCGCCATGTTAGAATTTTATCGTACATGGATTCTTAGGTTTTTGTGTTTGCCTTGGAGAAAATTGGGAAGGACGCCATATTGGAATTTGACCGTACATGGATTATTAGGTTTTTACGTTTGCCTATACATAATAATTCGGAAGGACGCCATGTTGGAATTTGACCGCACATGAATTCTTAGGTTTTTGTGTTTGACTATACATAATAATTGGGAAGGCCGCCATATTGGAATTTGACCGTACATGGATTATTAGGTTTTTACGTTTGCCTATACATAATAATTGGGAAGGACGCCATGTTGGAATTTGACCGTACATGAATTCTTAGGTTTTTGTGTTTGACTATACATAATAATTGGGAAGGACGCCATATTGGAATTTGACCGTACATGGATTCTTAGGTTTTACACTTGACTATACATAATAATTGGGAAGGACGCCATGTTGGAATTTGACCGTACATGAATTCTTAGGTTTTTGTGTTTGGCTATGCATAATAATTGGGAAGGCCGCCATGTTGGAATTTGGCCGTACATGGATTCTTAGGTTTTTGCGTTTGACTTGGAGAAAATTGTGAAGGACGCCATATTGGAATTTGGCCGTACATGGATTTTTAGGTTTTTGTGTTTGACTTGGAGAAAGTTGAGAAAGACGCCATATTGGAATTTGACCGCTGTTGGTTTCTTAGGTTTTTGCGTTTGACTATACGGGAAAGTTGAGAAGGACGCCATATTGGAATTTGCGCGTTCGTGGATTTTTAGATTTTTTGTGTTTGACTATACATAATAATTGAGAAAGCCGCCATGTTGGAATTTGCCCGTACATTGATTCTTAGGTTTTTGTGTTTGACTATGCATAATACTTGGGAATGCCGCCATATTGGTTTTTGCCCGTTGCTGGATTCTTAGGTTTTTGCGTTTGACTTGGAGAAAATTGTGAAGGACGCCATATTGGAGTTTGGCCGTACATGGATTTTTAGGTTTTTGTGTTTGACTATACATAATAATTGAGAAAGCCGCCAGGTTGGAATTTGCCCGTACATTGATTCTTAGGTTTTTGTGTTTGACTTGGAGAAATGCTGCTATAATTTTTGGATGCTGAGGTATGAAATACTTAATATTGTGTGATTTAAATGTAAAAATATCTGATTTATTGATATTTTTGAATAAAATGGCGAATAATGATTATATTTCTTAGTCATATGCTGGGATTCTCGTCGTCTTATTGGTTCGTCGCTAGTGTTTCCTGCTTCGTGATTGGTTGGTTCTTACTCGTATAAGGTACATTTGTGTGTAGGGGTTTGGAATGGAGGGTTGGAGGGTGAGGGGAGGGTCTTTAGAGTGAAATGCCACTCATACGAGAATATTGTATGTTGTTTTGTATTGTTCAAGTATAAGAAAATATTTGTGGTATCCCCAGCCAAAAGTCTTATATTGATGGGTGGCCTCCCCGTGGCAGATGGCCGGACTCCGCCGCGACAGAGAGACGAAAGGGTGTAATTACCTACTTGAAATCCTTGTTCGGCTCGCTGTGACAATGGGCAATGGCCTTCGCTGGGAGCGCTGGAGAGAGAGAGAGAGAGGGGGAGGGAGAGGGGGGTGAGGTAGAGAGATGGCGAGAGGAATACATAGAGAGGGGAGGGGGAGGGAGAGGGGAGGGGAGAGGAAGAGAGGCTGTTGAATATTGTATGGCAGTGCCTCTAATGCTGCGTTTCCAAGAGATGGATACATGAAGAGATGGTGGGAGAGGGGGAGGGAGAGGAAGAGAGGTGGGGAGAAAGGAGGGGGAAGAGGGTGAGAGAGAGGGGTAGAGGAAGACAGTGCAGAGTCTAGAATATGCTGCGGCTCCTTTGATGAGTCATTCTCAAGAGATGGGTGCATAAAGAGGTGTTGAGAGAGGAAGAGAGAGAGAGAGAGGGAGAGGGAGGTGGGGAGGAGAGGTGGAGGGAGAGATGTCGTGGAAGCCAGTACAGTGGCGCTACCGATGACGCATTACCGATGACGCATACCCGGTTAGGCCCTGTACCGCTGCTAGTTAGGGTTAACTAATTACTATTACTAATATAATTACCTAATTAATATAAGTTAATTAATATACTAATTAATATAATTACTAATTATTATGACCTAATTATTATAATAGGCTAATTAATATGACCTAATTAATTAACTAGTTACCTTAACTAATTATTAATAATAGCTAACTAATTACTAATTTATTACTAGTTAGTAATAATACTTAACTGAGCCAGAAACGGCCTTTCTACCCTACTCATCACCGTCACTCAATTCTCCGCCATCGCTGCTGCTTCTGCTTATTTAGTCGTCGTCTTCTAACAACTTGGGAGCCGACCGCATTAACCGCGATGTGTCAAACCCTTTTCAAGACCCGATCTCGCGACCACTTCGAAGGAGACGGGAGCACGTGTTTTCAGAAGCGCTCAACTGGAAGATCGAGACCGAAACGCCGCAACGTCGATATGGACTTCGTCTTCGTCTTCGTCTTCGTGTAGACTGTAGTTGCGCTCGAATGGATTTCCAGTCACGGGCGAGCGAGCGAGCGAGTGGCTCTAGATGGCAACGGGCTAGAGATGTCGTTCAAAGAAAAACCCGGTTGTGGTGGTTGCAGCGACGTCTTTGTTCGCTCTGTTTCAAATTGCAGCAGCACCCAGCGGCACCCAGCAGCACCCAGCGGCACCCAACAGCACCCAGCGGCACCCAGCAGCACCCTGCACCGACCGAGAGCCCAGCCCACCATCGCCATCGCTGCAGCTAAATTTCACGATCGATCGGTGTTTAGAAAGCGAGCGCTAGGTGGCGGTGGCGGCTGCAACGACGCTGCTGGATAAAACACATTATTTTTTATATAGACCCATTTCACGTATCACTGGTTCACGAGTTCGGTTTATTTGGGATTTTGTTCTAACACGCATGGCTGATTAGCAATGTCCCCTTCGGTTGTGGTCTTATCGACATCGCAAATGGCACGTATGATTGCCCTATGTAAACACATAAGTACAAAGTGGTGTCTAATGGTAGGCCTAACTTGCTTGACAGCTCTAACATGATGACTCTGGTGGCTCAATAGGCACAACGCAATCAGCCCCGAGTGTGCTGGATTTGTAGCTCGCAACTTAGTGTGTAAACTTCTCGTCAGATTTATAGAGGGTGAGAGTGCTTATGTCTCATCGATCGCAATGAATACCCATGTGCACTTTCGTAGCATTTGGTGAGACTTGTACAGGTTGCTTAATCTATGGCATGCAAGCATAGATATAGACGTTTTAGAACCAATTCTGAGTGGCTTGCGTCGCAGGATAGGAAGCTTGGAATTTGATCATTATCGCCTGCTGTGAAACCCGACAGGTCATAAAAGTGGCGGTTGACTCAATTTATTGTCAACTTGTCTTTGGGGTTTTAAGTGTCTCGAGCTGTGAGCTGTCTCTAATTGTGTTTCGTATAATAAATAAGTGACACCTCAGTCTGTAGGAGGTCCACAGAAAGTTATGGGTCTTCTTAGTTGAGACTTTACCACATTAATTTTGGTCATACATAGTAAATTATGTTCACAATTTCGTATTATCAGAATTATTGTTAACTTATTAAGCCTAGACAGAAAGTCCGAAAGGTTAGGGATGGAATGAGAGATCTTATTCAGTTCCTTTGTTCGCTGGTTATAGGCTCTTAATGGTATAGAAAATCCTATACCCTCCGGCATTAAAGGGTTAAGTCTAGTTTCGCCGCTGCTGGTCTCGGTGGTTAAACCATGCACATAAGCTTATAGTATATTAAACGATGTCACTGAACCGCGACATGCATGTGAAATGTAAGAATAGCGAAATAAAACGATCGCTCGAGATATAATTTATATCATGCTATTATCATCGCAACATCTTCGGCCATTACAGTTGCACATGTATGTTGCATGAGCTTCTTCGTGTGTTGTTTCTTCATGTGTTGTTTCTTCATGTGTTGTTTCTTCATGTGTTGTTTCTTCATGTGTTGTTTCTTCATGTGTTGCTTCTTCATGTGTTGTTTCTTCATGTGTTGTTTCTTCATGTGTTGTTTCTTCATGTATTGTTTCTTTATGTGTTGTTTCTCTATGTGTTGTTTCTTCATGTGTTGTTTCTTCATGTGTTGTTTCTTCATGTGTTGCTTCTTCATGTGTTGTTTCTTCATGTGTTGTTTCTTCATGTGGTGTTTCTTCATGTATTGTTTCCCTATGTGTTGTTTCTTCATGTGCTGTTTCTTCATGTGTTGTTTCTTCATGTATTGTTTCTTTATGTGTTGTTTCTTCATGTATTGTTTCTTTATGTGTTGTTTTTTCGTGTGTTTTTTCTTCATGTGTTGTTTCTTCATGTGTTGTTTCTTCATGCGTTGTTTCTTTATGTGTTGTTTCTTCATGTATTGTTTCTTTATGTGTTGTTTCTTCATGTATTGTTTCTTTATGTGTTGTTTCTTCATGTGTTGTTTCTTCATGTGTTGTTTCTTCATGTGTTGTTTCTTCATGTGTTGCTTCGTCATGTGTTGTTTCTTCATGTGTTGTTTCTTCATGTGTTGCTTCTTCATGTGTTGTTTCTTCATGTGTTGTTTCTTCATGTGGTGTTTCTTCATGTATTGTTTCCCTATGTGTTGTTTCTTCATGTGTTGTTTCTTCATGTGTTGTTTCTTCATGTATTGTTTCTTTATGTGTTGTTTCTTCATGTGTTGTTTCTTCATGTGTTGTTTCTTCATGTGTTGTTTTTTCATGTGTTGTTTCTTCATGTGTTGTTTCTTTATGTGTTGTTTCTTCATGTATTGTTTCTTTATGTGTTGTTTCTTCATGTATTGTTTCTTTATGTGTTGTTTCTTCATGTGTTTTTTCTTCATGTGTTGTTTCTTCATGTGTTGTTTCTTCATGTGTTGTGTCTCTATGTGTTGTTTCTTCATGTATTGTTTCTTTATGTGTTGTTTCTTTATGTGTTGTTTCTCTATGTGTTGTTTCTTCATGTGTTGTTTCTCCATGTGTTGCTTCTTCATGTGTCGTGTCTCTATGTGTTTTTTCTTCATGTGTTGTTTCTTTATGTGTTGTTTCTTTATGTGTTGTTTCTTCATGTGTTGTTTCTTCATGTATTGTTTCTTTATGTGTTGTTTCTCTATGTGTTGTTTCTTCATGTGTTGTTTCTTCATGTGTTGCTTCTTCATGTGTCGTGTCTCTATGTGTTTTTTCTTCATGTGTTGTTTCTTCATGTGTTGTTTCTTTGTGTGTTGTTTCTTCATGTGTTGTTTCTTCATGTGTTGTTTCTTTATGTGTTGTTTCTTCATGTGTTGTTTCTTCATGTATTGTTTCTTCATGTGTTGTTTCTTCATGTGTTGCTTCTTTATGTGTTGTTTCTTCATGTATTGTTTCTTCACGTGTTGTTTCTTCATGTAATGTTTCTTTATGTGTTGTTTCTTCATGTGTTGTTTCTTCATGTGTTGTTTCTTCATGTGTTGCTTCGTCATGTGTTGTTTCTTCATGTGTTGTTTCTTCATGTGTTGCTTCTTCATGTGTTGTTTCTTCATGTGTTGTTTCTTCATGTGGTGTTTCTTCATGTATTGTTTCCCTATGTGTTGTTTCTTCATGTGTTGTTTCTTCATGTGTTGTTTCTTCATGTATTGTTTCTTTATGTGTTGTTTCTTCATGTATTGTTTCTTTATGTGTTTTTTCTTCATGTGCTGTTTCTTCATGTGTTGTTTCTTCATGTGTTGTGTCTCTATGTGTTGTTTCTTCATGTATTGTTTCTTTATGTGTTGTTTCTTTATGTGTTGTTTCTCTATGTGTTGTTTCTTCATGTGTTGTTTCTTCATGTGTTGCTTCTTCATGTGTCGTGTCTCTATGTGTTTTTTCTTCATGTGTTGTTTCTTCATGTGTTGTTTCTTTGTGTGTTGTTTCTTCATGTGTTGTTTCTTCATGTGTTGTTTCTTCATGTATTGTTTCTTTATGTGTTGTTTCTTTATGTGTTGTTTCTTCATGTGTTGTTTCTTCATGTATTGTTTCTTCATGTGTTGTTTCTTCATGTATTGTTTTTTTATGTGTTGTTTCTTCATGTGTTGTTTTTTCATGTATTGTTTCTTTATGTGTTGTTTCTTTATGTGTTGTTTCTTCATGTGTTGTTTCTTCATGTATTGTTTCTTTATGTGTTGTTTCTTCATGTATTGTTTCTTCATGTGTTGTATCTTCGTGTATTGTTTCTTTATGTGTTGTTTCTTCATGTGTTGTTTCTTTATGTGTTGTTTCTTCATGTGTTGTTTCTTCATGTATTGTTTCTTTATGTGTTGTTTCTTCATGTGTTGTTTCTTCAAGAGGTCAAAAATGCAAATCAGGAAATTAAGAACATGCATGGCTATTTTTCATAGAGGTTTCTTGATGTAAATTTCTCAGTTTCACTGTTTAAATTTTCTAACATGCATTTTTGACCTCTTGCTACAAATTATGTTAACCTTGACCATCGTGTTTTGCCCCTCCTACAAACGTTTCTGCGGGTGCCCATGCACAACACGCGTGGCTTAAGTTTACGAAGTTTTACAGTTTTTCGGGCCAAATTTTCTTAATAGGCCTACATCAATAAATAATCCAACGTTTAAACCACCTAGAACATTGAAACTCTCCAGCAATTAGGCTACATAGAGTCATAGACTACTTTCTGTAGCCGTGACCTGACCTTTACTGGTTACATTTTTTGAAACAGCTTAACAAGACCACTTCCGGTATACTATACCAACCGGAAATTGAGATGTTGAAACGGTTTATTGTCAGGGATAAGTGATAAAAAGAGAAGACCTTAGAACAGCAGCTACATATAATTATATCGATGAGGAGAGAGACTTTAACGACCACTACAGTATACATTATAATTATAATATTATACTAAAGACGAATGCAGGGAAAGCAATAGCCTACGGTTAGTTGTTATCGTTGTTAAAGTGTTAATACTTGACCTTTGCACCTGCACATCCCATGCAGTTTCTGAGTCAATAACAACAACGCGATGCACCGTCGACAAGTTTCATTGAAATCAAAATATATACAAAATGTACAAATGTACAGTTCTGGTCAGCCAACTATTATAATTATAAGAAAGAAATGTCTTAGCATTAAACATTTATGGCTTTGGTCCAACTGTTATAATTGAGGGTTTATTTCAATCATCCTCCACAACTGATGATGTATTGGACGCAGGTCGAGTCAGTGACCAGCAGCAGTTGCTTGCTTGCTTGCTGCAGGTGTCAGCATTTGTCCGCTCAACCAAATCCGAAAGCAATTTAACAACAAAGACAAGCGGACAAAATAAGAGGACGCTGCATTGGCCTGTCTCCCACTCACTGTCTGCCATGTCCTGCCACTTATCTGTCTCTTGTGCAGTCTGCATGTCTCTACGAATGGTTCTGCGCATATCCTGCGTGGCTCATATATAAGCCTCTGTTCATTTGTATGTGTGTGCGTGTGGCTCCGCACGGTGTGTGGGGTGACGTGTCTATACATCTTCAAATCCACCTGTCAATTGGATGATTGATTGATTGCCTGCATGCCGGGCGCCTCTGCTTCTTAAGGAGACTCTAGGAGAGAATTTATTGCTCTGCTCGTATCATTTCATGCCTCCACTGCAGAGAACATTCGTACGTGCACATATTGTACAAAACACGTACACGTGTATTTAGTATGCCTATACGTAATGTGTATGCACTATGCATGTAGGTATAGGGCTATTGGTATATACATATAATATGCATAAGTCATTAAGTGTAAAGATAAGAAGAACGTCACACGATTTTTAATCAGATCTGTAGATATTTCTCAGAAGCACCATGCATCCAGTGGTATAAAAGATAGACAAGTTGAACGATACAACGGCTGTTTATCCTACCTCCCTCCGAGGCTGTGGCAATGTCCATTTATATAGACTATAGAGGCCACCAAAGAGCGAATTGAAGGATGCATGTGCAACATTTTCATCTGTGTAATTATAGGTCAATAGAATATTCCACTGACAAGATAAGAACCAATTTGATTAGATCTTTCAGCAAAACGAAACATGCATTCTGACGTTGTCTGTCATGCAGATCAAAAACTGGTTGGAATGAGTTTAAAAAGTTTCTTGAGTTACATCAATTAGGAATACTACAAACATTGTATACTTTGTATAGGTATATGTCATATTTATACTTAGTCATGCAAGCAGTAAACGAGCAGAAATTCATCAGAGAAGCAAGTAAGACAGCGGTTCTCAACCTGTGGGTCGCGACCCCCTCGGGGGTCGCCTGACAATTTGCCAGGGGTCGCCTGGCCCCTTTCAAAATTTGAAAAAGATATTGGCCAAATAGCAATTTCAACGTACGCTATCTAGCCTACTGCACTATAACAAACTAAAATAATTTTTATTCATAATTTTGCTATGATTCATCAGTTAGCCTAGATTGCGGCAGCTAGGCCTAATTTAATTTTTTCAATTTTAGTTTTCAAATGTAAATTCCGCTATTTTTCTAAAGAAACACAGGGAGGAATATTTATTAAAGTCTAGACCACCTCTCTGAGCACTGAAATCATGAGTAGGCCTATTTTTTTTAGATGATGGCTTAGAATGTTACGGTGCACAAATCCAAAATATTGTTAACAACTGGAACCGACATTCTGAAGTCTTAAGCCATGACTACCAGCATTGACAAATTCAGATGACAGTTTAAAATAGGCTACTGGTTTTAAATTTAGAAAAATTTAAGAATGGAAAGAGGACATTTATTGAAGTCATAAGCCACGCTTCAGCACTGAAATTATGATTTTTTTAGATGAAAGTTCTCAACATAGGAGGAGACACTTTTAAGTCGTAAACCACAACATTTTGAAGAGTTTTGTTAATTAAAACGACAGCCTAAACTGGTAGGTCTACCATTGTAGCGTGGAAAATTGTCGACAATGGGGAATGGCACGTAGGGCCTATGTCCATTCCCCAAACTACTCCTCTGCTCGGTGCATTCATAAGAACACAAAAGAAGTTTTTGAAATTGCTAGCATCGCAAAACGAATCAGTCAGGTGATATGAGTGTTAAGAAAAGAAGAAGTATTGGCCAATTCTCAGAGTATATATTGCTTGCAGCATGAATAGAGAAGTTAGAATCAGATCTTTGTCATGATATTTTATCCGTAGAATCAATGAAACCCAACAGATAAACCGCAGAGCACTATTCAGATAGGCTATAAAACTAACCATCCTATATGTAGGAAAGCATGACCAGTATTTTTAAGAACAAAGTTGATGATGCATTGAGACAGCGGGTTTGAAGAATTCCAGTTCTAAGCAAGACGCTGCAGCTGTTGAAGCTGCATCACAAGACGGATAGGCTTATATAACGTCGACTAATTAAAACTAAAGGAAGCCTCATACAACTGCCAAAGACAGCTTTCGTATTATGAGGGTGAAAATGCATAACAATGGACAATAGTAACAAAAATGCAGTGAAATAGGCGGTTGTTACACAATCAATTTTGTCGTTGGGGGTCGTCACAACTTTTGAACTGTTAAAAAGGGGTCGCCAGACTAAAAAGGTTGAGAACCACTGAAGTAAGAGAAATTCTTCCTTAATAATTGTATTGCTGTTCACATGTTATTATCGGCACAAATAATTCACATTAACCTCAACGTCGGAACAGCGGATATAGGCAGAATACCCCAGAAACAAACAAACAAGCAAGCAAACAAACAAACAAACAAACAGGCAGACAGACAGACAGTCAGCCCCTATATATACATTATATATATATAATCAGCGACTAATCTAAACTCTGCTTCGATCGTCCTTCTCTTCATTCTTATAAACTGCTTTAGTCATCTTGCTAATTCCCTGCTGACCATGCATTCCTCTCTGCAGACACTCTTCTTTCTTCTCTCCGTCTCTCCGTCTCTCCGTTCCAATTTCATATAATATATAGATCCTCTTAATCTTTCTGGCTTTAATTTTCACTCTCGCTCTCTTTCTTTCTATGTTCTTTGCTCTCTTCCGCATACTTATTAACACATAATTCAAGATATACTTGTGCCATGCATTCTCATCAACCAAATCGTGACCTCTTCCACCTTCTGCTCCACTTCTTCTATGCATACATCGCACTGAACTTCATCCCATGCAATCTGCATGCATGCATGCATGCATGCCTGCAATGTTCTTTCTGCATCATCTTATATTAAGTGCATGCATACTTATTAAGTTTGCCCTACACTTAATCACTTTGTTCTCGTGATCATCAAACTATTAAACACTTGATGTGAAATGCTTGCTGCTGGTTGTCGTGCATTTCCCTGCATGTCATGCATGCATCGTCTAATGCGCTGTTTAATCCCATCCTATATCCATAGTCTATAGATTAATATAAACTCAGTCGAATCAGTCGAATTAACCATGCATATATAAATGCCATGCATGCATGCATGCAGGCATTGTTCATAGCATCACCATGCAACACTGTAGCAAAAACGTTTCTGCGGGTGCCCATGCACAACACGCGTGGCTTAAGTTTACGAAGTTTTACAGTTTTTCGGGCCAAATTTTCTTAATAGGCCTACATCAATAAATAATCCAACGTTTTAAACCACCTAGAACATTGAAACTCTCCAGCAATTAGGCTACATAGACTACTTTCTGTAGCCGTGACCTGACCTTTACTGGTTACATTACACTCCTCATGATTGATTCTCGTTGCTCTGTCAAAGTCGCTTCCATCCAATTAACGTCCATGCATCCAACGACTAATCTCACATTTACTACATGCAGACGCCATATTGTATAAGACCAACGGGTATACATGCACCCAAAGTCCCAACCATATATACTGCAGTCGGATTAAATGCTGATCACTGCGCCTCATAAATGTATTATCTATGCCCAACAGAAGCACAGAACTTAGCACTCGTTCTTGCCTTATATTGCAACCAATCCGTCCAGTCTTATACATAGGCTTATAAGCTATATGCAATTTGCATGTATATACAATGCATAGTATAGGCCTAATACACATCGATCAATAATGTTACTGTGTTGACAAATGAAAGTCCTTCACGACGTTTATTTTAACTTAAAGTACTGCTAAAAAACAGCTAAATGGTCATAGGGATTATGTATATATATATATATATATATATATATATATATATATATAATCACAGTGTATGCTACAGAAGATGCACCAGCATACTGCTGGCACGAGCACGCATCACAACCAGGTGCAATAGTATCAGAATACCTAACCCTAACCCTAACCCTAACAGTGTCTTAACTGACAAAGAGAGAAGTTAGGAAGTGCTTATAGAACTGAGGACAGAGAGTCAGACAGACAGACAGACAGACAGACAGACAGACAGACAGACAGACAGACAGACAGACAGACAGACAGACAGACAGACAGACAGACAGAGAAACAGAGAGTGATACAAAGACAAAGACAGACACACAGGGACAGACAGACAAACAGACGGACAAACAAACAGAAACAGTGACAGAGAGACACAGAGACAAACAGAAACAGTGACAGAGAGACACAGAGACAAACAGACAGACACAGAGACAAACAAAGACAGATAGACAGAGAGCCAGAGACAGAGAGACATAGAGAGACAGACAGACAGAGACAGAGACATAAACCGAGAGAGACAGACAGAGACAATGAGAGAGACAGAGAAACAGAGAGACAGACAGACAAACACACAGAGACAGAGTCCGAAAGACAGACATACCGACAGCCAGACATACAGAAATACAGACAGACAGAGTGAGGAACAGAGAGACAGAGCGAGACAGAAAGGCAAAGAGACAGAAAGAGGAGGCAAAGAAAGACAGAGAGAGAGTGATAGACAGAGAGACAGACAGAAAAGAAGAATGACAGACAGACACACAGAGACACTGACAAATAGAGACAGACAGACAGACATACAGAGATAGATATACAGAGATAGACAGACAGCCAGAGAGAGACAGACAGAGAGAAAGACAGAGAGAGATATATACAGAGAGAGAGAGACAGACAGACAGACAGAGACAGAGACAGAGACAGAGACAGAGACAGAGACAGAGACAGAGACAGAGACAGAGACAGAGATAGAGCGATAGATGGGGAGTGAGAGAGACAGACAGAGACAAAGAGAGAGAGAGGCAGAGAGACAGAGGCGACAAAGCAGAGCTCATGATGCGACTGCAGGTCCGTTGCGCTTCCGTCAGAGTTACGGACAGACTGAAGCACGCATGCATGGCATAAAAAGGAGAAAGACTTATGTACGCGACATTCATAAGATTGACTTTGGTAGAAATCATGACGTATAAAAATAATATAAAAAATTACAGCGTATAAGCTTGTAATTATTTCACAATTTATGTCAAACATAGAAATAGAATAAATGTATTATGGAATATACAATACAACAATAAATATGATTGACTTTAAAGTATAGGTTTTAGCACATGCATGCAGGTTATAGATCCAAAATAGTATAGCGGTCTATATATACAGTATATGCTATAAGCTTTGTGGACCATCTTAGAGCCTCAGCTTCAGTGATCTAACGACGAGTCTTAATCGGAGCTATAGCTATAATATGTCTAATAGGCCTATAGTGTTTGGTGACTGACGAGTGATCTTCGAACCGAAAGCACACACCCAAGTCAAGTCCATGTATAACTGAACACTTCAGACTTGTAGCATACACACACATGCAGTCTCACTTCAATGCCCACATTACAGCAAACATTGCATATTGACAGATCTTCTCTGAATATTTTGCTATATATATTTCAGCATATACAGCTTTCTTTCCGTTCAAATATCAAATCGTGATCGAAAACCTTTCACCGATTAATGTATACACTGCAATACTGCATGTCACAAGAATATACCATAATTACAATGTACAGGCTGTGTCGCCCGATGCGCTGCCAGCGCAAGGACGGACTAAGTGCTAAGTAAGTAACAATGTATACCATGGCACATGAATTAACCTGCAGCCTTTTATAAATTCGTTTGTGGATCTTGCCTGGAACATTATACAGGGTGGCTCAAAAAAAAACGTACCACAGGATAAAATGCGATAACTTCTCAACCGATTGACATTTTTCTCCGAAAATTTTCTAATTTGTAGGGGAATGAATTTTCAACAATCCCTGAAAGTTTAAGTTGAAACTTTTCATGTTTGCAAAAGTTACAGCTGTTCAAACTTAAAATTTCGTTTTTTCAAATTTTTGCGGAAAATGAACGTCCCTTGTAGATTTCCATGTCAAATGATATCACTTTTCACTACGACCTCAGAATTTCGTTTTACACTTTATTGTAAGGTATAATGAGAGTGTCCACTCCCTGCCTTAGCACAAGCTCAACTTCTTTTTGTGAAGCTCAGTATGGCCTTGTTGGTCGGGTCCTGCGGCAACTGACCCCACATTAGCAGCAAGATTTGCTTCAGCTGCAGGCCAATGTTCTTCAACTTGGGATGAAATGTCTTGCAGCGTTCCAGAATAGTTCACCAGACGTGATAAGCAAGAAGACTAAGGTCTGGCGAGTTTGTTAGTCACCTTTGCCAATAAATTTACTGCATTTGATGGCAAAAATAAGGTAGCGTCATCATAATCAGCCTTGCCGTGCGAGCAAGCAGGCGCACCGTCCTGCTGGAAATTAAAACCAGATGTTAGAGCATGCCTGGTCTTCAATGAGTCTGGGTAAGAGAGTTCAGCGATGAGTTTGACATTTAGCCTACTGAATGGTATTAAATGCAGTCTTTTCTTGCAGCTGTAACACACGCCAGCATAGCTGATACTGAAATCTTGATGTGCTTTGCAAACGTAACCCTTTCGAATACCAAGCGAATTTCCTGAACATGACATTTTCCCCCGTCAGACCAAATGACAACTTCCTGCCTCTCTTCCAGCATCTGACCTTCGTTACATAAAGACGTTTGCAGATAGCCTTCAAAGTGCTTCAGGCTTCACTTTTCACTGGGTCTTTTGCTATGACAGCGCGACGTGCCAGTCTCTGTTCACGTAACGTCCGAGTTCCCATTTTATCCTCTGCAGAAACTTTGCCCATGACGTTCAGTAACGGATTCACAAACTGAGGCCTTAATATACAAAATATGACAAAATACTAACAGCTTACATAATAAACAGCTTATCTACAGCTCTTAGTGAGGTTGTATGACATTGTCATCATTTTATGTGTTGCAATTTGCCCAAAAAATCGTTATGAAATCACATGTAATGGAACAAGATTCTCCGGATATTCAAAAAAACGAAATTTTAAGTTTGAACAGCTGTAACTTTTGCAAACATGAAAAGTTTCAACTGAAACTTTCAGGGATTGTGGCAAATTCATTCCCCTGCAAATTGGAAAATTTTCGGAGAAAAAGGTCAATCGGTAGCGAAGTTATCGCATTTTTTCCGGTGGTACGTTTTTTTTTGAGCCACCCTGTATATAGCTTGCCACTTGAAGTCAGTGTCCTGCATTCTGCTACAGCCTTTGCTTCAGCAAAATGATCGCTGACCTCATGATGCATTTGCCTTTATTTTAACTATCCTGTATGGCGTGTTTAAGCAAACAATCGACTCATCAAAATCTTAATTTTGTTTTCTTCTTCTTCTTTAGTGTTCTGCCCTAATATAGGCAGGTCCAAGATTCCAACGGCACCATTGTTGTATATTCTGTGCTTTTCCACTCGTCCATTCACTGGTGAAATCTCCATCACTCTTTGATTGTATCCTAATTATAGGCCTATCATGGCTCCATGGCATTTACATTTGGAATATTTAGCATGTGGTCCGTAACAGAGCCAGACCCAAAGTTCTGTGAGAGGCTATGTAGTAGAATTATTGTAGTTTTGGCGCTAACGTCTTTGGCCACTTTCGCCACAAAAGTATCTTCCATCAGCAGACATGAATGTATGCACATGCAATGTCATGCATGAGTGTGTGTTTGTCGTGACGTGAACTCTAATGCGTTTTCAATCTGCCACTCGACACAATCCGTCATTGGAGCTTACTTTCTTACCTACTTACGTATACAGTCGATCGATTGATTTGAATTGGTCACATTAGCAATCAATCAATCAATCGATCGATCGATCATCGATCGATCAACCAATCAATCAATCAACCAAAACGAACGAATACTCTCGAAGGTCTTCAGGACAGAGTCGCAATCACGCGCATGCGCACACCGTCAATCCATCGTTAAATACCAGACCTTCTTCCCTGCTCTTTCGCTCTCACTCTCCTCCTATAGTCCCTATCTCCCTTAAGCTGCTCTTCCCTGCTCCTCATCATTCTTTCCTTCTTCCACCATCCTATCCTTCTTCCACCATCCTGTCCTCCTCCCCCTACACCTCCTCCTCCTCCTCCTCTTCCTTGACAACCTCATTGCTTCGATTCGACAGACTGCTCTGCACCGACGACGACGACGATGATGATGACGACGATGATGATGATGATGATGATGATGATGACGATGGCGATGATGATGACGACGACATCTTTACGACACAACCAATAAAACCGATGGAAATGACTGAAATGCACCATGCAGCGACGACTACGACAACTACGACGCAATTCTTGCACAGCAGCGTAATTGGCCATTATCATCGACGACAACATCATCGGTCGTCGTTGGATTTACACGGTCGGCTGACGACCGACCGACCGACCGACCGGCAGAGGGAGCGGCCGAGGGAGAGCGGCCGAGGGAGCGGTGGCCCAGCATCCATCCGATGGACCGATAGACGGAGGGAGCGGCGACCGATGGACCGATAGACGGAGGCCGCCGAGTCTTTGTCGAGGTCGGTGGCGGTGGTGGTGCTGCAGTGAGTGAGTGAGTGAGTGGCAGGCAGACTGAAAAGCAATCGTCATCTAAAGCCGACCAGAACGACAGCCAGCCCCCTTCTTCTTCCAATGCCCCACAATGCACGCCCTGCCACAACTCCGCCTCTCCTCCTTCCCCTCATAGTCGTCGGTCTGCGGAAGGAAGAAGGGACGGAGGAAGGGAGAGAGGGAGGGAGGAAGAGGAGGAGGAGGACGAGGAGGTGGATGAGGAGGTGGATGAGGAGGAGGAGCGGGTGACTGTGTGGAGGGACGAACGAGGCATTGTATCAATAGGGGACGAATTCATCGTAGTCTATACGGCCTGCCTGCCAGGCTGCCCGGCTGATGCAGTCGGTGAGTGGTCGGTGCAGCGGCGGTGGTGACGGTGACGGCGGTGACGGTGGCGATGCCTTCGGTCTCTGCGGTCGTCGTCGGCGTCGGCGGTGGACGGACGGACGGACGACGGACGATAGAGCAACGAGACTTTACGCGTTTCCGCTTGACATTCTAACCTCGACGACGACGACGATCGAAGGAAGGAGCGAAGGAAAGGACGAAGGAATTAAGGATGGAGCGAGTAGGTCTCTGTGGTGGCTTAGTATACTACTATGACGGCTATAGAACGGACATTTGTTGTTGTTGTTGTTGTTGTTGTTATTATTATTGTTGTTGTTATGTTACATGCATCGAATCGAAGTAGAAAAGATTGCACCGTCGCACATGCGCACACCTGTCGTCGCTGACAACACAACTGAAGTCAGAATTATTAGTCAGAGTATTTTTCTTTCTCTGAATCGGATTTAACGAAACACCTGCAATTCTATTATAGTCAATCGTCGTCGTCATTTATAGTTTGAGAAGAGGACGAGGAGTAGGAGGACGAGGAGCAGGAGGAGGACGACGAGGAGGAGACAGACGATGCTGCCTCGTCATCATCACTGATAGTTCTGTCTCTGCAACCCTCTGCTTCTGCTGTTGTTAGTTAGTGTTGGTGATGGTCGAGTGTATGTTGTCATCGTCACTGCTCCAGAGGTTCTCGTCCATTGGACATAATAACTAGGAGTGCATGACATAACGATAACGATAATGATGACGATGACGATAACGATGACGATGACGATGCATATGGGAGCAGGCGATCTTCATCATCATCGCAGTTCGTCATCATCGTCGTCGCTCTCTCCCATTATCGTCGCCATTCGTTTTCTCATCGCTTCTCAGTTTCTGTTCTGCGCTTTCGGTGAGTAATTCACGACTCTTCTTCTCTTATAATTAATTATTATGATGTCATCATCAGTGGTAAACAGATGATGATGATGATGATGATGATGAGACTAATCAACGATCCTAACCAATCGTATATTACACTGTGTAGTGTGTAAAAAAGTTCAAGTTTTTCGGTCATTTTCCTAACTGCTTCTGACTCAAGAGAATGGAAAATAGCCATTATTTCCCCAAAACTTTGCGTTTGAGAATATATCGGAGATTGATATTCTTAAATTTAACTGATCTTTCGGAATATTCAATATATTATTATTATAGGAATCAAGTGCTGAGTAAACTTAAAGTAGCTGTAGAACTTTCTAGAATATTCGAGAATATTCTAGAATGTGCAAGAACCTTCCAGAAATATAAATAGCTGTACAAATACAAATCGTTTCCGCACGGGGCAGGGTCCCTGTCGCGCGATCCTGCACAAATGGGGTCTCGGGTCGTTGGCGGACTGCGAGTGCGGACAGGTGCAATCCATGGAGCACATTGTCAACGTGTGCCCAAGGACAAAATTCAGCGGTGGCCTGAGGGCCCTGCACAATGCGGAAGAGGATGCGAGACATTGGCTGAAGTCAGAAGCGACTAGAGCACTCGCGAAATAAATAAAATACAGGTGTCTTAACTCTTAAGCCCATGCACCCAGTTCAGATTGATTCAAGATAACCCACATACCTGAGATGGCATCAAGAGGCTGCAAGTATACCTTCATGGCACACTGTTCCTGTATATGCGGTCTATATATGCGGTCAATTTATCAAGATAAGATCGAAAAAGTGCTATATGTGGAAGCATCTGGTAAGAAGTGTGAGGCCCATCACAAGGCACATTTAGGCATGAATGTCGGGGGTTGAGGGCAATACACGAGCACCACATTTCATCTGCGAATCTGTTTCTGACATCACATGCATGCAACGACATTGCAACGACATTGCAACGACATTGCAACGACATTGCAACGACATTGCAACGACATTGCAACGACATTGCAACGACATTGCAACGACATTGCAACGACATTGCAACGACATTGCAACGACATTGCAACGACATTGCAACGTGATCGGTCTTTTCGAGGTATACTAATTAATTATTGTAATCGACTGCAAAACGAACGAACGAGTCGCTTCTCTTCATCGACTGCAGTTCATCTCAAATCTGTGCTGCTCCATATACGAGTTCATCTCTTCCTCTTGCTCACTCGATGCACCTCAAAACGGCGTCAAAACATTGCAAAGCGCCCTAAAGTTTGACGCGTACAATGTATGCAATATGCATGGCTGGGATATCATGCATATATGAGACTTCAAACTGCACTTAGCATTTCTGATGGTCCGTTGCATGTATGGCAAGGTGCATGATATTATACTACAGGTTTCCTTGCTATATTATTTTGCCTTTGGAACAACAGATACAACAAGCGGTCACTGTATACCATGCACAGGCGGCACATCATGACAGCGGACCGAATTCTCTGTGTGGTATATGTATATTATATATATATATATATATCAAACATGTGAACTGAAAGTCACTGCATGGTTGACCCACAGAAAATGCTGATGCCACCACTGCATATGCATGTATTTCAAGGCCGACAAAAATATATTATGTGGGTGGTTGGTGGTGCAGTGGGTATGTTTGTCACCTTGCAGCCGAAGGGTTGCAAGTTCGAATCCACCTCAAGTCGTCGCGTATAGGGACCTTGGGCAAGTCCTTCACTCGTAACCTAGCAAACCTAGATCAATTAATATTAATTCAATGCAAACTATTTATTTATGTTGCTTATATAAACTGAACTTATATATAAAACCTTTGATATATAAAACCTTTGTAATATTAGTTGTATGTAACATGCTGCGTTCTGCCAGCCTGAAGTTTTGATTAAACGAAAATTGATTGATTGATTGATTGATTGATTGATTGATTGTAGTTGCTCAGCGATTCGACGTGAATCTTTGACGCAGCGTCCGCGCTGTAGTCGGGAGCGCCTCTGAGTATAGCTTGAAGAGGTTATATATATATATGACAAGTACACATATATACAAACAATATAATATATACGCATGCATGTATGTATAAGGTATATAATATGTATGTATGTATGTAAATGTGTATGTATGATAGGAAGGAGGTAATGTAAGCTAATTTAATCAGTGTACGACGATTGTCGTACAGCGACGCAGGTAGGCCAACTGCAAATTGGCGCGCGGCGTCTGAACAGGTGATTGTCTGGACAGCGCGTGATGTCTAGACGAGCGTACGTTGAGTGTACAAGGAGGGAGTGGGAGTGAAGAAGGAGTGTTGTGTGTTGAGAGCCGTTGAGATAGGCTGTAATAGTTGTTGTTGAGTTGCGATAGAGTAGACTGATGAAGGTAGTAGTCGTGTAGTTGTTATGATAACGCAAGTGTAGTCATTGTTGTGTTGTTGCTGATCGTTTTACTTTACATCGGATTTTGGAGTATAATAAGAAGACTTAAACACGTCGTCGTTGTTGGTTACAAAACAGTGAAAGTCTGTACATATCTGTATGTATCACATTGTATGTATTATGACATTGTATGCTGTATGTATGTTAGACTGGTCCAAATTCGCATGTAAAAAATTTTTTCTTCTGGATTTTTGAGGCATGTTGATACATTTGTTCATTTTGATCTAAAAAGTACCTGTGTGAAATTTTATGCCACCAATGTAATATTTAGGGGTCACTCACGAGCATAAAAGTTGGGGTTTTGGGGCTATATATTGATACTCCACACAATTTTCAGTTTGACCTGGGAAAAATTGTAACACAAGCTTTTTAAACGGTTTCCTTCTCAGAATTTGCTGCTGAATAAAATATCCAAAATCCGATAAAATCTGACTATGGGATTTCCCCAAAATGGGGTTCAAAATATAATGGTTTTTCGTTCATTTTTACATTGAATATCGGGCAGCTGACAACCTTAATGTGGCTGGAAAGTGATGGTTTAAAAAACAATTTTCATCAATTTGTTGGTTGTCCCTCTCAGAACATTGATAAGTAGGCCTGTGCTTAAACAGACCTACCCTTAGGAGACTCGAAGGGAGCATTAGGGCACGTGCCCCCATGATGTTCTATAAATTGAGCTGGTTTCAACGCTGGACCGCAGCATTATTTTTTTACCGGCTTTCTAGTCCCATCCTATCTGCAGACCAATACTGTATGGCCAAACGTCTATTTCTTAAAACTCACTCTGGCATGCCAGGGTTGACAGGCGAACCATTTAGTGTCAATCTGAGAGATTCCTTCATCCACGAAGTCAAGAAAGAAGAATCTGTCCTCTTAGTTCCACTCTGGAATGGTAAGGTAACTGTAGCAGACCTTATACAGGAGAAAGAAGAGGGCGCATAGGTTGGCCCAGGGTGTGAATTACTGGGCGTTTCAGCTCCCAGTCTTTCTTAGAGCCTCATAGTAAAGTATGTTGTTCACACCCCCAATTCCAAGTGGATCATGGTTCAACCTCCAGTTATTTTTCCACAATTCTCACACTGAGTTGACCTTTTGTCAATAATTTCATGCGTCATTTCTGGTATTGAGGAATTGACCTTGCTGGGTTCTTATTTTTCTCCAAAAAGTAGTTAATGAATAAGAAAAGAGATAATGAAGACACAAGTAAAGAAGAAGAACCTAGACTGCAAGAGGTAGGTTCCTAAGGAAAACAAGGAGAGGAAATAACAGAGAGCCGGAAGTTTATGAAATCTCTTTGTATTAAGGAGACGTTGTTGGATCCTTCCTCCTAAGTAGGCCTACAGACCAAGTCGTGAATGATGGGGCAGAGAGATTTCTGAGATTAGTTGCAACAATCAGCACCTTCAATGACTCGCTAACGAAGAACGAAGACACTAAGCATTACCCCAGGTGGCGGAGCTTCATCGTAATCTTCATGGTCATATTCGACTTTCTGAACCGTCAATGTGACATGCTGACAGCATTCTTAGATATTTTTATTAGACACTGGAAGTCAATTAAACACCAATAATTGCTGCTGCCTTTCGTGCTGGCAATTCAATAATATTGCTAACAGCTAAAATTAAGGGCTCAATGCTCGTTGACTGAAGGCCTGCCAGTTATATGGCACCATTTACAATGTAGTAAGCATATTAATACTTTGACAGCATTGAGGGACCTGAAGATGGAGCCACAGTGGTTTAATATTTTGCACTGTAGGTTTCTTGTACCAGATGTACAGAAAAAACAACATGCCTTTCAAATATTTCAATGTTCATTTTTTTGGACCAGTCTAATGTATGTATGTATGTATGTATGTATATATATAATATGTATGTATGGTATGTATGTATGTATGTATGTATGTATGTATGTATGTATGTATGTATGTATGTATGTATGTATGTATGTATGTATGTATGTATGTATGTATGTATGTGTGACATTGTATGTATGTTTGTATGTATGACATTGTGTGTATATATGATATTATATGTGTGTATGACAATGTATGTATGACATTGTATATGCACGTATGTATTGTCATATGTATGGTACGTAGCCATATATATATGCAATGTATAATTGTATATGCCAGTTGTCTATTTTGCCTCTTTCATCTATATGCACATGGATATTGCTTCTGCAGCTATAATATAGTCTGGTGATCTTTTAGATCAGCTTTACATGTTTTTGCTATACATGCATGCGTCTGCGCTCTCCTTTTATGTCTATGACTATAATTATCTTCTGTTATGGTCAGTGTGTCTGTCTGTCTGTCTGTCTGTCTGTCTGTCTGTCTGTCTGCCTTGTGGTCCGTCCTTCTGTCGCTCTGTGTCGCCCTGTGCCTGGTGCATTTCATGTCACTCGTGAGTAGCGTCCTTAATACGAGTGCTTGAAATGACGTCCTGCATGTTGACATGACAATGTGCTATACACTACATTGAAGTGCACCGAACACACTGCGGCACATCATTCGCATACTACATGTATACATAGTTATGTCTATAACTATATATAATGTATATAGTTAGTTTGCGGTCTATGTATATCGTTGGATGAGGATGAGTAGGTGATGACACACCTTCAGTCTGTATGCTTTCTCTCAGATCGTCCAATGAATAGTCTGTGTCTTCTCGGCCTTTGAACGCATGCATCTTCAATACACAATAATAATTCGAATTTCGACACCGATATTATTAACATCATCGAATTCACCTCTGCAGGAATTTACGAGGATGTCATCTGTTTATTAAATTAATATGCCGAACGCAATTACGACCGATTAGTTCGTATAGGAGGAGTAAAAGAAGGAAGAGGAGAGGGAGGAGGTGAAGGAGGAGGAGGAGGAGGTCGAGGACAGGGAGGAGAACGAATAGAAGGAAGAGGAGTGGGGGTGAATTGGATCCTTCGCATTAAATTCATACTCATGCTGTGGCTGAAAATGGCTGCATGTCTATTGATGTCAATTGTAATAACGTTGGAATGGTGTAGGGGCCTAAGCATCTGTGTGATGTGGTGATACCCGCATTGGCGACTGATGAAGACTACACTCAGAGGCGCTCCTAGTCCAACCGCGGTGATACAAATAAGTCTTATTACATGAAGCCTGTAAAACCATATGTATACATGCACAGCCTCACATAATATGGTATACAACTATACATGGAGGAAGAACGATATATAGAAAGAAAGAAGAATGAAAGAAAGAAAGAAAGAAGAGCGAGACATGTGCAGAGAAAAAAGAGAAAGAGAGAGAAACAGACAGACAGACATAAACAGAGACAGACAGAGAGAGAGAGAGATACGGAGATAGAGACAGAGACAGAGAGAGCGTGTGATTATAGGCTGTAACTACATGCTACATCGCTATTTAACCCCAATTTAAACCGATACATTTAGGAGGAAACTTAGTAACTATAGGGGTTCGATAATTATTGCCGCTTGTTTGTATGCGTCTGTTTGTTCCTGTGTACCTGTTTATCTGCTTCTATACTATATATATAATTATATATATATATATATTTATCATCGTCATCGGGACTGTAAGTGTGATTATGACTATAGCGTGAGTCGATTTCCTAAACATCCGGGTGTCTGTCTGTCTGTCTGTCTGTCTGTCTGTCTGTCTGTCTGTCTGTTCGTGTACTGCCGTGCATGCTGCGCTGTTGTTATCCGTTTCAATATCTCTGCAGAGAATACACTTCATTAGCATAATTATAGCCTACTTGTAATGCTATCCGCAATTCTCATTTCTGAGTTGGAGTGCATGGGCATTGCTTGAGTTGGAGATAGGTATACTAAATTGAAGCTGGGTAGTAAGTATGCTGAGTTTCATCTATGCGTATACTGAGCATATAGGAGCTATAGGTACACTGCATAAGAGCTGCACCTTAACATACTGAGTTAATTGGATCCAGGCATACTGCATGGAGTTGATCCGGACATAGGCTATACTGTGTTTTATTTTAGCATACTGAGTTGAAGTTTGGCAACTGAGTGTTATCGGGGTATACTGATTTAAAGCTGGGTATTCTGCATGGGACCTTTACGCTTTTCCGATTAACGATATGTCGGTCAAGAACATGAATCGGTCTTCATTCAATGACAAAGGCCTGAGCTCAGTGAAAAATGCACTGGGCCACATCACATATCGTCCTATACTTCTGTCTCTCTCTCTCTCTGTGTATATGCATATAGCTGTCTCTTCGTCTCTGTATATCTGCTTCTTATTATTGGATTTCTGTTCGACTAATTGTCACTTCGCTTAAATGGTGTCTTGCTGGATGTCTGCATTCCTGGTTGTTCAGCAGTGTCCCCCTCTCTCTGTCTGTCTATCCGTCTGTCTCTCTATCTTTCTCTCACTCTCTGTCTGTCTCTCTGTCTCTGCCTCACTTTCTCTACCCTCCCCTCTCTCTCTGTCTCAGTCTCTATCTCTGTCTATCTGTGCCTCTGTGTCTTTGTCTCTGCATGTCTCTATCTGTCTATCTGTCTCTCTCTCTCTCACTGTCTGTCTCTGTCTTTCTGTCTGTCTGTATTTCTCTATGTGTCTCTCTGTTTCGTTTTGTCTCGCTCTCTCTGTCTTTCTCTGTCTCTCTCTGTCTTTCTCTGTATCTGTCTCTGTCGCTCTCTCACCATGCTTTTATTGCTGAATTGTAAATTATGAATTAGCGCCATGAGTTGGGTCTGCTTTGGCGCAGCTGATGATACTGAGGTTGGCCACATGCATGTACACTCAACACCTGAGAGAACGTTGTCTGATTGCAACAGGCTACCAAACTATACACTTCTTTCACAAGACAACAACCAAGACCGTAGCCAGGCTTTGATTTCGGGGGGGTGTTTTCCATACTTTTTCTTTGGGGCGAAATTTTCTGACGACCTTTTTTACTCTGAAAAATCTCTGACTATGTATACCTTTTTTAGCCGTCGTCTGCTTTTCTTAACTTTTTGGCTCCCAAAAAACACTGTTTTTCACAATTTTAGACGATTTTCTTAGACTCAAAGTTACATCACACACTGAAGTTCCGTATACATCAAGTAGCACTGCTAGTATAGCCTAAATCAGGGGTTCTCAAACTGTGGTACGCGTACCCCTAGGGGTACGCCAGGCGTCGGTAAGGGGTACGCGAAAATTTCCAGAAATATAAATTTTTCTTTGCGTTTATGGACTTTGTGCCCATTTTCCATGATTAGCAATGATTTGTAACGTTGCTTCCTTCATGTAACAGCATCGTCATTTCTTTCTTTCATAATAAATGATTTCACTCACATACTAAGCTTATAAAAATTATTATATAGTGTATAAAAAATGTTTATGTCGCTATAAATTTGAAACGAAATAATGTATACGCTACAAATGGTTGAAAGAATCAAAGCCAGAAATTCTCAGCGTAGGCTATATTTATAGGCCTAGAGCTCAAAAAAGTATAGCTGTTCTCAGGATGATTTTGGTCGAGCTTTAAAATGCGTGATTCTTTTCAACACGTCATATAATTATATATCTGTTTGAAACTAGTTTTTAACTGTATATTCTTGCTACCAAAAATAAAGATGGGATAAATTTGAATTTGAAGTTGACAAATATTAAACCATGTAATTTTTTTATTTTAAATTTGCGCTAGTCAAAACAAGCACACAGCAATATAAAGCTATTGGTTGGCTCTTTCTTACAGGGATTAGGCCCTATAGATATAGACCAATTTTCCCTTTTTGTTGATATGATTGCATGAATAAATATTTGCATATTTTCAATTTTTCTCCCTGTATGTAGGTTATAAATACGGCTCTAATAGGCCACACCATGCCGTGATTAAAATGGACTTTTAGTTGTCACTGCAATGGGGACTATGCAACGGTGTTTTGTTTCTGACCTGACTTTGCTGGGGGTACGCCACCATTAGATTTTTATACTTGGGGGTACAATAAAAATAAAGTTTGAGAACCCCTGGCCTAAATGCATTATTTCATTATTTCATTTTTCATTTCGGGGGGTGTTCAAACACCCAAAACAGCCTATAGCTACGGCCTTGACAACAACAGAGTTGAACAGACGTGTGCAACTGTGTATGGGTCTTGCCAATGCCTTCAGTATATATTCAGCAGTCGGAAATAGTGGCTGGATCAAAGTCATATACACTGCATGCTGTTTAAACTCTTATCAGACATATTATAACACGCTCTGAATCGCCCAATACTTGTCTAATGAGCTATATACAAGAGTATGAGAGCATGCAAGTGGTTGCATGATGTCATAAAAACTGCACTCGAGAAAGGCAAGTGCGTAAGTTTGGTTATTTAATTAATCTGCGATTAATTATTAAATATGCAATGAAACGTATACAGTCGTATACTCTATATGTATACTATGCTGTATATATATATATATAATAAGTGGGAACGATGGTTGATGGGGAGGGTGTCAATGATTTTCTTAATTACTAATTGGTGTCTCATGGGAGTTTGAAATTGGGAAGGCAAAGTGCAGAGCCTGCAGTCACGCGAAGCGGATGCTTTCGCTGCACAACAGTCACAATCAATATGAAAAATAAATGAAGCAGAACCATCTTCGGTTTATAACAAAGGTAATACGTGTATACCTTGATATCAACTAACTCCAAGAAATAAGTCTCCTCAAAAATTCTTTACTCTCACTCCATAACTCTTTCCATCCAAGATTCTTGCATGCTTGCTTCTTCTAATTTCCTGCATATAAATATTATATCTATATATATACAATGGATATAGCCTCTAATACATGTATATATATATATATAATTATATTATATGCATCTAGCTATTTACCTTTTGCTGGATATCTTTCTATTGCTGTGCATTTGTTTCTCATAATGATCTGCTGGACTGAACAATAGACATTTATACAATAGAGGGCACTTGTAAAAATCGTCTCTAATAATTAATATAATAAATAAATCGTATGTCTTATAAATTAATATATAAATTGAATGAATAGTATGCATCATTACCATAATTATTATGTATTTATTAATATATCGCTACGGGCACGGGGTTTCATGTCTAACACTTAGTCGTTGTTTGGTCATTCTTTCAGCATGGGGGTTATTGTTAGAGAGGGGGAATTGTCGGGAGAGGGGTGTTACTGACACGCGGTAGGTAATTTCCGGCAGGGTTATTGTCCAGGGGTAATTGTCCGGCAGGGTTATTGTCCCAGAGACATTTTTCTTTCTGATGTCACACTGTCTCTGTCTGGCTATGTCAATATGTTTGTCTGTCTGTTTCTCTCTCTCTCTCTGTCTGCCTGTCTCTCTCTCTCTCTGTCTCACTCTCTGTCTCTGTCTCTGTCTCCGTCTCACTCTCTCTCCCTCTCTCTTTCCCTCTCACTCTGAGGTCGTGGATTGTCTTAATTTACATCATTTATTAGTATTTTCTGTCTTATTTCTGACGAAGTAATTTTTATGCTTTATTTTTCTTTATTCAACTGCTCGCGACTTTGGGTTCGTCATCTGCCTGTCTCGGTCTTTCTAACTGTCTTTCTCTGTCTGTCTATGTATGTCTGCCTGTCTATGTCTGTCTGCCTGTCTATGTGTTTCTGCCTGTCTATGTATGTCTCCCTGTCTATGTCTTTCTATCTGTCTGTCTATGTCTGTCTACATGTATGTCTGTCTGCCTGTCTATGTCTTTCTATCTGTCTTTATCTGTCTATCTATGTCTGCCTGTCTATGTCTGTCTGCCTGTCTTTCTCTGTCTATCTATCTCTGTCTGCCTGTCTATGTCTGTCTGCTGCCATCGTATACGAGTCCCCATAGATAAATTGTATTCTTTATGAGAGTCCTTCTGTTGCCTTGATGGGGCTTTGTTCATTGGCTGATCAGTGTGCGTCCACTCCTCACTCCCCTCCCTCCCTACTTCTATCCCTCCCTCGGAGTCCCTCCCTTCCTCACTCCCTCTCTCAGCCTGCAGCTGATGTGGCTAATGTGATGTGCGTCTCTTCCTCCCTCTGCATGGAACATCGAGTCCGTCTCCTTCTTTCTGTCCATCTGGTCCAATCGAGGTCGGAGGTTGGCAGATAATAGAGTTTCCAGCTTTCCACGCACCGATGATCTTACGCCACGGGTCACTTACCAGGATGATGATGACGCCGATCAATCGATACACAATGATACGTGTCAGCCAGCCAACCCGTCCCACGGTCCCACAACCAGCCAACCCGTCCCACAACTAGCCAACCCGTCCCACAGCCAGCCAACCCGTCCCCCAACCAGCCAACCCGTCCCCCAACCAGCCAACCCGTCCCCCAACCAGCCAACCCGTCCCCCAACCAGCCAACCCGTCCCCCAACCAGCCAACCCGTCCCCCAACCAGCCAACTGCCCACATGAGCCAACCAACCTATCCCGCAGCCAACCAACCTGTTCTACAATCAGTCAACCTGTCCCACAGTCAGCCAACCTGTCTCACAGTCAGTCAACCTGTCCCACAGCCAACCAGCCAGCAGCCACCGAGCAGCCTCCCATTGTTTTCTTAAGCGCCTTTCAGATCCTCCTCATCTACATCACGTGTGAGTCCTGGCAACCAGTGTAAACTATAAAGTCATCTGGCACAAGAAGTGATAGCAGCGGCAGCAACTGGCATCCGAAACACAGGATGCTAATCACGTATAGCTATTGAAACGATGACTCTGACTCCTTGTTTGACTCCTCCTTTGACTCCTGCTTCGACTCCTTTTATTCCTCCTTTGACTTACTCTTTTACTCCTCCTTTGAATTGTCCTCTGGCTCCTCTCTTGACTCACCCTTTGACTTTTCCTTCAACCCCTTCTTGACTCCCCCTTCAACTCCTCCTTTGACTCTGTGGCAGTCACTGCCCCATGTGACATTGACATATTACGATGTCGTATACGTGTTTTCGTTTCCTCATAAAATGCTATGTATATACTATACAGACATTCTACTATATAGTTACACCTATTATACACAGTACTCATGTATTTTATGCCTAGAAATAAAAAGCAATCGTGAGAAGCGGTTGATGAGGTGCAGTTCGTACATGTCCTTTAAGAAGCCGATGCGAGAGATAATTAAGATCTTCTTTCAGTTGGTGGTCGGACACCTGGTCCATCAACCGCGAAGATGATTAGCAGGAATACGGAGTAGGAGAAGGACAGGAAAGAGGAGGAGTAGGAGGAGGAGGAGGAGGAGGAGGAGGAGGAGGAGGAGGAGGAGGAGGAGGAGGAGGAAGAGGAGGAGGAGGAGGAGGAGAAAGAAAATAAGACGAGGAGGAGGAGAAAGGGAAGAGGAGAAGGAAGAGGAGGAGGAGGAAAAAAGACGTGGAGGAAGAGGAGGAAGAAGAGGAAGAGGAGGAAAAGAAGACGTGGAGGAAGAGGAGGAGAAGGAGGAGGCAGGATGGAGAAGTGTAATGAAGAGGAATAGAACGAAGCTGAGCATGAAAGAAGCGAAGTATATTATAATGACAACCGTTGGATTATGATGAGGAATAGAAAGACGGTTGAGAAGAAGAATAAGAAGATGATGATGTTGATGAAAAAAGAAGATGTTGATGAAGAAAGAAGATGTTGATGAAGAAAGAAGATGACGTTGATGAAGAAAGAAGATGTTGATGAAGAAAGAAGATGATGCTGTTGAAGGAAGAAGATGATGTTGATGAAGAAGAAGATGATGCTGATGAAGAAGATGATGTTGATGAAGAAAGAAGATGTTGATGAAGAAAGAAGATGATGCTGATGAAGAAAGAAGATGATGTTGATAAAGAAGATGATGCTGATGAAGAAAGAAGATGATGTTGATAAAGAAAGAAGATGATGTTGATGAAGAAAGAAGATGTTGATGAAGAAAGAAGATGATGTTGATGAAGAAGAAGATGATGCTGATGAAGAAGATGATGTTGCTGAAGGAAGAAGATGCTGATGAAGAAAGAAGATGTTGATGAAGAAAGAAGATGATGTTGATGAAGAAGAAGATGATGTTGATGAAGAAGATGATGTTGATGAAGAAAGAAGATGATGCTGATGAAGAAGATGATGTTGATGAAGAAAGAAGATGTTGATGAAGAAAGAAGATGATGTTGATAAAGAAGATGATGTTGCTGAAGAAAGAAGATGATGTTGATAAAGAAGATGTTGTTGATGAAGAAAGAAGATGATGCTGATGAAGAAGATGATGTTGATGAAGGAAGAAGATGTTGATGAAGAAAGAAGATGTTGATGAAGAAAGAAGATGTTGTTGAAGGAAGAAGATGATGTTGATGAAGAAAGAAGATGTTGATGAAGAAAGAAGATGTTGTTGAAGGAAGAAGATGATGTTGATGATAAAGAAGATGATGCTGATGAAGAAGATGATGTTGATGAAGAAAGAAGATGTTGATGAAGAAAGAAGATGTTGTTGAAGGAAGAAGATGATGTTGATGAAGAAAGAAGATGTTGATGAAGAAAGAAGATGTTGATGAAGAAAGAAGATGATGTTGATGAAGAAAGAAGAAGATGTTGATGAAGAAAGAAGATGATGTTGATGAAGAAGATGATGCTGATGAAGAAAGAAGATGATGCTGATGAAGAAGATGATGTTGATGAAGGAAGAAGATGTTGATGAAGAAAGAAGATGTTGATGAAGAAAGAAGATGTTGTTGAAGGAAGAAGATGATGTTGATGAAGAAAGAAGATGTTGATGAAGAAAGAAGATGTTGTTGAAGGAAGAAGATGATGTTGATGAAGGGAGAAGATGATGTTGATGAAGAAAGAAGATGATGCTGATGAAGAAGATGATGTTGATGAAGAAAGAAGATGATGTTGCTGAAGAAAGAAGATGATGTTGATAAAGAAGATGTTGATGAAGAAAGAAGATGATGTTGATAAAGAAGATGATGTTGATGAAGGAAGAAGATGTTGATGAAGAAAGAAGATGATGATGTTGATGAAGAAAGAAGATGATGATGTTGATGAAGAAAGAAGATGTTGATGAAGAAAGAAGATGTTGGTGAAGAAAGAAGATGTTGTTGAAGGAAGAAGATGATGTTGATGAAGAAAGAAGATGTTGATGAAGAAAGAAGATGTTGTTGAAGGAAGAAGATGATGTTGATGAAGGAAGAAGATGATGTTGATGAAGAAAGAAGATGTTGATGAAGAAAGAAGATGTTGATGAAGAAAGAAGATGTTGTTGAAGGAAGAAGATGATGTTGATGAAGAAGAAGATGATGTTGATGAAGAAGATGATGTTGATGAAGAAAGAAGATGATGCTGATGAAGAAGATGATGTTGATGAAGAAAGAAGATGATGTTGCTGAAGAAAGAAGATGATGTTGATAAAGAAGATGATGTTGATGAAGGAAGAAGATGTTGATGAAGAAAGAAGATGTTGATGAAGAAAGAAGATGTTGATGGAGAAAGAAGATGATGTTGATGAAGAAAGAAGATGTTGTTGAAGAAAGAAGATGATGCTGTTGAAGGAAGAAGATGATGTTGATGAAGAAGATGATGTTGTTGAAGAAAGAAGATGTTGATGAAGAAAGAAGATGTTGATGAAGAAAGAAGATGTTGATGAAGAAAGAAGATGTTGATGAAGAAAGAAGATGATGTTGATGAAGAAAGAAGATGTTGATGAAGAAAGAAGATGTTGTTGAAGGAAGAAGATGTTGATGAAGAAAGAAGATGTTGATGAAGAAAGAAGATGATGCTGATGAAGAAAGAAGATGTTGTTGAAGGAAGAAGATGATGTTGATGAAGAAAGAAGATGTTGATGAAGAAAGAAGATGATGTTGATGAAGAAGAAGATGATGTTGATGAAGAAGATGATGTTGATGATGAAGAAGAAGATGATGTTGATGAAGAAGATGATGTTGATGAAGGAAGAAGATGATGTTGATGAAGAAGAAGATGATGTTGATGAAGAAGAAAATGATGTTGATAAAGAAGATGATGTTGATAAAGAAGATGATGTTGATGAAGAAAGAAGATGTTGATGAAGAAAGAAGATGTTGATGAAGAAAGAAGATGATGTTGATGAAGAGAAGAAGATGATGCTGATGAAGAAGATGATGTTGATGAAGAAAGAAGATGTTGATGAAGAAAGAAGATGTTGATGAAGAAAGAAGATGTTGATGAAGAAAGAAGATGTTGATGAAGAAAGAAGATGATGTTGATGAAGAAAGAAGATGTTGATGAAGAAAGAAGATGTTGTTGAAGGAAGAAGATGATGTTGATGAAGGAAGAAGATGTTGATGAAGAAAGAAGATGTTGATGAAGAAAGAAGATGATGCTGATGAAGAAAGAAGATGTTGTTGAAGGAAGAAGATGATGTTGATGAAGGAAGAAGATGATGTTGATGAAGAAAGAAGATGATGCTGATGAAGAAGATGATGTTGATGAAGAAAGAAGATGATGTTGCTGAAGAAAGAAGATGATGTTGATAAAGAAGATGTTGATGAAGAAAGAAGATGATGTTGATAAAGAAGATGATGTTGATGAAGGAAGAAGATGTTGATGAAGAAAGAAGATGATGATGTTGATGAAGAAAGAAGATGATGATGTTGATGAAGAAAGAAGATGTTGATGAAGAAAGAAGATGTTGGTGAAGAAAGAAGATGTTGTTGAAGGAAGAAGATGATGTTGATGAAGAAAGAAGATGTTGATGAAGAAAGAAGATGTTGTTGAAGGAAGAAGATGATGTTGATGAAGGAAGAAGATGATGTTGATGAAGAAAGAAGATGTTGATGAAGAAAGAAGATGTTGATGAAGAAAGAAGATGTTGTTGAAGGAAGAAGATGATGTTGATGAAGAAGAAGATGATGTTGATGAAGAAGATGATGTTGATGAAGAAAGAAGATGATGCTGATGAAGAAGATGATGTTGATGAAGAAAGAAGATGATGTTGCTGAAGAAAGAAGATGATGTTGATAAAGAAGATGATGTTGATGAAGGAAGAAGATGTTGATGAAGAAAGAAGATGTTGATGAAGAAAGAAGATGTTGATGGAGAAAGAAGATGATGTTGATGAAGAAAGAAGATGTTGTTGAAGAAAGAAGATGATGCTGTTGAAGGAAGAAGATGATGTTGATGAAGAAGATGATGTTGTTGAAGAAAGAAGATGTTGATGAAGAAAGAAGATGTTGATGAAGAAAGAAGATGTTGATGAAGAAAGAAGATGTTGATGAAGAAAGAAGATGATGTTGATGAAGAAAGAAGATGTTGATGAAGAAAGAAGATGTTGTTGAAGGAAGAAGATGTTGATGAAGAAAGAAGATGTTGATGAAGAAAGAAGATGATGCTGATGAAGAAAGAAGATGTTGTTGAAGGAAGAAGATGATGTTGATGAAGAAAGAAGATGTTGATGAAGAAAGAAGATGATGTTGATGAAGAAGAAGATGATGTTGATGAAGAAGATGATGTTGATGATGAAGAAGAAGATGATGTTGATGAAGAAGATGATGTTGATGAAGGAAGAAGATGATGTTGATGAAGAAGAAGATGATGTTGATGAAGAAGAAAATGATGTTGATAAAGAAGATGATGTTGATAAAGAAGATGATGTTGATGAAGAAAGAAGATGTTGATGAAGAAAGAAGATGTTGATGAAGAAAGAAGATGATGTTGATGAAGAGAAGAAGATGATGCTGATGAAGAAGATGATGTTGATGAAGAAAGAAGATGTTGATGAAGAAAGAAGATGTTGATGAAGAAAGAAGATGTTGATGAAGAAAGAAGATGTTGATGAAGAAAGAAGATGATGTTGATGAAGAAAGAAGATGTTGATGAAGAAAGAAGATGTTGTTGAAGGAAGAAGATGATGTTGATGAAGGAAGAAGATGTTGATGAAGAAAGAAGATGTTGATGAAGAAAGAAGATGATGCTGATGAAGAAAGAAGATGTTGTTGAAGGAAGAAGATGATGTTGATGAAGAAAGAAGATGATGTTGATAAAGAAGATGATGTTGCTGAAGAAAGAAGAAGATGTTGATGAAGAAAGAAGATGATGTTGATGAAGAAGATGATGCTGATGAAGAAAGAAGATGATGTTGATAAAGAAGATGATGTTGATGAAGAAAGAAGATGTTGATGAAGAAAGAAGATGTTGATGAAGAAAGAAGATGATGTTGATAAAGAAGATGATGTTGATGAAGAAAGAAGATGTTGATGAAGAAAGAAGATGTTGATGAAGAAAGAAGATGATGTTGATAAAGAAGATGATGTTGATGAAGAAAGAAGATGTTGATGAAGAAAGAAGATGATGTTGATAAAGAAGATGATGTTGATGAAGAAAGAAGATGATGTTGATGAAGAAAGAAGATGTTGATGAAGAAAGAAGATGTTGATGAAGAAAGAAGTTGTTGATGAAGAAAGAAGATGATGTTGATGAAGAAGAAGATGATGTTGATGAAGAAGATGATGTTGATGAAGAAAGAAGATGTTGATGAAGAAAGAAGATGATGTTGATAAAGAAGATGATGTTGATGAAGAAAGAAGATGTTGATGAAGAAAGAAGATGATGTTGATGAAGAAAGAAGATGATGTTGATGAAGAAAGAAGATGTTGATGAAGTGAAGAGGAGTATGACGTAGGCGTAGATGAAGCGAGTGAAAGGCCGAAGACCAACAGTTGTAAACAGAGTAAGGATGAGGATGATGGGGGAGAGAGGGGCAGTGGGTGTGGACGTTCTAAGTCAACTGTTGCTGCAGTGATGCAGTAATTAATACGCAACAACGAACCAAAAGACGACGACGACGACGACGCATCAACGGATGCTGCTGTTGTCTCTGCTGCTGCTGCTGCTGCTGCTGCTGCTGCCTTGGCTGCTGCTGCTGCTGTAAGAGGCATTGGATGCCTCCGCAAATGCATCCAGACGGCCTTTAATTAATGAATGAAAGTAATGCAATGGTTCATGCAGAAGACTATATACTTATATATACGTTTATATATATACTTATATATATAATTATATATTATATATATACTTATGGCTTTTCACTCGTCTATATACACAGCTGATTGACCACTTACTGTCGGTTCTCATTAGTAAATTGTTCACTCATCCATCCATTCATTTATTTATTTATTCATTCATTTATTCATTCATTCATTCAATGATTCGTTCATTCATTCATTCATTCAATGATTCGTTCATTTATTTAGTCATTCATTCATCCATCCATCCATTCATTCATTCACTCATTCGTTCGTTCATTCAATGATTCGTTCATTTATTCATTCCTTCATTTATTCATTCATTCATCCATCCATCCATTCATTCATTTATTCATTCATTTATTCATTCATTTATTCATCCATCCATTCATTCATTCATTTATTCGTTCATTTATTCATTTATTTATTTATTTATCCATCCATTCATTCATTCATTTATTCATTCATTCACTTATTCATTCATTCGTTCAGTCGTTTAGGCATTCATTTATTCATTCATTTATCATCCATCCATTCATTCATTCATTTATTCGTTCATTTATTCATTTATTTATTTATTCATCCATCCATTCATTCATTCATTTATTCATTCATTCATTTATTCATTCATTCGTTCAGTCGTTTAGGCGTCCCAACATTTCGACAGTTAATCATCTCTCGATGATTATCGGATTGTTTAAATCAATTAATCCATCTGTAAAAGAGATAATCAATCAAATAAAAATTGTTGATTGAAACAGTCAACATGCAGTCAGTTTCAATCTACTCATGCAGTCGCTGGATGAATGTTTTGTACATCGTCATCATGCGTCTGCCATGCAGCTCCGAGCTGGTAACCTACTCATGATCTGAGCAATGCTTATGCTGTGAGCTCATGGACGCGTAACCCATGGCCCTGATCTTATCCATGTCTGATACGATTTCTGTTAACTGTGAGCCCATGGATGCATAACCCATAACCCTCTGATCTGATACGATTTCTGCTGACTGTGAGCCATGCATGCGTTGCTCAAAAGATCGCCGCAGTGAAGAGAGCGAAGCGTGACGATCGTCTGCAGTTGAATTGCATTCAGAAGCTTCTCACTGAAAAGCGTCAATGGCATAATTCATATCACATGCAGACGACAACTCCTTTGTGAAAGGCGACGGCCATATATCAATCTCCACAACCTGCCATATATATCTGAACGCATATACATATGTCGGTAAAATCTCGTGTGTATATTATATCTATATACACTGTGTCCGGAAAAAACGGACCCATTTTGTAGATATGAAAATAAATAGTAAATATTCATCGATTTTTACAATTCAAACACCATTTTAATCCTGACATATTTGTCTAACATTGGTGAAAATATAAAAGTTTTGGTCTCAACGATGACGTCATAATGACGTCATTTGCATTAAAGTTCATTTGGACGGCCAGTAATGCATGGTTTCGGTTGGTAGCCTATATTGGCTCTTGGTAAAACGGAAATCCATTTAATAGAACCAGGAGTGAAAATAGATGCAGCTTATTAAAGGATTGTCTGCTCTATAAAAAAAGTCGTGCCTGATATCCGGGAATATTCGGAACAATAGCCTACACACTTCAGCAAAATGGTGCTTCAGCTCACTGAGTTCGTCAATATGTTGAACTGTTGACTAAGGAGACTCGGATTTCATTCATCTTAATATTTGGCCGCTAAACGGACGCCCGCTTAAATCCCGCTGATATATATAATAAGATCTGGAGACTGATGGAGGAGAAGGTGTACAACACAAGAATAAGAGACATTGAAGAACTCCGTGATCGAATTGTTAATGCCCGGAAGGATTTTGATAAGCTGGTTATCGATGCCGCTATTGGCTATTAGCGCGACCGTTTTGAAGCTTACGTTGAGGCCAAAGGTGTACACTTTGACCAGAAATTGCAGTCGGACATAATTCAGATATAAAAGAAAATTAAACCTACATTTAATATTGATAAATTAAATCATAAAATATTGAAATTTTGGGTGAGTTTGCGGATTTATCTCTTAAATTTGACTTTTTGTGCAAATGACGTCATTATGACGTCAGTTTTTGGACTGGAGCTTTTATATTTTCACCCATGTTAGACATGTCAGGATTAAAATGGTGTTTGAATTGTGAAAATCGATGAATATTTACTATTTATTTTCATATTTACAAAATGGGTCCCTTTTTTCCGGACACAGTATATTATATATATTTTTATATATACGAATGTGTGTGTTTGGGTGTCATACATGAAGAGTTGAAAGGTCATGATAATGGGTTTTTCATATAATAGGTGTCAGTTAATGCATCGATGTCGACCCGTCCGAAGCAATTAATTTCTAACATCAGCGGGAGACGACGCCGACGCCGACGTCGACGCCGACGCCGACGCCGTGGCTGGGGTCGATCGACGGCCGCTGTCTGAATACATCGTGTGTTTTGCCCCGATACATTCGTTGGGGCTAATCTTCTCTTCCCACGAGGTTTGCTTTACCCTCGGGGGATTGTGCTGTCTATTGTCGGAACCCATGCTGCTGCTGCTGCTGCTGCTGCTGCTGTTGTTGCTGCTGCTGCTGCTGCTGCTGCTGCTGCTGCTGCTGCTGCTGCTGCGGTCTGACATGCCACTGCCACCGTCGATTAGACTGCAGCAGCAGAAGCCGACCAATTGCTACGCTGGAAATGACTCCAACTAACTGCCCCCTCCCTTCACACCTCCACCCCTTCCGTCGTGCAAACACGCTCGGAACTGTTGCTTTTGGGATTTGAATCCCAAGAGCCGAATCTTCCAATCGGCAAATCAATGTGCATCGACCTAGAACATGGATGGAAGCATAGAAAACACCAATTTAGAAAAAAACAATGACAATAATAGCAATGTGCATATTTCATCACAATGTAAACATCCGTCCAATCTATAGGGCCTATCCTAATTATTGCGTCACAAAGTGAAAGGCCTATGACAATGACGCATCTTTCGGTGGCTGCTGCTGATGCTGATGCTGCTGCGGTCTCTCATCAATCATCATATCATCACCTGCTCATAATGAATGTCTACAATGAAGGATTGTTCATCTCGTTCACAGTTCAGTTTTCAATGCGATTACAATAATTATTATCATCACCTTCAACAATATCCAACAATCGACGAGTGTTGTCTGGTCTTCGTGTCGAACCCCCCCCCACTTTACCCCCCCCCCCCCCACACACACCGTTCTTCCTTTGACGACGTCAACGACCGGAACCTTTTTGGGTTGAGTGCAATCGCAATCGTAATCGTAATCTCGAGACTTCTACAGCGCCCACAAAAGCGAAGTCGCGGGAACCAGCTTATTCACAGGCGCTTGATCAAAACAGAATCGATAGGCAGCGGGTCAAGTCCGCATTCTGTCTGTCGCTTGACGTGAAACACACAACAGTAGGCTAATGGTGGAGAAAGACAATTAGAGTTGAACGGAAGATCCAAAGAAATTTGAACGCAAATTTCAGTTTGGATTTAAATATTAGACGTTGCATCGAATGATCAGCATCTCAAGAGACATAGCAACACATGCAAGTCTTTATTGAACCTCTGTGTCTACAGTCAAGAGGGACATACACTTATGCAGCAGCTGTGCACTGCATGGGGATACTTTCGATCGACGGTACTTAGTATGCTGCGTCGTTGGCAGAATCATTTACATCCTCCCCTCCTCCTTTTCCTCTTTCTCCTACTCCTCCTCCTCCTCCTCCTTTTCTCCTTCTCCTTCTCTTCCTCTCCTCCTTTTCTTTTGCCCAACTAGGAATGACATCACTTTGCAACAGTGTTTGCGGTCCATGGCGGAATCGGTATTGGACAAGGTGTTAGATGTGGTTTATATGTATTATGGTTGAAAAGATGCTGGGTGGGAGTGAGGTATACGATGCCTAGACACAGGGATGGAGTGGGGTGGATGCAAGAATTTGAATAGGCTGTATGGGGATTGTGGCATAAATAAATTGTGGGCTATGGGTGTATGGGGACAGCATGAGGTTTGAGTATATACACTGTGCCCCATAAAAAAACACCAAAAAACTTTTCAAAAATCTTCTATAAAACGAAGCCAATTGTAATAAAAGTTTGTACGTTGTTTCTCAAATAATTTTGCCACAAAATATTTAACATTTTACTTACTCACAGAAGTGGTTGCTGTTGGAGGCAGTGACGCAGACTAGGCGTGTTTGGAAACATTTAAACAGAGATTAGTCAAGCGACTTATTCATTCTCCAGCAGGACAGCGCCTCAGCACATCGCGCAAAGGACACCATTGCGTTGCTGAGACGTGAAACACCAAGCTTCATTGGACCGGAACTCTGGCCAGCAAACTCACCAGACCTCAATCCCGTTGACTACAGAGTTTGGGGTCTAATACAGGAACGCGTCTACCAGACAGCAATACGGGCATCAACGAGTTGAAGGAGCGCCTAATCGTTGTGTGGGCACAGTTGAAGCAGAGTGTCATTGACAAAGCTATTGAACAGTGGCGGCCAAGGCTGAGAGCCTGCGTTCAAGCGAAGGGACATCACTTCGAACATCTTCTTAAAGGCCAAGTTTCTTCTCTCCGAAGAATGTTAATTTATAGGCTTGGCTACGGAGATCTGCGGGCCAATGACCATGGGTTCGAAATCTGGCTGACACATAAGCCCTAGGACAGGTAAACTTGTATACCCCCTAATACAGCTGACCATCGAGCCCTGAAATATTCTGCTGGCAGGGGTGGGGGAATTGTTTTGTTCCTCCGAGCCTGCTCCTCAGCTAGACAGCGTGGGGCTTCTCAATTGTTGGGCCTTCGAGTTCTGCCAAGGGCCAGCAATATCAAGGCAAGGTGGTATTACATAACTTTAGACTCCTTCCCTTCTCAACTCCCATATAAAGCTCTAGCTGGTGCGGAGACTTACCGGCCCACAGCTGCACGATGTTTTCTGTGCCACCACTATAGCTAATCTGCATAAGACCAGGTCAGGTTACCAGGCTATACAGTGAGACTGGACAGATGACTGGACAGTTTACTGGCAAGGTGTGTGTGGACTGATCTTGGTTCACCAGCCTATATCAGGGTGAGAATTGCGAGGGGGTTAAACCCCAGTCTTTCTTAGAGCCCATAGTAAAGTCTGTTTTTCACACCCAAATTCCAAGTGGATAATGGTCCATCCCCCCAGTTATTTTTCCACAATTCTTACACTGCCTACAAACAAGGTTCTTTCAATACATCGTGACCTCCAAGTGTATGTGTACCTTTGTTTATAAGTCTGGGCACCAGATATAGCTATAATACAGTTGAAATCTGAATTGACAAACTGAGAAGCCAGCCAGTGTAAAGTGATATAATACAACAACAAGGCCCAACAATTGAGAAACTGTCTATATCTGCAAGCCTGCAAGGTGTGTATGGACCTTGGTCTAGTTGAGGAGTATGCTTGGACGAACAAACAATTCTACCTCCCCCACCAGGAGAGTATCCAAGCATTGGAAGGGCTCGATGGTCAGCTGTATTAGTCTAAATCAAACATGTATACATATAAGTTGGTGTACAGTCGACCTAGATTTTTTCCTCCCCCTCCCTTGAGACATGCCAACCGTACGGTCATCCCTGGGATCATTAGTGCAATGATATGGGAATCTGTCAGTCAAACTTGAAGCAGACGGTCATTGCTTAAAGCCCAAGGTTGGCATAGGCGTGGCTTAAGCAATGACCGTCTGCTTCAAGTTTGACTGACAGATTCCGATATCATTGCACTAATGATCCCAGGGATGACCGTTGCCCGTTGGCATGTCTCAAGGGAGGGGGAGGAAAGAATCTAGGTCGACTGTACACCAACTTATATGGAACTTATATGTATACATGTTTGTAGGCTATTTAGACTAATACAGCTGACCATCGAGCCCTTCCAATGCTTAGATACTCTCCTGGTGGGGGAGGTAGAATTGTTTGTTCCTCCAAGCATACTCCTCAACTAGACCAAGATCCATACACACCTTGCAGGCTTGCAGATAATAGACAGTTTCTCAATTGTTGGGCTTTGTTGTTATATTATATCACTTTACACTGGCTGGCTTCTCAGTTTGTCAATTGAGATTTCAACTGTATAAAGCTATATCTGGTGCCCATACTTATAAACAAAGGTACACGTACACTTGGAGGTCAAGATGTATTGAAAGAACCTTGTTTGTAGGCAGTGTAAGAATTGTGGAAAAATAACTGGGGGGATGGACCATTATCCACTTGGAATTTGGGTGTGAAAAACAGACTTTACTATGAGGCTCTAAGAAAGACTGGGGGTTGAACCCTCCAACCCCCCCTCAATTCTCACCCTGATATAGGCTGGTGAACCAAGATCAGTCCACACACACCTTGCCAGTAAACTGTCCAGTCATCTGTCCAGTCTCACTGTATAGCCTGGTAACTTGACCTGGTCTTATGCAGATTAGCTATAGTGGTGGCACAGAAAACATCGTGCAGCTGTGGGCCGGTAAGTCTCGGCACCAGCTAGAGCTTTATATGGGAGTTGAGAAGGGAAGGAGTCTAAAGTTATGTAATACCACCTTGCCTTGATATTGCTGGCCCTTGGCAGAACTCGAAGGCCCAACAATTGAGAAGCCCCACGCTGTCTAGCTGAGAAGCAGGCTCGGAGGAACAAAACAATTCCCCACCCCTGCCAGCAGATTATTCTGTATTAGCGGGTATACAAGTTTACCTGTCCTAGGGCTTATGTGTCAGCCAGATTTCGAACCCATGGTCATTGGCCCGCAGATCTCCGTAGCCACGCCTAAAAATTAACATTCTTCGGAGAGAAGAAACTTGGCCTTTAAGCCACGCCTACGCCAACCTTGGGCTTTAAATGAAACATTACTTTTTTCTTATTTAACATTAGACTTACATGCGTTTCATGACAAAGTTTTTTGGTGTGTTTTTTATGGGGCACAGCGTAGAGTGTTTCTAAGAAGTGTCTGATAGAGTGTTTCTAAGAAGTGTCTGATAGAGTGTTGGGTTGATTTGAGGTATACAGAGTGGTAGGCCTACAAGCAGAGTGTCTATAGTTGTAAGAAGAGCTGAAAGTAAGCGTTGCGGAGGCGTGTGTGTGTGGTCTTGGATGTGTCGTCGGTGGTTCATGACGTCGCTGTGTATTCATCGCTACAGTATATATATATATATATATATATATATATATACATAAAATAGAAGAAGTCTTTAAACTGAGTTGAATTGAAGGACGGCGTCGCCATGGTTACGCGCACAATCGGATGACGACAGTCGACAGCAGATTGTCTCTAAGAATAAGAGACGAATTATATATTCGTGACGCGCAGGTGTGTGTTCATTGCAGCAGATGGAGAGTGTGCGGGAGGCAGAGGAGGAGGAGAGGAGGAAAAGAGGAGGAGGAGGAAGAGGAGGACGAGAAGAGGAGGAAGAAGAAGAATGGAAGGAAGAGTAAGAGGAGGAGGAGGAGAGGAGGACGACGAGAAGAAGAGGAGGAAGAGGGGGAGGAGGTCGAGGAGGAGAAGGAGAAGAAGTAGAAGGACGAGGAGTAGGAGAAGAAGTAGGAGGGAGAAAGAAGAAGAATGGAAGGGAGGAAGAGGAAGAGGAGGAGGAGGAGGAGGAGTAGGAGGAGGAAAAAAGGAGGGGAGGTGGAGGTCGATAAAGAAAAAGATTAGACGGAGATTGTTTGGCAGTCCAGCAAGTCGTCCATCACGTCCTGCATGCTGTTCATTTTACCAACGATATCTGTCTACTGGAAGTTTGAGTCGACCTTTTGGAGGTTTGCAAGAAGCGATGCAGCGCTTACGCATGCGCTCTTCGTGCGAGAATGTCACCATTGCCTTCACACCTGATCACTGTCGCCCACGACAACGACAAATGAATTGTTTTCGTCGCAATAAACAGTAAACATTTCGATTGAATAATTAGTCGCATCCCTATTGTATATTGTTACAAAGCTGATTGTTCCTATAATAATAAGAAGCCAATGAACTGTCAATCATTCACTTTATCTGCGATTTCCAGTTCCATCTGAAACGACCTCTGACGGTGACCTTCGACTTAATGTCGTTTCCGTCTTAGAAGTCTTTCTCCAGCCAAGCAGTATACTGAGATAGTTGCCTTTGTACGCTGCAGACAGGTTTAACGATGGACCGATGATGACCACTTATGATATAAGTGACTTATCCCGAGTACAGATATAGACCTGTATACATAACATTATCATTGAAGTGCAGTTAAATACATGCACAGTGAGTGCGTGTACCGCTTGCATTTGATTTGTTTAGACACTTATAGTGGTTTATGAGTACTCGATTTGTATGTGCACTTGTTATAGCGCCCCTTCAAGCTAAATCGATATACGTGATGCATGGATGCTGAGAGTTACACGATGGACTGAACCCAGATGACGTTTCGAAAGACATGCTCATCAAACGCATGAAGGTCATGAAGGACAGAGAAGTACAGAGAAGGACAGAGAAGGAGATAGAAGGACAGAGCAGGACAGAGAAGGACAGAGAAGGACAGAGCACGAGAGAAAGACAGACAGGCAGACAGAGACCGCGGAGCAACGGCTGCAGTGATGACGATGAAGGTCTTCTTTGATGTCTGGTTGCATCGTTCATCATCATTCATCGAAATGAACAACAACAACAACAACAACAACCGGACATATTTTATGACCAGCATCATCATCATCATCCTGTCCAACATGATTATTATTATTATTATTACTTTCATTGTCCTACAGACATAAAACAGTCTTCACATCAAACGTCGCTCTACGACATCATATCCGCATAATCATCGTCATCAGTATAGAGACTATCAGTAGCAGCAGAAGCACCACCACCACTACCACCAGTCCACCACCATCACCACCACGACCACCATCACCACCACCTCCGCCGTTAACAGCCATCACCACAACTACCACCACGACCACCACCACCACCACCACCACAACCATGCACGACAACCATCAAAAACCTGGAGCATCGTTAAATTCCATGGCACTGTGTTGTTCAAATGATGTGGAAATGCGTCTGTAGCATTCAATTACAAGACGTTTATCATGTGAATATAATTATACACACTGTTACACAGTCATCTTCCGCTGATGAGGATTTATATAGCGCCTCATTTCCGCCAGAGACCGAGCGCCGCACCACAGCGACATCTGTCGAAGAGTTAATTCAGTCGATAGCAAATAATAATCTTGTAACGTATAGCCTATACTATCAGTATCTAACATACTGCACTGTATGCGCTAAATAGTTCACCATAAGATTATAGGCCTATAGGCCCTATATATAATTATAGTTATTATTACTATTATTATTGCAATTAATATTATTGTTGTTATTATTAGTAGTATTAGTAGTAGTAGTAGTAGTAGTAGTAGTAGTAGTAGTAGTAGCAGCAGCAGCAGTAGCAGTGGTAGTAGTTGTTTTAGTATAGTATGGTAGTACTAGTAGTAGTAGTAGTAGTAGTAGTAGTAGTAGTAGTAGTAGAAGCTGCTGCTGCTGCTGCTGCTGTTGTGGCATGGTAGTAAATTAGTAATGATATCAGTTGTATATTATCACAATTACTACTATTCTTTTTATTCGTTTTATTATTGCAGTTATCATTATTATTAAAATTATTCTTTGTTGTTCCTATTGTCATCATCATCATCACCACCATCACCATTATCATCATCATCATCATCATCATCATCATCATCATCATCATCATCATCATCATCATCATCATCATCATCATCATCATCATCATCATCATCATCATCATCATCATCATCATCATCATCATCATCATCATCATCATCATCATCATCATAATCACCATCATAATCATCATGAACATCATCATTTCGTGATTCATAAAAAAGTAAGCCAAATTGTTTTTCGTATGTCTCTAATATCTGATAACATATCACGCTAATATTTTCCACATATTTAGCGAATTGGACCAAGAATATGATTCCAAACTTTCATGAGATAAAGTTGAACGGATGAAAATATATGAATCTTTCAACTTCATATGCCGAAATTTCAGATTGCAAGCAATTTTCTGTCAGATTCAATAAAAAAAAGTTAGCCAAACTCTTTTTCATATATCTCTAATAAATGCTAATTATTTAAGTCACATGTGCATATATATATATATATATATATATCACCATCACCTGTCAATTTATATATTTCTATTCATTTATGTGTACACCATAGCATAAGATCTAAAAATACAATGAATCATTGAAGCATGCATATATTTAACTCAATGCGTATAAACAGTACATTTGCAAACTGTACATGTATAATATACATGTATAATTGTAAATGTATTTGCCGTTGCATTGGCCAACGTGCACGAACCTCACAACATGAAAGTATTATATTGCAAGCTAAAGTATAATGCTATTTTATGAACGGTATATTATACTGCCCGAACCTGCTTATAAGCTACATATATATACATGCATCTATTCGCGTCCTGTGCATTTGTATATACACTTATTCAGGCACATAACAGTTATTATGCAGTAATATCAGAGTGAGTGAATGACTGAGCGAGTGAATGAGGCGAAGAGGAGGAGTGCAGTGGTGCGTAATTCATTCTTATATATATATATATATATAATTTATATATACATGCATACATACGCATAGATCTATATATATATAGTCTATATACTGAAGAGGCCAAGAGCTGCGTGCTGCTTAATATATATATATATATAAATAAATATATATATATATATATATATATATATATTAAGGCTCATGTGCAACGGGAGACGACGGAAAGAGCCGATAATTCCCGAATAGCTGAACAACGGAAGCGGAACTAACGCTCCGATAATCAGACGACGACGACGATGCCATAAACTACGTTACGCCAATGCGTTATGCAGACAGGCACAGACAGCGACAGACAGACAAGAAGACAGACAGACAAGAAGACGGACAGACAGACAGACAGACAGACAAGAAGACGGACAGACAGACAGACCGGCAGGAAGACAGACAACTCGACCCATGTGCCTATAGCAAGACCGACCAAAATACAGGCTGACATGCAGACATGTCTCGTACAGCAAGCAAGCAGATATACAAAGAGGCCGACCGACAGACTTATAGACCAACAGACAGATAGACAGACAGACAATCAGTCAGACAGACAGACAGATAGATAGAAAGACAGACAGACAAGGAGTCGTACAAATGAGTTTCTGAACTACGTAATACGCCAATGCGTTATGCAGACAGGCATAGACAGCGACAGACAGACAAGAAGACGGACAGACAGACAGACAAACAGACAAGAAGACAGACAGACAAGAAGACAGACAGACAAGAAGACGGACAGACAGACAGACAGACAAGAAGACGGACAGACAGACAGACCGGCAGGAAGACAGACAGATAGACAGACAGATAGAAAGACAGACAGACAAATAGAAATATAGACAGATAGAAAGACAGACAGACAAATAGAAAGACAGACAGACAGATAGACAGACAGACAGATAGACAGATAGAAAGACAGACAGACAAATAGAAATATATACAGATAGAAAGACAGACAGACAAATAGAAAGACAGACAGATAGACAGACAGATAGAAAGACGAACTGACAGACAGATAGACAGACAGATAGAAAGACGAACTGACAGACAGATAGATAGATAGAAAGACAGACAGACAGATAGAAAGACAGACAGACAGACAGGTAGACAGACGGACAATCAGAGAGTCGTAGAAATGAGTTTCTGAATCAAATCCAAACGAACGTGACCGTCGCCTTTCGTTGTCACTTATGCAGACAACGTATAACGTATAATACAGTCTACTGTTGTCCTTTCAAAATATCGTTGTCTTACGTTGCTATCTCAGAATTCATTTGTTGCAAATGAAGAAATGCAGAAATGATTGTCTTCAACGGATTCATTCACAACTTAAGCCATCAAATTTTAAGGCAAACAACGACAACAACAACGACAACAACAACGACGATAACGACAACAACAACAACGACGATAACGACAACAACAACAACGACGATAACGGCAACAACAACAACGACGATAACGACAACAACAACAACGACGATAACGACAACAACAACAACGACGATAACGACAACAACAACAACGACGATAACGGCAACAACAACGACGATGACGACAACAACAACAACGACGATGACGACAACGACAACAACGACGATAACGACAACAACAACAACGACGATAACGGCAACAACAACAACGACGATAACGGCAACGACAACAACGACGATAACGGCAACGACCCTCGCATGCATCTATCATGCAACCAGCAGCAATAATCGGTCAGATGTCTTAACTATATACATGTACATGTATGGTGACATGCAAATCAACATAATTATGCATCATGTCTCCAAACAATTCTCAAACACGTTTCCAAAGGTCTTATATTATTATAGTCTGGAGATATACAGATAGAATCGTGTAGTTCTTCTTATTGCTTCAGGTCACCTTCAGGCTAAATTATGTGCTAAAGGTTCCAATGCTTGCAGACACATTGTCAATGCATGATATAAAATAAATACGGTCTACATACAGTCTTCAATTGAATATGTCTGAGCTGCTGAGACTAGAGAAGAACAAGCAGATTTAAGGAGAATGGGTTACACGCAGTTCAGCAAGGTCAACAGGGTCAGCAAGGTCAGCAAGGTCAATTATTGATGCTTGCTGTTATTATGGAAGCGAATAATTTATTAGCTTAGACGACCGGATGGAAGAAAACGACGCTCGACGGAATATTACCTGCGACGAATACATATATAGGCCTATGTATATATTAATTATATAATACATATTATATATGTAGCCCATACAATGTATATATGGACACTATATTGTTATATATCATTAATTATATATACAATATACAATATACATATAAATGACACTTTCGACTCTCAAGTCGCTTGATAAAATCGGAGAACTGCAGTTGCTTGACATTCCTGCGGAATGGAGAAACCTTGTCGCCCGATGCTCCGAAAGAAACGAAAGGAACTGGTGAAGAGAGAGACAGACAGACAGACAGACAGACAGACAGACAGACAGACAGACAGACAGACAGACAGACAGACAGACAGACAGACAGGCAGACAGACAGACAGACAGACAGACAGACAGACAGACAGACAGACAGACAGACAGACAGACAGACAGACAGACAGACAGATCAACAGACAAACAGACAAACAGAGACAGAGACAGAGAGAAACAGAGACAAAGACAGATATAGAAACAGAGACAGAGACAGCGATTTAGACAGAGACTTCGACAGAGACTTAGACAGAGACAGAGACAGAAAGACAGAGAGACAGAGACAGAGACAGGGACAGAAAGACAGAGACAGAGAGTATGTATAGAATAGAAGAAGAGATGAGAATGTGCAGGATGACCCGTATGACCCTTGTGCAAAATGCATAATGTGAAGGGTTCTATGCATTCCATATCCTACCTTCACATATCCTCGATCCACATGCATGATCATTGATTACAGCCTACACATATTATACAGTATACAATACTACACATGTATATATGTCCCCTTTCTTATCGTTGACTGCTCCGCTCAATTGGCTCAAACAAATGCTTTTCCCTGTTTTCTCAATTGGTCCACAGACATTACCCGTGTATGTGTGTGTATATATATATATATATATATATATATATATATATATACAGTTATACACGGGTGTAATATTATACGTGGTGTTCAAACTGGTTGTAGGTAAGTAAGAAAGAATTGGCTGTTGGTTGATGAAGTGAGGTGGACCCGACACACCCTGTGATGAAGTGAGGTGGACCCGACACACCCTGTGACGTACACCACAGATGCATATAGGAAGGGAAAGTGCCAATTTAAGCAATTTTGCTTTAAATAATTGAGCAACCGTTGGCTCGCGCTATACATGTACACCACTGAAATGAGGAACATGAAGAAGAGGAGGAGTAGGAGTAGGAGGAAGAGGAGGATCAGAAAGAAGAAAATAAAAAGAAGGCATTGGTGAGTGTATAGCTATAATTATATTATATAACTGCATAGTACACACTGTGGTCCAACACATTGGATACATATAATGCCATAGATCTAAAATAGGCATAATCACCTATACATGCAGCACTCTTATGCATGGGTGCGTAAAACGCTACATAAAAGCTTAGGTGCACATCACATATTGTACATACACTTATACAGCATCATACACATGCAATGCTCACATAAGTATGATTCATTGCGATGAATAAGGACAAAAGAAGGACAAACGGTAAATTACGGATAAATTAAGAAATAAGATGAAACACAAAAGAATTTGAACTGATGGAGCACGAAAGAACAAAGAAAGACTGAAGAGCGAAATAAGGGCGACAAAGGAAATTAGGTAAAATAACAAAGGAAGACGAGAGGACAAATGAAGGAGGACGAAGAAAGGACAAAGGACTGAAGGAAAGTTGCAATGAAGATGAAATAACGAACGGACAAAGGGAGGACTATTAATAGTAGGTTTGGAGAGGAGACGCTATAGGTTTAGCTGTGTAGTGAAGAATGATAATTATGGTGATGATGATGTTGTTGCTGTGCATGGTGGCGTTGTTGTTGTTTTGTTGGTGTTGTTGCTGCTGCATGCTGTTACTGTTGTCGTTGGTGTTTTAGCTGTTATTGCTGTTGGTGTTTCTGCTGTTAGTGTTGTTGTTGTTGTTGTTGGTGGTGGTGGTGGTGGCGTTGCGGTAGTTGTCGCGGTGATGGTGGTGGTAGTGGTGGTGATACTAGTGGTAGTTATGGTGGTGATGATGATGGCGGTGATGATGGCAATGATGATGGTGGTGGTGTGTTGCTGTTGTTGGTGTTGCTGGTGGTGTTGGTGATTGTAGTGGTGGTGGTGATGATGGTGGTAGCGTTGATAGTGGTGATAGTGGTGATGGTAGTAGCGTTGATAGTGGTGATAGTGGTGATGGTAGTAATATATAGAATAAAGCTGATGAAAGAAGAACCGGCAGAGGAAGAGGAGCAAAGGAAAGCGGATTTGTAGGAAGATAAACAGACAGGCAAATAGGCAGCAGCAGCATCAACAGAAGCATCAACAGCAGCATCAACAGCAGCATCAACAGAAGCATATCATGAATGGTACAGTAATGGAAATGGATTGGACTGAAAATGAATGACGAAATGGTGGAAAATCAAATGGCAACGTATAGTCTTACATGCACAATATATTATACGCCGTGATTCAGAAAAGTAAGCCAAACTGTTTTCACTTTTTCGTATATCTCCAATGCCTGATAATATATCAAGCTAATTTTTTTTAAATAATTATAGAATTGGACCAAGAATATGATTACAACATTTCATGAGATAATGTTGAACGGATAAAAAGATATGAATCTTTCAACTTAATATGCCGAAATTTTTGTTTACAAGCAATTTTCTGATACATTTTTATCCGTTCAACTTTATCTCATAAAATTTTAGCATGGCATTAGAGATAATTATATAAAAACAGTTTGGCTTACTTTTTTGGAATCACGGTGCATATAGGGCATTATAGGCCTATTTATGGCATATAAAAAGGCTACAGTCGTGCATATATCCTAAATATATAAAATTATATAATATGCACACACAAAGGCATATAAAAAGGCTACAGTCGTGCATATATCCTAAATATATAAAATTATATATATGCACACACACCCCTACAGGTCATATTGGTAACAACTATAGTTTACTTTTACATGTACAGGGTGGGCCAAAAAAGACCCCCTAGGTGTTTTGCCAATATTTTGGCCAGAAGTAAGAATTTTGAAATGAAATTTTGCAGTCTTAAAGGCAATTCATATTTACACATGATGGCCAGATTTCATCTAAATATATCAAACAGAACAAAAGTTATATCAGTTTTAGTGAGGTCACCCCCATTTTTTGACGATTCAAAAACGAAACGCAAAAAAAATTAGATTTTTTGCCAATATCTTCACCAAAAGTAAGAATTTCGAAATGAAATTTTACAGGCTTAAAGGCAATTCATATTTTCATATAAAGATTGGATTTCATCAAAAGATTTCCAACACAGCACAAGTTTTACCACTTTTAGCGGGACCACCCACCGTTTTTGACGATTCAAAAACGAAACGCAACAAAAAGTACCAAAACACGATTTTGTTAAGTCTCATCTCAATAACTGCTGTCAAATGAACTTGGTAATGCTTCACAACTTGTGTTCAATGTGCTCACCATCAGTGCCAAAACTTCTTTTGAGTCTCTTTGCAAAGTTCTTGATGGACCTGTTGATTAATCTGACAGGTTCCTTATTTACCAATTTGATTGTCATCTCGCTAAGTGACTTCTCAGTGACGTGCAGCTACGCTGGTACCCTGTTTATTTTTTAAATAGTAATAATAATGATCACCTGGCAATATGAAGGTTATTTGATAACAATTATTTGAGATGAGACTTAGTAAAATCGTGTTTTTGCTACTTTTTGCTGCGTTGCGTCTTTGAAACGTCAAAAAATGGGGGGTGGCCTGGCTAAAGTGATATAACTTTGGTTCTGTTTCAAATATTTTGATGAAATCTGGCCATCATGTGTGGATATAAATTGTCTTTAATCGTGTAAAATTGCCTTTCGATATTTTTACTTCTGGCCAAGATATTGGCCAGAATAATTGAGTTGATTTTTTGTTACTTTTGTTGCATCGGGTTTTTGAATCGTCAAAAAACGCTGGGTGGCTTCACTAAAAGTGGTATAACTTTTGTTCTGTTTGAAATATTTTAATGAAATATGGCCATCTGGTGTAAATATGAATTGTCTTTAAGACTGTAAAATTTCATTTCGAAATTCTTACTTTTGGTGAAGATATTGGCAAAAATCTTAGGGTTTTGTTTGGCCCACCCTGTACATGTGCATGTAAAGATTTATATGTGCTACGTATACACTATACAATGACTATAATTATATTATTTCGAGCGATCGTCTGCAGAGTTTGGAATCAATGAGCGAACAAGATAAATGGGATTATTTGGTGGAAAGGACGAATCTTTGGCGGATGAATTCAGGTGAACGAAGGGTTGGGACGCGTCGGGATTTCACTTCAAAGGCCGAGTTAAATCTTCCATGAATGGAGTCAAAGCAGGGATTGCATGGGAGACGTGGAAGGAGGCGTGGAAAAATAGTGAAACGAAGAACTGTGGGTCAATCGATAGATGAATAATCTGAAAGATGTACAATCGACGAATGCTGTCTAAGAGATCTAGAAGTGAATTAGGAGAAGAATCGAGCCTTGCAAAAGGAGGACAAGACCCAATGCATGCTTGTCATCGTTTCACCAGAGAATGAGTATATAAAGAAGAAGAAGAAGAAGAAGAAGAAGAAGAAGAAGAAGAAGATGATGATGATGATGGTGAAGAAGAAGAAGAAGAAGAAGAAGATGATGATGATGATGAAGAAGAAGAAGAAGAAGAAGAAGATGAAGATGATGATGATGATGATGAAGCTGAAAAGATGATGATGTTGAAGAAGAAGAAGAAGAAGAAGAAGAAGAAGAAGAAGAGGAAGAGGAAGAAGAAGGAAGAGGAGGAGGAGTAGGAGGAGAAGGAAGGGGAAGGAAGGCTTCTATCGTTTCTTGTCATCAAGAAAGAACATGAAGAACTTCATCATGTCATTAGGTCTACATGTCGGAAACACAGCTTGAGGCAATTCTGAGGGAAGCCCAAAGACTGGATAACTACAGACTGAAGTCCGTCTTGCTTTCGGCTTCTTGGTTGCCATTTTTGAAGTTCTTCTTTCAATATGTAAAGTAGGATCTATAGCCTACTAACAAAAGATATCACCATAATATTCTGGCATGCACCTCAAGAAATTAACTACATGCAATAATTATTATTTTACACGTATATACCGGTTCTGATGCAAATGGAAGCTCCAATAAGGGTTCCCACACATGTGCAAAAATTGTTTATGTTAATATCAGTTACTGTATGCCTAGTTTTCGAATAACTTGACAATTTGCTCTGAGATTTTTAATTCATTTTTACTATAAAAATTAAAAATGATGAAAAAATATTCCTGTTGCAAGTGTGTGACCCTACAGTGTGAGGTGGGCAACTGTTCGGCCCAACATATTGAACATACCCTAACCCGACCCTGCGAATGAGATAGGCGTTGACAGTTGGAGAACCTCAAGACATATTAATACAGGTGACACGATATTTTCATGCAGGCAGCACTAGTATCTGTGCAGAAGTTTTGCATCTCCTGCCAATTGCGAATTCCTCAAGAAACATTTTACATATAATTTTCACTTACAACATACACAATGAGCCATGCATGGCCTTCAATTTGACACTGATGCAGCTACAATTGCAGTCGCAACGGAGGTGGGGGAGTAGGGGCTTCATACGCGTCTCTTACTGCAGCCATAGACTCAGCCTCTTAACCTCATCGAACGGTAATTATATGGCACCGCTGCAGTACATGAAAACACACAGCGCTGCTACTGCTACTGCTGGTTGTGGTTGGGTGGTGGTGGTGGTGGTTGTGGTTGTGGTTGTGGTTGTGGTTGTGGTGGTGGTGGGGTGGTGGTGGTTGTGGTGGTGGTGGTGGGGTGGTGGTGGTTGTGGGTGTGGTTTTGGTGGTGGTGGGGTGGTGGTGGTGGGGTGGTGGTGGTTGTGGTTGTGGTTGTGGTTTTGGTGGTGGTGGTGGTGGGGTGGTGGTGGTTGTGGTGGTGGTGGTGGGGTGGTGGTGGTTGTGGTTGTGGTTTTGGTGGTGGTGGGGTGGTGGTGGTGGGGTGGTGGTGGTTGTGGTTGTGGTTTTGGTGGTGGTGGTGGTGGTGGTGTTGGTGAGTTGGATGAGGAGCGGCATCGTTGAGTGGTCTCTCTTCAACGCATCGGTTTCTGCAACTGGAATGTATATATGCTGATAACGCGATGACCGATGATGACGAACCCGACTGGGATTCGATGCCCCGATCGATGATGATGATGATGATGATGATGACGATGATGACGATGATGATGACGATGATGATGATGATGATGATGATGATGATGATGATGATGATGATGATGATGCTGAAGCATCAGCCGCCCTCTGATCATTCAGCGTCGCCCTTGATAGTATTAAGTCGATTCCCTATCGGTTGCCGACCGACCGACAGACCGACCGACAGACAGACCGAGCCCCTTTTGTTTCGTCCGTCCCTTTGGCATGTGAACGACCGACCATGCATCATTTACGTGAAGTACTTTCATGGTCATTGAACTGGAAAACTTGTCTGGACGCATGGTCTGCTGCTGTCCTCCTATACCTCCTATTCGAATGGTCCATCCGAGAATTCCTCTTCTTCCTCTCTCCTATAATCATGATCCTCTCATGCATCCATCTTCCACCGATAAATCCTCTCTGCTGCTTCTGCTGCTCGATGCATTGCAAGTGCGATCATTATGACCGACTACGGAACACTATAATTGCAGAACTGCGCATGCGCATGCGCATGCGCATGCTCTGTACTGCTAGGTTTCATTAGTAGGCCTATCACATAATTTTACGTAATGCTGTGATATATATCTATGTTGTGTTATGTTAGATTAGTGCGACCTGGTGGCGGACCGGTAACGCGTCCGCTCACGGAGCGGGAGGCTGCGGGTTCGACTCCGGGTAACGACCTTGGGCAAGTTGTTTACGCACACGTGCCTCTGTCACCAAGCAGTATAATTTGGTACCGGCGTAAGCTGGGAATTAAACAGCAAGTCCTGCGATACACTGGCCCTGTGTCCAGGACCTTGGGATTCGTCCATTGCTGGCTCAGGGCTATGGAAAAGGAGATGAGCGCCTCCCTATGTTCCTCATGGAACGGGATAGAACTCTACTAAGTACTATGTTAGATTATGCTACGTTATGTGGTATGTTGTGCTGTGTCATGTCATAAAATACTGAAATGCATTTGACTGTTTTTACTAAAGTCATCATTACAAAGATGCTATGCATTCTATGTGTGACAAATGGTCTTGTGTTTCCTTTGTTGGAGAAACTGAATAAGAGGAAAAACATTTGATACGTTGGGCAGCTATTATAGACAATAATTTTGATGCAATTATTCTCTTTCAGTGCAAATATTTATAAACGGTGTTCCTGCAATATTATAGTGAAAATTACAAGACCCGCATGAATGTAGCCTGCACAAACAGATGCACACACACACACACAGTGACACGGGAACAGACAGAGGGAGAGAAATACTGCAGACGCACGGAGGGAGATTCGTGTAAGTTTAGAGGGAGAGAAGTACGGTGATCATTGCAGTTGAAAGCGAGTGTTAAGCATGGTCTCGATCACATGACTAATGATCATTGGCCTTCGATGAAAGCTATTTCGACTTGACTATATACATTGTATGTACATGGTCTGCCACTTTAGCTGTCCGTCTATGTCTCTCTCTTCTTCTCTCTGCGTATATCCGTCTCCTTCTGTCTGTCTGTGTTTGTCTACATGTCTCTACATCTCCTCTGCATTCCAACAACCATCCTCTCTCTCAACGGACGTAGACAACGACGACGACGGAATGAAAACAGGATTTAGCAGACGACCATGAACATGTATATATGTATATATGTATATATATATATGTGTGTGTACATGTACATACATATAATATATATAGCCTATACGTGTGCGTATATATGTATATATGTATATGCGAGAGACTGCATTGCATGTGATGTGAGCGACGTCGTCGTTCAACCTGTTTAATATATGTCTCTGATCCGCCCGTATATATTATATATATATATAATTATATATATTATATATGTATATATATACAACCACAGACAACGCCTCCTGCACAGACAGACATACATACCTACATACAGACAGACAGACAGACGGACAGACGGACAGACGGACAGACAGAAATACAAACAGACACAAAGACAGACAGACAGACAGACAGACCGTCGTGCAGACCATGCACACACACACACACACACACACACACACACATACACACACTTACACACACTTACACACACACACACACACACACACAATCAATCCTATATATTTGATCCTCGTGTAACCCCTTCCACCATCCGCTCGCATGATGTCCAATTTACGATGACCTGGTTGGTTCAATTCTGCAGACCGATAGTAGACTATAATATATATATATATATATATATATATAATATATATATATAACAACGAGTCATCGCAGCAATGGTTGGCTTATTCGTGTAAATCTGCCAAATCCGTGTTTTTTTCACACGAGATGAGAGACAGAGAAAGAGAAGTTGTCTCTGTCTCTGTCTCGTTCTCTTTGTCTCTTTATCGCAATGCTGCAGAATCAATATGCATGGTATGTTAACGTCTGCCTGGTCTGCCAATGGTTAAGGACGTTTCATACATATGAGCCATTTATGGTAGTTTTCATGATTGTCCCTGATCTGCAGTTTAACCGGGGCCATCTAATAATTCTGATGGCACTCGGTGGCAAACTCCCAGCGACACTTTAGTCCTATATGTATATATATAATATAATATATATATATATACTGAATTATGTTATTTAGCAACTCCCATGGCAGCGGCACTTTATTCATATATATATATATATATATATATATATATATATATATATATATATATATATATATATAATATATGTATACTGAATTATGTTATTTAGCAACAAGTGCTTCGACGTTCTTCATCATGTCAGACTTCTCTTCTGAATAATAATTATAACTAGTGTTTGGACATTCTGTTCGTAGCACACTTGACTCATATTTATATATATATATATATATATGTATATATATATATGTATGTTACTACAGTATGTATGTATATTATATATATATATGAACCTGAAATCTTGGAGCAAATCTTTCATTTTCAAATATTCAATGTAAAACTTTGCAACATCAAATATTCTTACACCCAGTAGCCTACCTTTTTTCCAGACTATGTAGGCCTATACTCTTCTCGCAATAATTATCGCCTTTGATGATAATGCTGCATCTGACATCATCATGATAAGTTATTTATACTCTCCTATATACATGTCTCGCAACCACGTCACACCTCGAATATGAAGAGTAGGCCTATATTATGAATTTACATGCAAACCCTATCTCCAAAAATGAACACCGTTTTAATGGATGGCCTAAACTTGCAGACGCTATCTCCTATATATATATGTAATTATATATATAATTATATATATATATATATTATATATTTATTTATGTTTTAATCGGCTGACATCTCTTCTCTTTTCACGATCTGCAATGCTGCTCCATGGCCATCTCTTTGCTGACGATGTCCAGGCATTTGTCCATGATCCCTCTTCTTCCCATGCAGCAGCTGCTATAGTTGCGCTTATTGCATCCCTTACTAATCATCTTCACTCATGGATGTCTTCTAATCGCCTTTCCCTTAATACTACAAAGACTCAAGGTACTCCCCATGCAGCAGCTCCAAAAGCTTGATCTCATTCTGCTCTCTAGAACATTTCCGCTGTTTTCATTCTCTTCAAGTGTGCATGATCTGGGTGTTGTACTTGATAGCTCATTCATCTTTGCTGAAAATATTTCCAATCTGACATGCTCGTCATATTTTCATTTAAGACATCTCAGAGTCATTCGTCACTCTGTCTCCTCCATCTTCAGTATACCTTAATTCGTGCTTTTATGTTCTGGAATTGACTATTGCAATGCTCTCCTCATTGGTTTTCCTAAAGTTCGTCTTTCACCGATTCAGTCGGTTCTCAACTCAGCTGCTAGATTGATTGCCCGCCTTCCCATGTACTCTCACATCTCTACCTTTATGTTTCATGAACTTCACTGGCTTCCTCTCCGTGCTCGCACACAATTTAAGATTCTCACTCTAATCCTAAAGGCTTAGCGAGGTCTTGCCCAAATATCTGACTAAATGTTATACTTCGTCCTCAAACAGCTTCCTCCCACCGTCCACTTCGTTCATCCAACAAACTTGTTCCTCGGTCTAAAACTGCAATGGCTCAGTCTCGATCATTTGCATCCATTGGTCCTTCTCTTTGGAATGCGCTTTCCCCTTCTGTTCGCTCTACATGCAGTTCTGTCTGGCAGTCTCTCCTCCTCTGTTTTGTCTCTTCTTAAAACCTGCTTCTTCTCGCGGGGTATTGCGCACTGGGAGCGCCTCTGAACGGTTCGCCCTTCTAGAGTCGCTTTATAAATGCTTAAATACAATGCAATACAATACAATAACTGATTTTCTACATGTCTTGGGTGGGGACGATTGTAACCCCCAGTTTGAGCATTGAAAATCGCCACCGCGCGATAGGCTGCAGCTGCAGCAGGCGACCGTCAACCGTTGCAAGCCTTATAAGCTATACATGTATATATATATATATATATAGATGCGAGAGAAGAAGAGTTATTATACGTGGAATCGATGCAATGCTGAGTGGCATTCGTCTAGATGCATGCTGAGACGTCTGCTTAAGACAGCGTGAAATAGAAGAGAGGCGACTCTCTCTCCCCCCTTCTCTGTCTCTGTCTCTGTCTCTGTCTCTGTCTCTGTCTCTCTCTCTCTCCCCCTTCTCTCTCTCTGTCTCTCTCTCTGTCTCTCTCTCTGTCTCTGTCTCTCTGTCTCTCTGTCTCTCTGTCTCTGTCTCTGTCTCTGTTTCTGTCTCTGTCTCTCTCTCTGTCTCTCTCTCTCTCTCTCTCTCTCTCTCTCTCTCTCTCTCTCTCTGTGTCTCTCTCTGTCTCTCTCTGTCTCTCTCTCTGTATCTGTCTCTCTGTCTCTCTGTCTCTGTCTCTGTCTCTGTCTCTCTCTGTCTCTGTCTCTGTCTCTGTCTCTGTCTCTGTCTCTCTCTCTCTCTCTCTTCTTCTCCAGGCTCCAGCCACGGAACGACGTCCTGCCACTGGATCCGAATGCAACCGGTATATATATTATATATATATATAAAATATATATAATATATATATGATATATATGACAGGCAAATGAAGATGATGGCTTCTCTGCAGTAAAGCCCCAGAACATATTAATCAGAAGACGTTTTCTAGATGAATAGGCGTCGAACTATAATCATGTACAGGGTGCGCCAAAAAATACCTCTTGGGTTTTTGCCAATATCTTGGCCAAAAGTAAGAATTCCGAAATGAAATTTTACAGTCTTAAATTCAATTCATATTTGCACATGATGGTAAAATTCTATAGAGGGGTCTTTATTGGCACACCCTATATATACATATACATACACACTGCATGCACAGTCATTGCACACGTTATTATCTCCTGCACTCACTCGTTTAGTCACGTGATCGTGCGTTTCTTAACCCTCAGTCAACTCAACTTTTCGTTGTCTTTCTTCTTCTGCTCCTCCTCCTCCTCGTCATCGTCATCGCCTTCATTTTCATGAAAATAAAACGATATATATAGTTCTTATATAGTTCTATATAGTTCGATATATATAGTTCTTTGGATTTTCGACGTATACGCATGCAGACAGCGATATCAGTTAATTTCCTACGAAAACGTCCTACAATTAAAGGTCTTTCCAGCCAATGAATGGGATGGTGGGATATGTCTTCCCCAGATCTTCCATCCATAATTCCATCTCATCCTTCTCTGTCTTCTTTGTCACCTCTTCTCCTCCTTTGCCTCCTTTTTGTTAGCTATATATAGTTCATCATGCATTCGCTGCTCGGATATAGTGACGCTATATACATTGTACAATGTATATACATGTATATAAGCTTAGAATGTATATTCTGCCGCTATGTTCAGTTGGAGTTGGAATTATTACGAGAAGCATAGAATTTTATAATCCACTTTCTTATTGCTATTTTAGTTAGATTTATGCCTACAAGCCCTTTGCAATCTGTAAGCATTGAGAGAGAGGAAGAAAATGAAAGAAAGCAATAAAAAGAGGTATAGGAACACGAGCACGAAAGCGTGGAGAAGGTGATAGAGAAGAAGAAAGCCAGAGACACACATACACACATACAGATAGACAGACAGACAGCAGATGAAGTAGGGAGGACGACTTGGAGGAATGGAAAGAGAGAGCGAAAGGAACGGCGGAATAAAGCAGAGAACATAATAGGCGGCAGAGAGAGACAGAGAGATAGATACACATACAGACAGAGAGACGAAGGGGAGAGAGAGAGACAGAGACAGAAGGGGCGAATGTTGGTAAAAGAGAAAAGATATGTGTTCAGTACTGAATATGTCAGCAAAATGGAGATAATGCCTTAGAATTGGAACTAAAAGACAGCGCTATTTTGCGCCTCTGAAAATAATGTCTTCAGTTGTTCTTTATTGGCAACCTGCCACGACTTTTGATTCGTTCCTTTTCTTCGGAGTAAGCATTTTCGCGTTTCTTCATTCGAATTAGATTCAACGTAGTCTAACCTAAACCGAACTTGATAAAGTCTTTTCTCTGTCTGTCGACTCAGATACATATATTGAGGCAACAGACACACAGTCCAAGACAGACAGACAGACTGACGCGCGCACACACGCACACACACATAGGACACTGGTTATTGGCGAAGACATCTAGAAGCATTGAGGAAGAGTTGAATAGAATGAGAATGAGATTGCAGCAACATGTACAGTTTGTACTCGGTGTACAGCGAGATAAAACGAAAGCCGTGCGGCTAATTCAATCGTGGTCGATGATCTTCTGCATGCTGTTGGATGGTGTGAGGAGGAGGAGGAAGAGAAGGAGGAGGAGGAGGAGGAGGAGGAGGAGGCGGCGGAAGAGGTGTAGGAGGAAGCGTTGGTGGTGGTGGTGGTGGTGGTGGTGGTGGTGGTGGTGGTGGTGGTGGTGGTGGTGGTGGTGGTGGTGGTGGTGGTGGTGGTGGTGGTGGTGGTGGCGTTGGATGTGTCTGGTTGGTAATAGATGTCGTCGTCGTTCGTCGTCGTCGGCTGTTGTTGTCCCAGAGGAAGAAGCAGAAGAAGAAGAAGAGACCCTGACCGACATCGACATCGACGACAACACATTCACTACAGTATACAGCAGCAGCCACTCCTTCGTCTTATGCAGCAGACCATCCAACGATTGACGCAGTCTTCAAGTACCGACCTCGACCACAGACGCCGAGAAGAAGAATGAGGAGGTGGAGGAGTTTAGGTGAAGGAGATGGAGGAGTAGAGGAGGAGGAGGAGGAGGAGGAGGAGGAGGAGGAGGAGGGGAAGAAGAAGAAGGACGAGGAGGATCAGCTATTGGAAGACTTCTATAATTCCTCGTCTCTCACCTCCTATTCCTTCTCTTTCTATATGACGATAAAAAAAGAAGAACGAATGCATGCGGTAGATGTCTGAAATATTGAGAAAAAGAATTGCGACAAAATGCTGAGAAAGGAGAAGAATATTTGACTAAGAAAAGTTTATCGCAGAAGTTTATAGGACCAGACGGCAGACAGTAGAAGACGCACGAATACGTGATATGGATCAATGATCCGAAGAGGAGATTTTGGAAAAGATAGATACAGAAGGAAAGAAACGAAGTGGCGAGGAAGCAGACAAGGAGAAGAAGAAGGTGATGGAGGAGAAGGTAGCTGAAAAGGAGGAGGAGGAGGAGGAGGAGGAGGAGGAGGAGGAGGAGGAGGAAGAGGAGGAGAAGGTTTGAGTGAAATGTAGAAGAAGCAGAGCGAGGTAAGAAGCAAAGGCAAAAGCAAGAACAAGAACGAGACAAGAAGCAAATTCGACTTGCCACTTTATATATGTGTGTATACTGTATAAACTGTACATACACCGTGATTCAAAAAAAGTAAGCCAAATTGTTTTTCATATATCTCTAATGCCTGATAACATATCACGCTAAAATTTTCAAAATATTTAGATAATTGGACCAAGAATATGATTCCAAAATTTCATGAGATAAAGTTGAACGGATAAAAAGATATGAATACTTAAACTTCATATTCCGAAATTTCAGTTTACAAGCAATTTTCTGTCAGATTCAGTAAAATGTAAGTCAAACTTTTTCTCATATCTCTAATGCCTGATGATCAATCATTCTAAAATTTTCCAGATATGTAGATAATTGAACTAACAATATGTCTCCAACGGTATGATTTGATTATTTAAATAAATAAGATGCTCAAAGTGTCATCCTCCAGCTTGCACGCAAGCCTTGAGGCGCTGGCGCCATTGGGCAACAGCATCGTCGATTATCCTCTGGTCCAGGCCATCCCACACTTCCAACAAGCGTTGCTTCAGATCGTTTATATCATGGATTGTTGTCTGGTTGACTCGGTCTTTCATCATACACGCTCAACACTTTATAGTAGACAGGATTCAAATCTTGGCTTTTCGGGGGCCATAATCAGTGGCGGCGCCAGGATTTTTGTTTTGAGGGGGCTGAAGCCCTAAGTCCTTCCCCCTCTTTTTCCTTGAAGGTGTTCATAATCATTGCAAGCGCCGAAGGCGCGAAGCTGCGAGTGCCGAAGGCACGAAGCCCGTACCAACTAGGGGGTCTGGGGGAGCGTCGTAAGTTGCCCCAGCGGGGTCTGGGGCAGAGCCCCAGCCACCAACGCAATGTTAGCACTTTTGACCTCAACTGGAGCCCTTTTAAGGCTCTTTTTGACAGCTCTTTATGCACCATAAAATCATGAAAACAACGGGGTCTGGGGCAGAGCCCCAGTCAACAACGCATTTCTAGCTATGTTAACCTCAACTGGAGCCCTTTTAGGGCTTTATTTTACATCTATTCATGCACGTTAAAATCATGAAAACAACGAGGTCTGGGGCAGAGCCCCAGCCACCAACGAAATTTTAGCACTTTTGACCTCAACTGGAGCCCTTTTAAGGCTCTTTTTGACGGGGAACGGACATTAGCCCCCCGGACAAAAGCCCCCCCGGACATAAGCCCCCAGGACATTAGCCCCCTGGACAAAAGCCCCCCCTAGGTAGGACATTCGCCCCCCCAGTCTATGATATCACTACCTAAAATGATGCACAAAATAAATGTAACAATAGGCCTAGGTTAAACGTTTAGGGGGTCGTGATTGTCGGTTAGGGTCAGGTTAGGCATCGTGAGGGTCGGTTAGCCGGGTTAGGGTCAGGTTAGGCATCGTGAGGGTCGGTTTGGGTTAAGGATAGGGTTAGTGCAGTCATTGATTAGCGGAAAGCAGCATTTCTTTAGCTCCTGTAATGGAGTATGATAAAAGCACAAATCATTTACTATAACTATGCCAGCCAACATTGTACATTAATTTAGTTTAACATTGTAAGAATATGCAAATAAGTCTACGAAGCGGAGACGTAGCCCAACTGACGTTAACAAACCTTTACTGCAGGACACTAAACAAATAGACTGTATAGGCCCTACATACAATTCCCATTCGTTCATTTCAATTCTAAGTCTAGATGTAAGCTTAGGCCTACTGACACAATTAGGACCTAAATGACGCTAAGAACTTTTCTTTACATTTGAATGACAGTAACAAGTAAACAGTTGCGGCACTATTCTATGATTTGCACAAAGGGGGACTTTTGTCCGGGGGGCTTATGTCCGGGGGGCTAATGTCCTACACTCCTTTTTGACACCTATTCATGCACGATAAAATCATGAAAACAACGGGGTCTGGGGCAGAGCCCCAGTCACCAACGCAATTTTAGCACTGTTGACCTCAACTGGAGCCCTTTAAGGCTCTTTTTGACGGCTCTTTATGCACGATAAAATCATGAAAACAACGGGGTCTGGGGCAGAGCCCCAGCCACCAACGCATTTTAAGCTCTGTTGACCTCAAATGTATTATATGCGGTCTATTAGGATAAGCACTCTACGCTATGATTGGGCTACATAGTTGATTTCATTACCGTTGGTCACTGTCTAGCTTTCTTATTCGAAGTTAGCAGTTGTAGAGATTTTCCTCGTTTTGTTTGGGGAGGCTGAGCCGCCGATAGGGGGGGGCTTAGCCCCCCCTAGCCCACCCCTGGCGCCGCCACTGGCCATATAATGGGAGAAATGAAGTTTGGCGTCACTCTTGTCAGCATTTCGATGGTTTCATTGGCTCTGTGGGCTGGCGCTGTTCTGTTTGTTGAAAAAGAAAACAGCCTTCTGGGGCTATAGATTTCTGATAACAGGTGGAAGATGTTGTGACAGCAGAATATTGCGATAATATACTCCGTTAATTTTACTTCAGGATCACTGAAGACCAAAATTGGGAACTATCAGGCATAGAAACCGCAGCGAACTCCATAACAGATTTGCTGAAAACTGAAATTTCTGGAGATGAAGTTTAAATATTCATATCTTTCTATCTGTTCAAATTTATAACATGATATTTTGGAATCCTATTTTTGGTTCAATTCTCTAAATATCTGGAAACTTTTAGTATGATTAATTATCAGGAATTGGAGATATAATAAAAACAGTTTAGCTTACTTTTTCATTGAATCTGACAGAAAATTGCTTGTAAACGGCAATTTCGGCATATGATCCATGGCCTGCCATGAGGTCCCGTATGCACTTTGGTGTTGGGGGAGTTTCTCACTTCCAATCAGTCAGTGGGTGCCTGGACATGAAAAATCACCGAGGTGCTTGTCCGCCATGACGTCACGAATGGCGCAATTGCAAAATCCAATATGGCCGCCACCGGCCATATGGGAAAATTAGTATTTCTTATTTCTTACACGATATGCACGTGTAATAACTCTAATATTACTAATTCAGGTATGTAGAATTCATTTCGGATATTGATTTTGTCATCGGGGGTCATATTAAGGTCATACGGTCATTTTCAAGGTCATTTAATTCATCTTTTTCATTTATCACAGCATGTGCACGTGTAATACCTCAAATATTACTGATTCAGGTATGTAGAATTCATTTATGATATTGTTTTTGTCATCTGGGGTCATCTGAAGTTTATAAGGTCAACATCAAGGTCATTCTTAATTTTTTTTCATTACTTACAGCATATGCACGTGTAATACCTCTAATGTTACCGATTCAGGTATGTCGAATTCATTTAGGCTATGATATTGTTTTTGTCATCCTGGGTCATCTAGAGGATATAAGGTCTTTGTCAAGGTCATTGTGTCATCTTAAGGTCATACGGTCATTTTCAAGGTCATTTAATTCAATTTTTCTTTTATCACGACATAAGCACGTGTAATACCTCAAATATTACTGATTCAGGTATGTAGAATTCATTTATGATATTGTTTTTGTCATTCGGGGTCTTCTGAAGGTTATAGGGTCATTGTCAAGGTCATTGTGTTGCATCAATGATGTGGATTATAACTTGAATGAATGCAACAGTGGAAAGGTGTTACAACTTTTATTAAGCAAATTTAGTTAGCTAATTGCATTGTTATAAGTCAATGCTTCGCTATGTCGTTTTTCAGTGTTTTTACAGGACGAGTTTTTGCCTTCCCATGGTCAATCTTATGCAGTGAATGTTATGCTGACTGCGATGGAGAATGGCGCCTTTGTCCAAACTTAATAATAATATTAAGCCTTTAGTATCTCTGACTATCTCAGTTTGTTGGCAGAAAAAGTTGACTGGAGGGCAGAGCATCCAATTCTGAGAGTGCAGATATAAAATGCAAGCCACAAAAAGTGCTGCGACCTTGACATCCGTGTTCTTCCAATCGGGCAGGAGGATATATGTCTTTGAGATTGTCTGGTTCGGAAAGACACAAAAACAGACATCTACATATACAGGCAGACACACACATACATATATATATATACATAATTTATATATACACCGTGATTCAAAAAAAAGTAAGCCAACTTATTTTTCATATATCTCTAATGCCTGATAACATATCACGCTAAAATTTTCCAAATATTTAGAGAATTGGACCAAGAATATGATTCCAAAATTTCATGAGATAAAGTTGAACGGATATCGTGTAAGAAATAAGAAATACTAATTTTCCCATATGGCCGGTGGCGGCCATATTGGATTTTGCAATTGCGCCATTCGTGACGTCATGACGGACAAGCACCTCGGTGATTTTTCATGTCCAGGCACCCACTGACTGATTGGAAGTGAGAAACTCCCCCAACACCAAAGTGCATACGGGACCTCATGGCAGGCCAAGGACTAATATGAAGTTTAAAGATTCATATCTTTTTATCCGTTCAACTTTATCTCATGAAATTTTGGAATCATATTCTTGGTCCAATTCTCTAAATATTTGGAAAATTTTAGCGTGATATGTTATCAGGCATTAGAGATATATGAAAAATAAGTTGGCTTACTTTTTTTTGAATCACGGTGTATATATAAATTATATATATATATATATGTATGTGTGTGTCTGCCTGTATATGTAGATGTCTGTTTTTGTGTCTTTCCGAACCAGACAATCTCAAAGACATATATCCTCCTGCCCGATTGGAAGAACACGGATGTCAAGGTCGCAGCACTTTTTGTGGCTTGCATTTTATATCTGCACTCTCAGAATTGGATGCTCTGCCCTCCAGTCAACTTTTTCTGCCAACAAACTGAGATAGTCAGAGATACTAAAGGCTTAATATTATTATTAAGTTTGGACAAAGGCGCCATTCTCCATCGCAGTCAGCATAACATTCACTGCATAAGATTGACCATCGCATTCTCCATCACATTCACTGCATAACATTGACCATCGCATTCTCCATCACATTCACTGCATAACATTGACCAACGCATTCTCCATCACATTCATTGCATAACATTGACCAACGCATTCTCCATCACATTCACCGCATAACATTGACCATACGAATTCTCCTTCACAATCACTGCATAACATTGACCATCGCATTCTCCATCACATTCACTGCATAACATTGACCATCGCATTCTCCATCACATTCACTGCATAACATTGACCATCGCATTCTCCTTCACATTCACTTGATCTTTGTCGGCTTATGTCAAATACTTGGACTGGTCGGTCCCTGCGCTCGGCTGATCGGGGAGTGCTCTTGGTCCCGTTTGCTCGTACCTCTATCATGCAGAGTCGTGCTTTTTCTTTGGTTGGCCCGGTGGTATGGAATGCCCTTCCACTTGAGCTCCGCCTGTTTTTAGATCACTCTCTGACACATTCTATAAGCACTTTAAACTGTTCTGTTTGACCGTGCTGGAGTCGGGAACGCCTCTGAGTAGTTTCCTTGAAGAGGCGCTATATAAATACTTGAATGAATGAATTCGTGCTTAAAATTAATGCATGCATATTATGTTTTTAGTCGGCCTTGGTTTGTTCGTTTGTCCGTCGCAAAAAAGCTGCTGCCAACGAAATTAAGCTGAAACTCTATTCAATCAACTTTCATCTGCACAGGTCTTCAATCAATCGAAAGTGAAACTGTGGTCGGTGAAAGCTGTAAATCAAAACTTAAACCACGCTTCTAAAATACAAGTTGAAGTTGCTGTAAATCAAAACTTAAACCACGCTCATAAAATACAAGTTGAAGTTGTTGTAAATCAAAACTTAAACCACACTCATAAAATACAAGTTGAAGTTGCTGTAAATCAAAACTTAAACCACGCTCATAAAATACAAGTTGAAATTGCTGTAAATCAAAGCTGAATCTATGGTCTGCAGAACCAAAGTCGTCGACGACATGAAAAGATTGAATGCTGACTGATCTCATCTCGTGTGAGGTTGGACATTCGAAACATCGTCGTCCGATCGTATGATTCATTCAGCGAACGATGTGTCGCAATTTATGCAGATCTCTTTAGAGCCGAGGGAAAGAGGGTGAAATGGGGGAGGAGGACGAGAAGAAGGGAGGATGGAGGAGGAGAAGGGTGGAGTGGGGATGGGAAGAGATGGAGGAGGAAAAGGAGGAGGAGAAGGATGGAGGAGGAGAAGGGTGTAGGGGAGGATGGGACGACGAAGCAGAAGGCAGATGACAGCGAACACAGATCTATGGTAATTCGTGAATCGGATTCAATCGATGCCAGAGGGGAATCACAGAGGAAGAGGACGACGTAACACTCCCTATCTCTGCCTCTGTCTCCTTATCTCTGCCTCTGTCTCTCTATCTCTGCCTCTGCCTCCGTACCTGTGCCTCTGTCTCCTTACCTCTGCCTCTGTCCATCTGCCTCTGTCTCCGTACCTCTGCCTCTGTCTCCGTACCTCTGCCTCTGCCTCTGCCTCTGTCTCTCTGCCTCTGTCTCTGTCTCTCTGCCTCTGCCATCGATGGTCGATGTGCACCTGCGCTGTCGTCGTCGTCTTGATTTGTCTGCTGCGGTGCTTTGATGATGTGACGGCGGAGGAGGAGGAGGGAGGTGGAGGAGGAGGGTGAGAAGCGGCGGTGGCGGTGGGTGGCGGTGGGTGGCGGTGGTGACTGCGTCGAATGTTTGGCGCCACTCTGTCTGGACGGTCGCCGTCTCATATCGCCGTCGTCTATAACGAAATTGTCTACGGCTGCATCGTCGTCGTCGACTGCATACGTGCGTGCGTGCGTGTCTCTTTTCAACTGCGATCGTGCAGCCTATCATCAGTTATGCCCAGCGCACAAAAGAGAACGGAAGGGAAACTTCTACTGCGCCTGCAAAAGACAGCAGCAGCCTCCGCCGCCTCCGCTGCCACCTCCAGCGCCTCCGTCCCCTCCGTCCCCTTCGCCCCTCCGTCGTCGTCTGCTACGAAAGAAGGCGTGATGATGATTATTGAGCCGATGCTTAATCATGCATACGTTAGTGGACGGATCCAGTTGGCAAGTTCTCAGTCGTCGTCAATAGGTGGAGCTGATTGTTTCCCAACTTCCAATGAATGCTTCTGTCAACTCGAGCTCTTTATCATTATTCACCTCGATGCAATTGATGTACAGCCTGCTGCTGCTGCTGCTGACACCTTGATTAGCGAAATCACGTGACCAGTAGCGAGATTTCCATCATTTCGTTGAATGGTCAATGCTTGCACGAACCAAAGACTGCACACACACACACACACACACACACACACACACACACACACACACGCACGCACACACACGCACACACGCACACACATTATATTGAACTCGACTTTGAAAAGTTGTTGTCTGATGGGGTTTAGTCTTCAAACCGTCATCGTTCAATATGCGTATAAAATTATCTGCAGATAGATCGGGTACGACACTCTATGCCAGCGGTTCTCAACCTTTTTAGTCTGGCGACCCCTTTTTAACAGTTCAAAAGTTGTGACGACCCCCAACGACAAAATTGATTGTGTAACAACCGCCTATTTCACTGCATTTTTGTTACTATTGTCCATTGTTATGCATTTTCACCCTCATAATACGAAAACTGTCTTTGACAGTTGTATGAGGCTTCCTTTAGTTTTAATTAGTCGACGTTATATATCCTATATAGCCTATCCGTTATATATCCTATATAGCCTATCCGTCTTGTGATGCAGCTTCAACAGCTGCAGCGTCTTGCTTAGAACTGGAATTCTTCAAACCCGCTGTCTCAATGCATCATCAACTTTGTTCTTAAAAATACTGGTCATGCTTTCCTACATATAGGATGGTTAGTTTTATAGCCTATCTGAATAGTGCTCTGCGGTTTATCTGTTGGGTTTCATTGATTCTACGGATAAAATATCATGACAAAGATCTGATTCTAACTTCTCTATTCATGCTGCAAGCAATATATACTCTGAGAATTGGCCAATACTTCTTCTTTTCTTAACACTCATATCACCTGACTGATTCGTTTTGCGATGCTAGCAATTTCAAAAACTTCTTTTGTGTTCTTATGAATGCACCGAGCAGAGGAGTAGTTTGGGGAATGGACATAGGCCCTACGTGCCATTCCCCATTGTCGACAATTTTCCACGCTACAATGGTAGACCTACCAGTTTAGGCTGTCGTTTTAATTAACAAAACTCTTCAAAATGTTGTGGTTTACGACTTAAAAGTGTCTCCTCCTATGTTGAGAACTTTCATCTAAAAAAAAAATCATAATTTCAGTGCTGAAGGCGTGGCTTATGACTTCAATAAATGTCCTCTTTCCATTCTTAAATTTTTCTAAATTTAAAACCAGTAGCCTATTTTAAACTGTCATCTGAATTTGTCAATGCTGGTGATCATGGCTTAAGACTTCAGAATGTCGGTTCCAGTTGTTAACAATATTTTGGATTTGTGCACCGTAACATTCTAAGCCATCATCTAAAAAAATAGGCCTACTCATGATTTCAGTGCTCAGAGAGGTGGTCTAGACTTCAATAAATATTCCTCCCTGTGTTTCTTTAGAAAAATAGCGGAATTTACATTTGAAAACTAAAATTGAAAAAATTAAATTAGGCCTAGCTGCCACAATCTAGGCTAACTGATGAATCATAGCAAAATTATGAGTAAAAATTATTTTAGTTTGTTATAGTGCAGTAGGCTAGATAGCGTACGTTGAAATTGCTATTTGGCCAATATCTTTTGCAAATTTTGAAAGGGGCCAGGCGACCCCTGGCAAATTGTCAGGCGACCCCCGAGGGGGTCGCGACCCACAGGTTGAGAACCGCTGCTCTATGCAATATATACAGGGTGGACCAAAATGGGCACCCCTTTGCAAATAATATTATCTTTGCCAAAAGGAAGAATTTTACATACAATAAAGGCAATTTATATCTACGCACATTAGTCAAATTTCACTAGAATATTTTAAACAGAACAAGCGTTTTGCCACTTTAATGAGTCTACATACTTAAGTCTTTATTTGACGACCCAAAAATATAATGCGCCACACAATATTAAAAAAGCGAATTTTATTCGGTTTCATCTCAAGTGAGTTTTTGCATGACAACTTACACAGCTGTACGTAAACCTTGTGTTCAATGTATACCCATCTCCAGCGCCCACAAATGTTCTGAGTCTCTTTGTAAAGTATTTGATGGACTTGTTATGGGTTTGTCTGTCTGCCTGCCTGTCTGTCTGTCTGTCTGTCTGTCTGTCTGCCTGCCTGTCTGTCTGTCTGTCTGTCTGTCTGCCTGCCTGCCTGCCTGCCTGCCTGTCTGTCTGTCTGCCTGCCTGCCTGTCTGTCTGTCTGTCTGTCTGTCTGTCTGTCTGTCTGTCTGTCTGTCTGTCTGTGTCTCTGAAGTCCACATTATTCAGTCCTACCGCTGGCTGCATGGTCGTCGTCGACGTCTTCGTTCATTCATTCATTTGTCGTCTATTATCAGCCGAGACAGAGAAGAAGAAGGCGGCCGCAATGGATGATGATGATGATGATGATGATGATGATGATGATGATGATGATGATGATGATGATGATAATGATGATGATGATGATGGTGGTGGTGGTGGTGGTGGTGATGATGATGATGATGATGATGATGATGATGATGATGATGATGATGATGATGATGATGATGATGATGATGATGATGATGATGATGATGATGATGATGATGATGATGATGATGATGATGATGATGATGATGATGATGATGATGATGATGATGATGATGATGATGATGATGATGGTGCCAACACTTCTTCGGTCCTCTTCAGATCTCATCTGCTGCTCCTGCTGCTGCTGCTGATGCTCTGGCATTGGTGGTCGCTGCTCTAATGACCTCATTTATTAGGCAGACCTACAAACAGCGCATAGCATAGCAGAGCAGGCGGAGGTGGATGGAGGGAAGGAGGGAGAAACCTGCCCTGCTCAGTGCCCACGATGGATAGTCGTCGTCAAATAGTTGCTTCTCACTTGCACTGCAAGCATTCTATCGGAGAGACCTATTCTCAGCACATCCGTGGGTTATCTATGTATCTGTCTGTCTATCTGTCTGTCTACCTGTCTGTCTATCTGTCTGTCTGTCCGCCCGTTCTTCCTTTCGTTCATCCATTCCTCCTTCTATGATTTGTTTTTCAACTTGTGTTGTTTCCAACTTGAACAAATGCAAATATTCCAAGTCTTAGACGTCACTCGGAAAATTAATCCGATACAGCATGTCACGTGGTACCGTGTGACATCATCCAAATATACAATGGATCTGATCTTATTATCTTATCAGTGTTGAACGGTGGTGAAACATCAACCGAAATGTTTCATATTTACATGTATACATGTGTATTATGTATGTTGCATATGTTGCATATGTATTATGTTGCAATGGCTTAGATCGCGCATTTCTGTTTATATCTGATACAAAAGATCCATTGTACTTTGCATCGTTCACACATCTGATAAAACAGATGGCATTCTAGACACAATTATTATCTTTGAAACTGCAATAATCGACCAATCTTTTAGAATGAATTCATTGAACATTGGTCCTCTCTCTCTTGAGCCTTGTAATTCCAGCCTTTCTGTTATGGGAGTTCTGTTATCCAGACCTCAAATCATCCTATTTGCATCTGATGTTATGTGACATGAACGATGTGACATGAATCATGTTATGTGGCATGAATGATGTGACATGAATCATGTTATGTGACATGAATGATATGACATGAATCATGTTATGTGACATGAATCACGTTATGTGACATGAATCATGTTATGTGGCATGAATGATGTGACATGAATCATGTTATGTGACATGAATGATGTGACATGAATCATGCTATGTGAAATGAATGATGTGACATGAATCATGTTATGTGGCATGAATGATGTGACATGAATCATGTTATGTGACATGAATCACGTTATGTGACATGAATCATGTTATGTGGCATGAATGATGCGACATGAATCATGCTATGTGAAATGAATGATGTGACATGAATCATGTTATGTGGCATGAATCATGCATGTGACTTGAATCATGTTATGTGACATGAATGATGTGACTTGAATCATGTTATGTGACATGAATGACGTGACTTGAATCATGTTATGTGGCATGAATCATGCTATGTGAAATGAATGATGTGACATGAATCATGTTATGTGGCATGAATGATGTGACATGAATCATGTTATGTGGCATGAATGATGTGACATGAATCATGTTACGTGACATGAATCATGTGACATGAATCATGTTATGTGGCATGAAATTCATGAATGATGTGACATGAATCATGTTATGTGGCATGAATGATGTGACATGAATCATGTTACGTGACATGAATCATGTGACATGAATCATGTTATGTGGCATGAAATTCATGAATGATGTGACATGAATCATGTTATGTGACATGAATGATGTGACATGAATCATGTTATGTGACATGAATGATGTGAAATGAATCATGTTATGTGACATGAATGATGTGAAATGAATCATGTTATGTGGCATGAATGATGTGACATGAATCATGTTATGTGGCATGAATCATGTTATATGAACTGTCATGAGGTGTGATGAGATTGTTTGCAAACGAACCATTAAATTTTTAGTTGATGAAAGAAGTAAACGAGTGAGCATCGGCATTCGAACGCTTTCCATGGATCTCTGTGTGTCTGTCTGTCTGTCTGTCTGTCTGTCTGTCTGTCTGTATATCTATTTCTCTACTTGTCTGTCTGTCTATCTATCTATTTATCTGTATATCTAATTGTCTACTTGTCTGTCTGTCTATCTATTTGTCTACTTGTCTGTCTGTCTGTCTATTTGTCTGTCTGTCTGCCTGTCTGTCTATCTGTCTATCTGTCTATCTGTATATCTGTCTATCTGTCTATCTGTCTATCTGTCTATCTGTCTATCTATCTATTTATCTATCTATCTATCTATCTATCTATCTATCTATCTATCTATCTATCTATCTATCTATCTATCTATCTATCTATCTATCTATCTATCTATCTATCTATCTATCTATCTATCTATCTATCTATCTATCTATCTATCTATCTATCTATCTATCTATCTATCTATCTATCTATCTATCTATCTATCTATCTATCATCTATCTATCTATCTATCTATCCGTCTGTGTGTCTGTGTGTCTGTGTTTGTGTGTCTCTGTCTGTCTGTCCGTCGTCTCCTGCGTTGCTATGGACAACGCGTTTCCAAGTTTCTTTGCCTAATATGATCGGAACTCTTTGCTGTCGATTTCCCTTCGCAGTTCGCTTGATTTCCTTCTTCCTCCTTCGTCTCTGCTTTTACAATGCTCGAAATGTTCGACCTCATGTTCTGCGCCCAAGTAGCTGGAAGAGCCGACTGCATCGGGCAGAGTAAGTTCCCTGGTGGATATAAGTGCAATATGGGCTACCTCATCTACAAAGTTGTCTTCGCCATATTAAGAATTAACATCATTCGACATGCACCTGATGTCATTTGCATTAAGCGACTCATGTCAGATGACTGAAGAAGATGGTTCTCTGTTGCTGTACCATTTGCATCGAACAGTCATTGGTCAGTCATCCGTGGCCAGCAGGAACAAATAATTATTGATCGAGATTCTGAATAGGACTTAAGACAACAGTGTTGCTTGAAGCGTAACCACATGATTGAGTGAGTCTGCTCAGAGAACAGACTACAAGCGACGCGAAACTAAAACACCTACAATAATGATAATAATGATAATAATAATAATAATAATAATAATAATGATAATAATAATAATAATAATAATAATAATAATAATAATAATAATAATAATAATAATAATAATAATAATAACAATAATAATAATAATAATAATGCCTATATATTAGGCTATGGACGTACGCCTTATGTTAGAATACGACATCTGTTTTTACTTATTATCCCACAGCGTGCATTTTGGATCTTTTCGCTGATCTTCTGCACATTTTCCAATATCCTTATAGTGCCCAAGGGAAGAAGACGGTGGAACGCAGTGGTAGTAACCCCCATTCATCTATTCGCCCTGCCTATCTGCCTGTCAGCCTGCCTGTCTGCCTGTCTGCCTGCTTGCCTGCCTGCTTGCCTGTCTGTCTGCCACACCCACTCCATCGACCACACGATTCTCGCTTGTCATAAAATCTGGCGCTGAATCTGACCTAATTTACCAGAATGCCTCGCGGCGGAAGCGACCTATATAAGTATACACGTGCGTAGTCGATACTGCTGCTGCTGCTGCTCTTCGTGATAAACATCTAGATATTCTTCCGCATCTTCTAACTGACCAGTGTCCAGTCCAGATGACCACCACCACTGTCCACTGTGTCCATGCAGTCCACCTAACGAAGCAAACAGGAAACTTCAAAGCGCTCATCAACCACAGCATGCTAGTATATGCAGGGACCAAAGCGCCCTTCGATCCACCCCGCCCCACCGCACCCAACATCCCAACTGACAGTCCACTATATGCCCTGTCACGCTCAACGACCACATCCCTCTGCCCTCAGTGCCCCTCACCCACCCACTCGTCCGTCGTCCATCCATCCATCCATCTCCTGATGTCTCTTCGGTCGTTCTGCAACGGAATTCTCACTCCAACCATCCTCTTCCTCTTCCTCTTTATCCAATCAACAATGTCTCTTTCCATCAATCATCAAATTTCCCATCGATGTCTCTGTCGACAGCAACCGACCCAACCGTCGTCCTTGACAACCGACCCGTCGTCCTTGGCAACCGACCCGTCGTCCATGGCGACTGATCTGTCTGTCCCATTTCCCTCACTTTTAACACTGATATGAACTGATATATGAAAAGTCGAGATGTGATTCAAGTGTATACGAATATTTATCATCAGATGGTTTTGATGCAAGAGATGCCAATGGACGAGAGAGAACAACACATTATTGTCAGCTCGTTAACTTCGTCATCACGACTGGATGTCTGTTGCTGCTGTTGCTACGTTGTTGTTGCTGTTGTTGTTGTCAATAAGAAAAAGACAAAGGAACTTTATTGTCACATAGCCTACTGAGAGGAGACATCCTTGTGAGGGAAATAATAGAGAGAAGAATGGAGGGACGGACTGGAATAGGAAGACTTAGATATAAAAAAGCTTTTGGACTGGATTATGCGGGATGGATATGAACAGCTTAAAGAGGCTCAACAACGAGAGGAGTGGTGCCATCGAACATACGAACTGGCAGAGCACAACATGATAAGAACGTCTCCTCTCAGTATGTGACAAATCCAATGACAAATGGGCATACTACTTGCAGCCACTCTGCTATCGGCAGAAGCAAAGCTATAGAACTAAGGCAATTAAAGAGCGCATGCAAGGTGTTGGAGTGTGTGCAGACTTGTGGAGCGTCATACCTCCCAACATCTCTTTTACAGCTTTGATCTCATGAGTAGAGGCCTAATAAGGCGGCTGACTCATTTGACCAGTACAGCCTTGACCTTCGTCCATTTGACCAATATAGCCTTCAGTTTCGTCCATTTGACCAATACAGCCTTAAAAATTGAGTGCCCGCACAGTTTGACCAAAACTAGCCTTACTTTTTCAAATTCGATGTCTGTCGTAAAAAAGTAAAAAAAGTAAAAAAAGTAAAAAAAGTAAAAAAGTAAAAAAAAATTTCTCCGGCGTATACAAAATGGACTACTCGAAAAAAGTTACTGAATTACGAAAAATCGCCGAGCGCAGCGGCAAGCATGCATATTTTACAAGACGGTGGATAGCGAAGTTCATTGCTAAAATTGACGCCCACACCCGCGAATGCTACGACGATGAATGCCCATGCAAGAATCCACAGCCGGATCGACAACAAGGGCCATGCGAGACCATCGTCGTTCGTCGTCGGCGTAATGACAACTCACCCCCGCGTGATGCAAGGGCGTGAGCGGACTACGACGTAGATACGGGATTACAATATCGCAAACGATTTTACACCGTTGGTTTATAATCGTCTTTGGATCAATCGAATATTATTATTTTTTTTCTCTGGCGTATATAAAATGACTGAAAAAATGGAATATACGACTCGGCCTAAAGACAAGAGATTCCAATATAAAATGGACTACTCATCGTATAATCTGAAAGAATTACGACAAATTCCTAAACAGAGAGGACAAAGAGGATACTCGAGTTTGCGAAAAGCGGAACTCATAGCGTTCATATCGCAGGGAGATCGACTAGGCGCCCGGGCTCAGGTCAACAAAACACCAGCGCATACTCCCGCCACTGTGCGAGAATTGCGAGAAATTGCAAAAAAGAGAGGTGTGCGAGGATACTCGAGATTAGCAAAAGCGGAACTTACGGCATTCTTGTCTAATACTTGGAAATTTTTGAACACGGGGAAAAATAAAATAGTTTTTTCGGATTGGCTGACTCGCGAGATTAGTCAGTTACCCCCGCAAATAAAACCACCCATTCATAGGTTCAAACTTCGAGAGACTGCGACGGCCATCAAAGGGTTTACAAAAAGATACACGATCGATGGCGACAACGGGATCGATGTTGCAACTTTTCTCAAGGCTGTAAGACCGCATGTAGTTAGGCTGCTAGGGAAAAATCGCGGGGTAAAAGTTCAATTCGATCTCATGTGCGAAATGGAGAAAGTAGATATGAAAACCGGCGAAGTAGTAACGGCTGAGCCTAATTTCAAATCAAAGAGTGATATTATTTTAGAAGCAACCGATGTGAGGGAAATATATGCCAACGCAGCGGATAAAATTAAGGAGAGCATGGCAAGTTTTCAGATGCGGGGGAGTAATTGGAGATTCAAAACCGTTTTGAAGTTGGATATCGATACAGTGGTATACAAACCATTGAAAGGAAGTTCTTATATTCCACTTCCAGATTATTTAGCGAATAAAAAGGCTATTATTAATATGAAGAACGAAGACGATGAATGCTTCAAGTGGTGTGTAACGAGGGCTGTAAACCCAGTCGACAAAAATACAGAAAGAATTACGAAAGAATTAATTAGACAGTCTGAGGAACTCAATTGGTCTGGTATCGAATTCCCCGTAGCAGCGGATGCTAATGTGATGAGTAAGTTTGAGCGAAATAATAATATTAGTGTTAATGTTTTTGGTTACGAGAAAGATGTGAATGTATTCCCACTATATATATCAAAGCATGAGAATGATAGGTGTGTAGATCTATTACTCATTTCTGATGGAGAAAAGAAGCATTATTGTTGGATCAGGAATTTCAACAGATTGCTGGCACTACGAACAGAAAAATCCCATAATTCAATGCACTATTGCAGAAGATGTTTAATCGGTTTTAGAAAGGTAGAATCGCTTCACAAACATACTGAGTACTGTTCGCAGCAGGACGCCCAACGAATAGAACTTCCAGAACCTGGGACTATGCTAAGTTTTACACATCACTATAGAAAGATGAGAGTACCGTTTGTGTACTTTGCCGACTTTGAGTCGTTCATCAAACCTATTGGTACATGCCAGCCCGTTCCTAGCACGTCTTACACCAACAAGTATCAAAAACATACGCCCAGCTCGTTTTGTTATCATTTGAAATGCTTCGACGACGATGTTTATTCTCAAGAGCCGGTGAGGTTTACAGCTGAAAACGAAGACGATGATGTCGCTCAGAAATTCATAGACAGTCTCGAAGAAAATGTAAAACGAATATACAACCAGTTCAAATTCCCAAAGAAAATGATATTCGGAAAGAAAGAGCAGGAGCTTTTCGACTCGGCTACTGTTTGCCATATATGCGGGGGAGAATTTATAGACGATGAAAAACGAGTACGAGATCACTGTCATTTGACTGGAAAATTTAGAGGTGCCGCTCACAACCTTTGTAATCTGAAATTCAAAGTCCCCAAGTTCTTCCCCGTCGTATTTCACAATTTGACAGGTTATGACAGCCATTTATTTATCAAGAAATTACGAGGTGAACATGGCGAGAAAATCAAATGCATTCCCTGCAACGAAGAAAAGTATATCTCATTCAGCAGAGAGGTCGTCGTCGATAAGTTTGTAGATGCAGATGGAAAAGAGAGAGAAGTCAAACGCGAATTACGTTTCATCGATAGTTTTAGATTCATGCCCCAGAGTCTCGACGTGTTATCGAAAAATCTTCAGAAAGATCAGTGCAAGAATTTAGGGAAATTTTTTGAAGGTGAGAAGCTGGATCTTTTACTCAGAAAAGGTGTTTACCCGTATGATTACGTCGACGGTGTTGAAAGATTAAACGAAACCGAGTTGCCATCGAAACATGCCTTCTATTCAAAACTAACCGATTCGGGCATTAGTGAAAAAGATTACGTGCACGCGAAAACGGTATGGGGCAAATTTGAATGCAAAACATTACGCCAATATCACGACTTGTACAATTTATCGGATGTTCTATTATTAGCGGATGTCTTTGAAAACTTTAGAGACGTCTGCATGAAGAACTACAACCTAGATCCTGCGTGGTATTATACTTCGCCTGGACTTTCTTGGGACGCGGCGTTGAAGACGACTGGTGTAGAGTTGGAGTTGTTGAGCGACTACGATATGTTGCTGATGATCAAGCAGGGAATACGAGGAGGTGTCAGCACGATTTCACATCGATACGCGAAAGCGAACAACGAGTACATGGGAGAAGCTTTCAATCCCACCCAACATTCAGTATTCATTCCATACTTGGACGCGAACAACTTGTACGGATGGGCGATGAGCAAACCGTTGCCAACTCATGGGTTTGAATGGATGAACGATGACGAATTGAATGATTGGAGAAACATTACCGAACGAGATGGAGTGGGATGTGTGTTAGAAGTCGACTTAGAATATCCAAAGGAATTGCACGACCTGCATAATGATTATCCGCTAGCTCCGGAGAGTGTAAAACCCGCGGGATCGAATGTAGCGAAACTAATTCCAAACTTGAATGACAAAGTAAAGTACGTCGTTCATTACGAAAATTTAAAATTGTATGAAAGTCTCGGATTGAAAATCGTAAAAATACATCGAGGAATAAAATTCGTGGAAAGTGCCTGGCTGAAAAAGTATATCGATCTGAATACCAACCTGAGAACGAAAGCTACGAACGATTTTGAGAAAGACTTTTTCAAACTGATGAACAATAGCGTTTTCGGTAAAACAATGGAAGCTATCGAGAATCGAGTTGACATACGATTGGTGAGTGATGAGAAGGAAGCTATCAAGCTAGTCGCGAAAACTAATTACGACAGACGAACGATTTTCGATGAAAACCTCATCGCCGTTCACATGAAAAAGACCAAGTTGTTTTACAACAAGCCGATATGTCTAGGGATGTGTATATTAGACGTCAGTAAGACGCTCATGTATGATTTTCATTATAATTACATCAAGGCCAAGTACGGAGATAGGGCCAAACTATTATTCACCGATACCGATTCTTTGGCGTATGAAATTAAAACGGAAGACTTCTACAAAGATATTTCCCGCGACGTCCAAAGTATGTTCGATACTTCAGACTATCCGAGAGATCACCCGTCGGGTATAGAATCCGGCGTTAATAAAAAAGTGGTTGGTATGTTCAAAGACGAGGCCGCGGGAAAACAGATTGAAGAATTTGTCGGTCTGCGATCCAAGTTGTACTCTTACAAGATGGCGGGTGAAGACTACAAGAAATGTAAAGGTGTGAAAAAGAACGTCGTCAAGAAATCAATCACTCACGCAGATTACAAAGACTGCGTGTTTACGAAAAGACAACAGTCGAGAGCGATGAACGTCATTCGCTCCTATCGCCATGAAATTTACACCGAAGAAGTAAATAAAATAGCTCTCTCAGCAAACGACGACAAAAGAGTAATAATGGACGACGGGATCCACACCCTAGCCTACGGACACTACACGCTGAAAACTAAACAAAATAAAGAATAATTTACACTAATATAAAATGGATGCGGCAAAAAAAGTGTGTTCTAAATGCAAAATAGAAAAAAGCTTGGACGAATTTCACAAAGATAACTCACAGAAGAGCGGGTATTACCCCAGCTGTAAAATTTGTAAAAATGCCAAAGTGAAAGAGCTTGCGCACAAATACGCAAGACAGGAAATTAGGGAGACAAAAGACACAAAAGTTTGCAGCCGGTGTAAGGTAAATCAGAACATATCGGAATACGTCAACAATCGATTTCAAAAAGATGGAAAGGCGAATGAATGCAAAAAATGTAGACATGAATATTATCTCGCCTGTGTAGAAGCCCGAAAGCTCATTAGTTTGTGAAACATCTAGATGAAATATTAAAATGAGCTATACAACTGTGAAAAATATAAATGTCGAAGGCGTAGTCCTCCCGAATCATCCGTTGACGAATTTTGAGCTACTAGATGCCGCGAAAAAGCTCAATATCCCTAATTTCCGGGGAGTATTTCTCAGAGACGAGCTGCCGAAGAAACCTAGACGGACTGAATGCGGGATATTGAATCTAGACGATTCTAATGGAACCGGCTCGCACTGGGTCGCTTTTTCAAAAAACGGCAAGGACAAAATATATTTCGACAGCTATGGCCTGTCCCCTCCTACAGAACTGGTAAAGTATTTGCAGAGTCCTGTGTACTACAATAGCGAACGCGTACAGCCCGACAACGAAGTGTTTTGCGGCCATCTATGCCTGCACGTCCTGAAAAAAACATGCAAAGATGGAGTGACTTTTCAAGAAGTTATAAACAGCCTGCATTAAAATTATATTCAGATGTAAAAAATGCCTGTTGATAAATTTGGACATACAGATTCGGGATCTACACAAAGAGTAATTGCTGGGGGAGTTACTGAAAGTCAAGTAAATAGTACTTTTCTAAGGCTAGATGGAGCAAACCCAGCGACCGGCGATCTAAATATGAGCGGCCATACTATTAGAGGTCTGCCTACAGCGAATACAGCGAATACTCCGGAAGCAGGAATAGATGAGGCTGTGAGTCGGGGGCAAGTAATAGATTTACTGCAGAATCACGGCGACGTCCCGACCGACAATAATCATTTGACGAATAAGAAATACGTCGATGAACAACTTACTTCGAAAGTGGCGACAGTGGTAGGACCCGCGGTTAGCGCTTGCAGTTCAACTCAGCAGGCTATACTCGCTAGAACTCACACTGCAGTTACTTTTGACGTAATCAGATGCGGTACTGCAAGACACGGTATTGAACAGGGTATCGGAACGACTTCTTTCTTCCCCAGTAAAGCCGGGTACTATATCGTTTCGGCGTACATAGAATTTTGTAACAATAGTAATACCGCGTATGGCACCGTCCACCTGCATAAAAATGGGGCTTCGTACATGCAAATTGCGGGCGGAGGGAGTACGAAAGGTTCGCAAAACCATTCAATCGGTAGTAACATAGTTTTTCTAGACGAGTTCGATTACCTCAGCATACACGCTTTTTCATCCATCGCTACGAACATTTTGTGTAGGGACTTTTCAGCGGCATTCTTACGGCCCTAATTAATAAAAATTATTATATTCAAAATGCCTGTTGATAAATTTGGACATACAGATTCAGGATCTACTCAAAGAATAATTGCGGGGGGTGTTACGCTGTCCCAAGTAAACAGTACTTTTCTAAGGTTAGATGGAGCAAATCCGGCGACTGGGAATCTAAATATGAATGGCAACTGCATCAAAGGCCTGCCAATAACGAATAATCCGGATGCGGGAATGGACGAAGCGCTAAGTTGGGGACAGGCTATAGATTTGATTACGAATCACGCGGGCATTCCGTCAAACGATAATCATTTGACGAATAAAAAATACGTGGACGAACGAATTGCTTCGATAGCGCCTACACCCACTGCTGAGGTCGCATTTGGCCCGGCGTTTAGTGTTTACGCCCTCTCGGCTCAGGCTATCATCGCTAACACAATAACGCAAGTATCATTTGGAGCTGTAAAATTCGATCCGGATAATTGTCTAGTCAATTCGAACCGTTTCCTTCCTCGGAAAGCCGGCTGTTACATGGTTGCGACGTGTTTGGAAATACGCGACAGTAGTGGTAAATATAACGAAACTGTTGGCTTGTACAAAAGTGGGGGAGTGGACGAGCTGATTGTCGGCGGCGGGGGTAAGGCCGGGTCGAAAAAATATGTGTCGGGCACTAGCCTAGTTCGATTAACTAATACTGATTATCTCGAGATATTTATTAGTTCGTTTGATCCGGTAAATATTTTTGTTCGCGAATTTTCAGCGGCATACTTACGACCTTAGAATTCAAAACCGAATCAAGTTTTGAATTTGAGTACTACACTTCAGCGACCATTCTATCATGATCTTCAATATACCACACTCATTTTCTGACCGTCCGATTGAAACCTCAGTAACTTGTCTGAAATCACCACTGCGTACGCTTCCGTATTAGCCAGCGGCGCTGTATTGAACGTGCCTTTGATCTGGATATCGACCACCGATGACTTCAGACGCTCGGATTGCTTGCTCACGTCAAACACCATAATCGGAAACAAATCTTTGAAGTCCGAGGGCGTGATATTGCATTGTGTCATTAGTTCGTCCATTCCATAGTATTTTTCACTGAACGCGGCTGCTGCTCGGTACGCCCGCGCGAATTGTTGATTCGGAAATGATAGATTATAGTCGACAACCGGGTATCGGTCCTGGTTCATCATCACGAACATGTTCTTCAGATCGCAATGATTGAAAATGGATGGATTGTGTAGTTGATCGCCGCTTTTGTCGGTTTGAAAACCCAAGATGATGTACCTAGGTTTCTCAGGTAATGTCTTGACGCTAAGTCTCCAGCTAAAATTAGTCGACTGTGCGACGGAGGTGGTATCGCATTGACGGGCTCTGTACGCAACTGGCAACGACGCTTTCGATTCGATCGTTTTGTACAATTGCATCTTCTCCATATCCGCGGGAATAACGTGCGGCATGAACCATGAGATTTTGTCTAGCCTAACCTTCCCTGCACCCGCGGCGGCGAGTCTAAAAATTGCGTCATCATCGGCTTTACGAACCAGAGTTAGCGTATGTTTCACACCAAAAACAACCTTGTCGTAATCATCGCAAAATCCGAAAATATGCTTCAATGGAACAACAAAGCTAAAAGTACCTCTGGCATTTGGTTTTTGAATTATATACGCCTGTCTCACGGCGAAACCCTGATTATCCACGATAACTGCCGTCGCTCCGCTGTCCTTGTACCACAACTGATTCAGACCTTGTGCTAGTTGAAAATCATTCGGGTATTTGAGTAATCCGAGCATCGTCGTTGCTTGACCTGGGTGAAATAACGATTCAATTTCCTGATTCGACAGTGAATACGAAATTTGACTGAAAAGATGCATGAGCCCATTATTCGTAAGAGTTGCTTCATCGGCAATAACGTAGAAGGTGTTGTCTGCCTTCGTCAATCTACCCTCGAATAACAGGTAAGATTCTGCCGGGTGGCAAAATAGATCTTGAAGTTCGATGTTTATTCTAATCTCGCCGGAGGTGTTTAGATTCGCCCCCGATATCGGCTCATACTCGTACCATTCGTAGCGTTCGACGCTTTCATCACTCAATGGTTGTTCGGTAAATCTCAGAATATCAGATGATTGCATTTTTACTACTTTTTACTACGCGATAATATATTTTTTACGCGACCTTCATTCCGCCGCCGTTTAGCGAGCGTACTAAATCTTGTATCGACATGGCGCCGTTCTTCTTCAGGCCATCACCCATCATCAGATTATTAATATTCGAGATATTTGGACTCGACCCGACGCTACTCAGCCGGTCTAAAATTTGTCTAGTTTCCGGCGTAATTTTCTTGGGGGTGGGAGTAGGAGCAGGAGTAAACAGTTTGGCCACTGCTTTGTCTACTAATCGTTTACCAGCGTCGATTGCGGTTGTTTTCCCAACATCGATGGCCTTTTTCCCAATTTCTTTCGCCGCGTCTTTACCCGCGCTGAGAGCGGTCGTTGCTAATTGTTTGGCGGCGTTCGACGTAACTAGTCGTTTGAAAAATCCCGAAATTGTATCGAATATTCCCGATCCTCCGATAACGTATTGTTTTCTATACCTCCTTCTATTAATGACTTGCATTTTTTCTGCATTTTACAATGTCATCATTATATTTTTGTAAGCATCTTTACTCAGCACTTCCTGCCTCAATAACGAGTCGCACATCGCCACGATCTCGTTTCTCACGCCGGTATTGCCTGCTTTGAAGCTTTGAAATCGTAGTTCTAGCTGTTTCGCTAATACATTCGGATCTTCGGATATGACGATTACACCGACGCCTTTGCCCACTGTCGGTGTATTACGAGCCCTCTTTTCCCATATCGGTTTGATAATTTCCCGATATTTGGCGCTCGCAGATGCTTTCGGTTTGTTAGGATTTTTTGGCTGTCTGATAGCATCCGACGCGAGTAGAATCTCGGCGTAATCGTCTCTATCATTATTATCGTATATCGACGTGTTCGGCTGTTTCATCGTCAACAACTCCCAAAGCCCCGGAGTTCCGCTATACGTCTTATTTCCAACCGTCACATCGTCTCCTTGAATAAAAATCGGAGTATCGCCGATGTAGAATTGTCCATTTTTTGATCGTATTCCGAACGTCGTGTCTACGATTTTTCTATCGGAGGCGTATTGATGAAGGTACTTGGTGGCTACATCACCTAATTCTAAAGTTCTAATATCCTCGGTCAGATCGTCGCTATACGCTTCTATCGAGGGATACTGAGGAAATTGAACCTTCAACGACGCGGGTAGCGTTTGTAGTGCGTTTGTAGTAGCTATCGAGTTTTCTTTGATGGCGGATAGTAAGACATTTTGCTCTTTGGAAATTGCGGATTGCGAATCGACGATAGGCTTGTACAGCTTGGTTAATTCTTGTTGCAGCCCCGAATCCCCCAATCTCTCCGATAAAAAGTTCTGTTGAATATTCTTCTTGGATTTCAGAAACTCTTCGACTATGAAATTTCTTTTCGCCGGGTCATCTATCTTTAGAAACGACATTTTTAATAAAAAATTTAATGTTTTTCGACATGTTTTCCGACGTGTTTTTCTACATGTTTTTCGACATGTGTAAAAACACAAGTTAGACGTATTTTCAGACATAGCGACATACGTCTACATAGGTCCACAAAACTCTACATGATTTCATACATGTTCACGTTAGTCGTCTTTTTCACAGATTCGGTATTTTTCTCAAACATGCTTTGAAAGGACTGCCTGACTTCTTCTCTTCCTCGGTCGATGAGAGATTGTTTCGTTTCCTCGTCCATCGCGGCCGCCGCAACTTTCGACTTACTTTTAATTTCTTCTTTCATGCCATTGAATTTTTCAATCTCGCTTAGAATCAGAGAATATTCCTCATCTGAAATGTGATCATCCACGAGTGCTTTTGAAATATGGTCGCTGATCGTGTTGAGCTTCGCATCAGCTAGCGTTTTGATCTTTTCGTGCTTCTCCGCCTTCAGAGCGAGCTTTTTACAGATTCGGCTGCCAATTATACTCAATAGCCCCGCACCTAGCGCTGTCCCTTCCATAGCAATAGCGATGGGAGCCGCAATTATGGTAGCTAGTACGCCGATTCCCGAAATTCCGAGCCCCATCGTGACCACCATGAGGAAGCTGTCTACTACGCCGATTACGCTTACACTTCTATGGTACTTTTTACTCAGCGTTGCTCTTTTGTCTCGTTCTTGCTCGATCTCCTTTTTGATTTCGCTAATCTTCTGAAGTCGATACGTTTGTGCGGACCCTGCGGCTATTTGTATTTCACCTTCCGGCGCAGAGGGCGTTATATTTGATAGGTTTGGATAGAGTTTGATGCCTTCGTATTCCATTCTTTTATTTATTAGCAATATATATTTTTTTTACCGTTGATAATTTACGCAGCATAGCGAATCTCCTTCGTTTATCGTTACTGCCGAATCGGAGTTGTTTTGAATGGAAACTATGATATCATCAATCACATCTTCTGAAATCACTCCGTCTAGTAGGCTGCATCGTCGTTCTTTGATACTCTGTCTGAGGGAAACGAGGCAAAGTCCCGCCGACATTTCTACACCGAGTCCAAGCCTTAGCGTATTTGCCGCCTTTGGTTGTATCGTGATATCATTTTGCGCAAAAATCTCCCATCGCAGACCGCCTAGCTGCCTTACTGGGACGCGAGTAGCACCACTCGTAATCTTCCAAAAGACTGAAACGGGCTGCGTTCTAACCTCTACCGGTCTAGTTGGTTTAGTTCCAAATTTGTGTATTGGTCTCGACATTTTTAATAGAATAATTTATAATATCATGCCGAGAATCGGAATGTTTTGAAACGGAGAGTTGGGGCCCAACAAAAGTCCTTCGCCCCTCGCATAGCCCGACCCTGTTTTCATGTACAACCCGGATGCCGTTATTGAGGCGCCTTTTTGCCATGGGGACATGTACAAACCAGATCCGGCCGCTCTTATTTTGCACGCTATGTCGCCTTTCTTGACATACATTACACCCGAACCGCTGATTTTGTCTACAATCTTAGTAGTTGCCACGGAGCCGAGACCACTTAGTGCTCCCATCGCCAAACTTGGCAGTGCATTAGACAGAAGGAACCGTCCCGCTGTCGCTAGAAACGGAAGTATAGCGCCTATGAATCCACCTTCGACTTTCCTGTTGTGCTCCAATTGCGTTTTACTCATTTTAATAATCATGCCAGTTCCTTTTTGGTAGGCTGCTGCCATTTTATTGATTTGCGCCTGGGTGAGAGCCAAAACGTGTTCGCCATTCAAATCATCGTGCGATAGTTTGATACTCACGCCGCTCCCTGCTTGAAGTGCTCTTTTAATTTTGTCTTGTTGCGCTTCTGAAATATTAACTTTTACGCCCATGTAACGATTCATTTTACTAATAAATTACAAAAACTTTCAAACTTCTCTGATGTGAAACCGAATCGCCAATTCTTCACCTCGAAGATTTAGTAGGTTCCCGTGTTGGTCTGTGAGTCTCGTTTCCATCGTTGAAATTGTAGATAGCAAAATCGGGAGATATATCAAATTATGCGGCACTTCGATAATCTTGTAACCCGGGCCTACGTTTGGGAAAAAAGAATATATCACGTTTTCCGATGTTCCGTTAGTGTACGAAGACCCGATAATGTCGCTGGTCACTCTCAGGCTGCTTACACTCATTATATTTACCAAGTCCTCCGATTCATTATAGCCATCATAGATCCAACTGTGAAAACCTAGAACCCTTCCTATCGAATTCTTTGACGTAAAATCAACCCAATAACCTGCTTCTATATTCACCACAGACCTCAGAGTATTGGTGTTTGGCGCTATTGAGATACAGTAATTTCCATTTACTACGTCGAAATGTCCATTCCCCTTCATGACCCTCTGTATATATTCGTTGATATCCGTTATTTCATAGCAACCCTCCGGAACTGCAATGTTTACCCAATCTGTGCCGGTATTCGGCGAATACCTGAAGCCGTTGTTTGTCGCGTCGATATTTGGAAAAGAATAGTACGTCTCGAGGGCAACTAAGGCCATTTCATATCTCTTATTCTTCTCCAGTTCAAGTAGTGGATTAAACTTAGTTCTGATTCGCGTGCTCTTTTCGCTGAGAAAAATGGAAAATGATGTTTTTGGTTCCGTGTTGCCGGCCGTCTTTTCCGTGTTTTCCGATATCTGTTTGAGAAGCGATGATTCCATTTTTACTATACAATACAATTTTACAATGGCGGATCCTCGATTATATAAAATTCATCGAGTCCGCATCGGTATTTGCCATTGTACTTGTCGCTAGTCAGGTCTAAAACCACGAATCCATGAGGCCGTTCCCATACTGTTTTACAGAGTTTTCTAAATTCATCTTTCGCCATGTCTGTACTCACGTGATCGTTGTAAATATGATTACAATTTTTCAGGTCTTGTTTGAACAGGCAAATAAAGTTCGCATTTTCTCTGATTGTTTGACGCGGTAATTTGAAATAATTCTGGGCGAGGTAAAAACAATCTACATTACTATGCCTGCCCCGATTATAATACGTTTCACATTTGTTTTGTTTTTCCAATTGAAGATCATCGAATATCATCAGGTTCTTCTTTTCGGAGCTCAGATCTCTCGGGTCTGGCATATCGTCGGCGCTCTCAAAGAACTTGGCAATTATATCGGATTTAGCTTCTGAGTTTTTTGCTATTTCCTCCATAACGAGGTCTGGCGACGCATTTTGGCCCACGATTTCATCTCGGTGGTCGAACAACCAAACAATCGCTTCTTTCCGCAATTTTTCTTCGTATGCTTTTTTAATAATGCGATATTCCGGTTGAAACAGAGAGGTACCGAATACCTGCAAGTTATTATAATCCAACCAGTCTGGCCTGAGTAAAAGATTGAGAAGAAGCGTCGTTTTTCCACACGCCGATTTCCCAACTATCAAACCACGTATGCTTTTGGGTAACAACGGATTATTGAATCTTTTCGAGAGCGCTGTGCCCCAACTCATATCTCTAATCTCCATTTTTAAAAATATATATTATTAAAAACGAAATGTATTGCGTAAAATGTAAACAACAGACCCAGACGAGAGATGTGCAGAACGCCGTAGCTAATAATGGGAGATCGATGCTCAGAGGTGTTTGCGTCGTATGCGGGAAAACAAAAACTCAATTCGTGAAGGCGCCCGCTGTTGCGCAAGGTGGGGATCTAGTTAGTTCGCTGAACGCTGCCACTAGCAACATTAAATTACCTTGGGCCAAGTTTGCTGGTGAGGTACATTTGCCAGGCCATCAGTTTACTGGTCCCGGTACTAGACTAGATTTGCGTCTGAATGCCAACGAAACCCCCAAAGATTGGAGCAAACCTATAAACAGGGTAGATAGTGCGGCATACGTTCACGACCTGGCATACAATCAACACACTGATACAGCTTCTAGGAATGTCGCTGATAGAGTAATGATAAACCAGCTGAATAATATACCCAATCCAAGCGTGCGGGAACGAATAGAGAGGGCGATAGTCAAACCTATTTTGTCCGCTAAAACGAGTCTCGGGCTAGGTTTAAAAAAAGCCCAGAATTACAGCAGGACCTGAAATGGACTAATCAATTAGCGAATGAATTACACAAACCAGTAGTGAGAAATTTTAGGACGAGGCGGGTCCGTGTTGGCGGGATTGACCAGATTTGGGCGGCTGATCTAATCGACATGCAGGCTTTCGCTAGAGATAATGATGGCGCGAAATTTCTATTGACCGTCATAGATGTGTTTTCGAAATACGGATGGATCGTTCCATTACATGACAAGAGTGGGAAGTCTACAGCTGATGGGTTCGTGAAGATACTCGGGGGTGGCCGACAGCCAGTCAAAGTTTGGTGCGACAAAGGGAAAGAATTTTATAACAAAAATGTAAAGAATTTAGTCGAATTGTATTCTACCGAGAACGAGGGCAAAAGTTCCATCGTAGAAAGATGGGTGCGTACGATGAAAGAGAAGATGTTCAAGTACTTCACAGCTAATTCAACTAGAAGATATATCGATGTATTAGACGAAATGGTTAGTAATTATAATCAAACGAGACATTCTTCCATTAAAATGACTCCCGCCAAGGCTAGTTTGAAAGTGAACGAAAAGACGGTATTTATGAATTTATACGGCGACGAGATTTCAGCGCCTATTATACCAAAGTTTTCAATCGGCGATCGAGTCAGAATAACTAGGAAGAAGAACATTTTTGACAAAGGATATATACCTAGATGGACGGAGGAGGTTTTTGTAGTATCTCAGGTTCAATATACAGATCCGCCAACTTACAAGATCACTGATTCTAATTCTGAGGAAATACAGGGGTCATTCTACGAGCAGGAGCTACAGAAAACATCTCAAGAAATATTTAGAATCGAAAAAGTGATTAGGAAGCGCGGGGAAAAATCACTCGTGAAGTGGTTGGGCTACCCAGACTCGTTCAACTCGTGGATTAATAACGAAGACTTGGTGACATTGTGACACGATTATAAACCAACGGTGTAAAATCGTTTGCGATATTGTAATCCCGTATCTACGTCGTAGTTCACTCACGCTCTTACATCACACAGGCATGAGTTGCCATTGCATTGACAATTAACGATGATGATCTCGTTATCGATCAAACTAACATCACACGGGGGCGAGTTGCCATTGCGTTGACGACGAACGACGATGGTCTCGCATGGCCCTTGTTGTCGATCCGGCTGTGGATTCTTGCATGGGCATTCATCGTCGTAGCATTCGCGGGTGTGGGCGTCAATTTTAGCAATGAACTTCGCTATCCACCGTCTTGTAAAATATGCATGCTTGCCGCTGCGCTCGGCGATTTTTCGTAATTCAGTAACTTTTTTCGAGTAGTCCATTTTGTATACGCAGGAGAAATTTTTTTTTACTTTTTTACTTTTTTTACTTTTTTTACTTTTTTTACTTTTTTTACTTTTTTACGACAGACATCGAATTTGAAAAAGTAAGGCTAGTTTTGGTCAAACTGTGCGGGCACTCAATTTTTAAGGCTGTATTGGTCAAATGGACGAAACTGAAGGCTATATTGGTCAAATGGACGAAGGTCAAGGCTGTACTGGTCAAATGAGTCAGCCGCCTTATTAGGCCTCTACTCTCATGTATCCTCCGTATACCTCTGAATCTTTCCATCTGTATCCGTGAATAACTGCACCTGCATGGATGAGTGTGGATGGATTCACATCCATCATGGATCCCTCTGCTTCCATTCGCATCCGATGCGTCGTCTCATCTCCGCTTCCGCTCCATCGTATTTCCATTCCACGTCTCTCTTCGTTTGACGCCAAGTTAGGAGGAATGTTGTCCGTCTCAACTGTACACACTGGATCCACCATCAACAACAGCCTGGAATATGATAGTATAGGCCTAGGTTAAGATAGCGCACACAGACTGTTGTTAGAGGCGGAAAGGCAGCGTCACTGAAACAGAGGTAGTCATTGTAATGACATTTATCTACATAAAAACAGAGAGAGAGAGAGAGAGAGAGAGAGAGAGAGAGAGAGAGAGAGAGAGAGAGGCAGAGGCAGAGGCAGAGGCAGAGGCAGAGGCAGAGGCAGAGGCAGAGGCAGAGGCAGAGGCAGAGGCAGAGGCAGAGGCAGAGGCAGAGGCAGAGGCAGAGGCAGAGGCAGAGGCAGAGGCAGAGGCAGAGGCAGAGGCAGAGGCAGAGGCAGAGGCAGAGGCAGAGGCAGAGGCAGAGGCAGAGGCAGAGGCAGAGGCAGAGGCAGAGGCAGAGGCAGAGGCAGAGGCAGAGGCAGAGGCAGAGAGGAGAAGATACAGTTGGGCATAGAGCATGGATTATCTTGATGTTGAGTGAAGGTCCTTTTCCATTACGTAATCCAGTCACGTGATCTCGTCTCCGTTGCAGCAGATGCAAGAAAGATTGATGGCCGTTGTCTTCATTAGATAGTTGCACTGAACACTGAACACTGAACACTGAACACTGAACACTGAACACTGAACACTGAACACTGAACACTGAACACTGAACACTGAACACTGAACACTGAACACTGAACACTGAACACTGAACACTGAACACTGAACACTGAACGACGGTGGCTGAGAAGGAGCGGACGAGGCGGCCGCCGTGCTTTACGGAGTCTCGATGAAACATTCGGTCTGCCCCCCCCCACCCACCTGCCCCTCTCCCCCGTTTCATTAGAGAGACCCTGTATTCGACGCCCTCGTCCATTCGGTCCCTCAAATGACCGCTCTCTTCTTCAACTTCTTTCCTCCATCAATCGACCATGCATTGTTTATATGCAATACAATGCAATGCATTGTTTATATGCAATACAATACAATACAATGCATTGTTTATATGCAATACAATACAATGCATTGTTTATATGCAATACCATGCATTGTTTATATGCAATACAATACAATGCATTGTTTATATGCAATACAATACAATGCATTGTTTATATGCAATACAATACAATGCATTGTTTGTATGCAATACAATACAATGCATTGTTTATATGCAATACAATACAATACAATGCATTGTTTGTATGCAATACAATACAATGCATTGTTTATATGCAATACAATACAGTGCATTGTTTATATGCAATACAATACAATGCATTGTTTATATGCAATACAATACAATACAATGCATTGTTTGTATGCAATACAATACAATGCATTGTTTATATGCAATACAATACAGTGCATTGTTTATATGCTGACCACTCGACGACTATCCTTGACCACGTGACCACGTCCGATGCATTCGGGGACCTACAGGTCATCAACGCTAGTCAACGAAGAATCCTATAGAACGGACACATTCGAACTGCAGGCTCTTCCCTCCTCCTCCTCCTCCTCCTCTTCCTCTTCTTCTTCTTCTTCTTCTTCTTCTTCTTCTTCTTCTTCTTATTCTTCTTCTTCTTTCTCCTCCTCCTCCTCCTCGTTCTGCTTCCACCTCCATCCTTTCAACGTCTTCTATCTGTCCGTCGCTTGGTGCACAAACACTTCCATCTCTAGCACCTCTCTCCCCCCCTCACCCTCCCTCTCTCTTTCTCTCTCTTTCCTCTCTCTCTCTCTCTCTCTCTCTCTCTCTCTCTCTCTCTCTTTCTCTCTTCTCTTCCCTCTCTCTCTCTCTTCTCTTCTCTTCGTGGCTCTTAGCGACGAGAAGTTCTGAAAAGTTTACTTTCTACTTTAAACTTTCCCTCCGTCAGTTCTCTGCTACGTTTAGTCCGTTTGCTGTTTTAGTCCGTTTGTTGTTTAGTCCGTTTGTTGTTTAGTCCGTTTGTTGTTTAGTCCGTTTGTTGTTTAGTCCGTTTGTTGTTTAGTCCATTTGTTGTTTAGTCCATTTGTTGTTTAGTCCGTTTGTTGTTTAGTCCGTTTGTTGTTTAGTCCATTTGTTGTTTAGTCCGTTTGTTGTTTAGTCCGTTTGTTGTTTAGTCCGTTTGTTGTTTAGTCCGTTTGTTGTTTAGTCCGTTTGTTGTTTAGTCCGTTTGTTGTTTAGTCCGTTTGTTGTTTAGTCCGTTTGTTGCTTAGTCCATTTTGTTGTTTAGTCCGTTTGTTGTTTAGTCCGTTTGTTGTTTAGTTCATTTGTTGTTTAGTCCGTTTGTTGTTTAGTCCGTTTGTTGTTTAGTCCGTTTGTTGTTTAGTCCGTTTGTTGTTTAGTCCGTTTGTGGAATTCTTATTTTATTCATTTGTCACTTTTTCCATATGTTGTCCGGTCACTCTGCTTGTATATACTGTAGGTCTATGCAAAAGTTTACCTCGTTTGTTTAGCCGTCTCTATTCACCAATGACTCTGTAATGTACAGAATGTAATGTACAGAATGTAATGTAAACCTAAATTGACCATCATTAGTGAAATTCCAGTGGATGCAAAGACCGTTTAAAAGTCCTTCACAACAATTGTTCAGACTAGTTTCCGTTAATTTCGATGTTAATAACCAAATAACATTTTACACCAAAGTAGGCCCACGCTTAATTGACCCAATTTGCATTCACAATTATTATTATTATTATTCGGCAATAACAAGCCACAGATCATTATCTTAATTGTCAATTGCTGACTTGGATCGCCAGCTGCAGACAACACGGATCGTCTGATGACAATGATTAAGCGATGACAATGATTAAGCGATGACAATGATTAAGTGATGACAATGATTAAGCGATGAGTGCAGAATCGGTCGCAGGTGCCATTTATGTGGCGCCAGGCTGTGCTGCACGTCAATTCGTCGTCCTCGTCCTCGTCCAATATGAGACATCGCGCATGCGCACTGCAGCACTCGGCTGTTTTATCTCGACAAACTTTGGTCATCGTCAAAGCCTAGGTTATCATGAGAAGTGGACGTCGATGTCAGCTGGCTTATACGGTCAGAGCCACTGACCATTGACCACTGCATGGCTCCCTTAAACCGGACACCGGCCATCGCAAATGACCATTCGATCCTCGAGATGATCATTAAGTCACGATCAGGACATCAGACACAATAAGCCGACGGTTGACATCTGCTATGCTCCTTCTATTATACATTGTAGTTCTGCCATCGCGTGTGTGTGTCAGTTGCAATCCAACGGAAACACAAAAGTCTCCAAGCGGTTAATAAAGTCATTTAAACGAGATTTATAATCAAATAATGTGACATCTTTACCATCTTTCTAGGTCATATTTACGTAGCCCTCATGTAGGTCATATAAATTATAACACACTTAAGCAACTGCATGCTAGCCTGCTAGGCCTATAACCACCGATCGAGCATTACATCTTAGTTTCCACATTGAGAGTTTATAGAAATAAAATTATGTTGTCACGAAATGTTCATTAAATGCTTTATCCTAAGATCTTGACCTTGATTGACCTTGGTCGCTGGAAGAAAAACTGATATTACTTGGTGTATACATAATAGCCGCCGCGAAGGAACCTCGAGCAAGTCCTTCACTTGCAATATTGCTCTTGTTCGTGCTCTTCGGTGTGAAACTCCGATGCAGTGTCCGCTAAATGCTGAAAACGAAACAAGAAAGAATTTAAACTTGTGCAAGACTGTAGGATTATCGATAGAGTAAAAATTCAAGGTTAATGCTACTAATATAGCTACAAAAAGAGAAAGTTGTGTAAAATTACCACCATAAATATTATGATGAAGAAATTATAAAATCAAAGCGTTTGGACATATCTGGGTAATTATAATGAGCCACTGACTTGGATGACGATGTGCCTCTCTGCCACTCTATGTATGGTTGTATACAACTATACATGTGTTTGTATGTGTATGTTTGTCTTTGTTTCTTCTAGCCACTCTATGCCACTCTATGTATACATGTGTTTGTATGTGTGCATATTTCTTTGTTTCTTCCAGGTTTACCGTGTCGTTTCTCTCAGGAATGGAGAGGTCGCTACTTCCAGAGCGGTCTCGGTGAGATCATCATCCGAGACAGCGTCATCACAACGAAAGGCAACTGCATTGAACAGGACCGTGACTATTACCTGTTCGATAACAGGTACGCCTCTGCCTCCTCTGCCTCCTCCCTCTACTCCTCCTCCATTCTCTTCTATATCTGCCTTCTTACACTTAACATCTGCCAGGTGGGGAGTGGGGGGGGGGGGGGTGATGTTCGTATCGACCGACCGACCGTCTAATTGTCTGATGGCGCCAACGCGTCGCTTGCCATGGGTGAAATGAATGTCTGCAGTGTCTGGATGGAGGAGTCATGCTGCTTCATGGTTCAATGCCAGACATTCAGTGCTGCAGCTAGAGATGGTCAGATCTGTTCACATCTGATAACCTTAATCGTTATTGAAATCAAAATTTCAAAAGCGATTCTCCAAAGCCAAATGCTGGGCATCGGCTTAATGGCGAGCGCTGCGGCGTCATATAAGAGGGTTGTCTAGAGGATCGAAGAAGAAGACCAGTGGAAGTTCGATTGCGGTTGCCAGACGACAGAGAGGAGAGAACTGGTTTCGTCGAGGAAGAGGAAAACTTGGAAAGTGTGGAATAGGATGGAATAGGATGGAGTAGGATGAAATAAGGTGGAGTAGGATGGAGTAGGATGGAGTAGGATGGAGTAGGATGGAATAGGGTGGAATAGGATGGAGTAGGATGGAGTAGGATGGAATAGGGTGGAATAGGGAAGGAATTCTTAGAGATGTGATACTTCAATTTTTATTGAAAAACATGGAGTGATAAGTTGAGGATCCTGAAGCAGATGACGGTCCATGGATGGGTGGCGGAAGTGGTGGAGGAACTGTAAATTTGCCGGAATCAGGGAGATGAGGCCCCCTTCCAGAGTTGTGATGCAATGTTGAGACATGGATCGGTTGAAAACGTGATGCAAAGTAGTTGTTGCTGGACACGGTAGAGAGTGAGATAATGAGGATGATCGGGAAAACCGGAATGGCTTGTTGCATGGTGAAGACTTCGCGATGGTACTTTCTTTGAGAATATTTTAGTGAATTGTATACGTTATAACGATAGGGCTTTAAAATTGAATGCACTCATAAATTTTAGCCATTTAGGTAACATATTTAATACAGCATGAGTGATGTCCTGGTGACAACATGTATACGACTGATTTTGAATGAGTTGTAGAAGCATCATTTGTGTGACTTCGAGATTGAGGAAGATGGAATGACAATAGTAGTCAGGCTTGAGGTTAACAAGGCACGGGATAACAATAGTGGATTCAATTTTAAGTTTTACCTCCGTTGTCAATTGGTAGCCTACCTCTAATTGGAATGCGCTCTTTCCATTTCACATCTGTAAACTCGCTTTCGATTTCTATCTGGTAGATCTAATCCCTTCTCCTTCTTCTATGCTTTTCTCAAAACCTATAGATAGCCTATATATACTATGGCTGCTGTTTCGTTTGACATGGTCTTTCGCACTCGTAGTGCCTCTGAACGGTTGACCACATACTATCGACATTGTATGCATGATTAATACAATACAATATACAATGCAATGCAATAGACTGCAGTGATCGGATGCTGATAGTAGAGACACGTTCGACCCTGCATGAGCATGATCATTGACACCATCCTCATCCTTCGCTTGTTGTCTCAACAATAACAACAACGACAACAACAACGATAACAACAACAACGATAACATCATTGGCAATATTATTATTACTTCATTTCAGTCATTCACTTGCGTCCAATTGACAACGATGCATTCTAATTATATCGAGTGAATGATGCACTGATGACCGCTACACTCGACCCGATCACACGCACACACACACGCACACATACACACGCAGAGTTAGGTCGTACTGTCGTACATACATAACTATAATTATAAGGTACATCCATCAATATATAAATCAAAACATATGTTTGTGTGTATATATAATTATAGACACAATATATGTGTATTTAATCTAATTTTTTTAAGGCATTATCAATTATTATTCGTCTGCCTGGAGAAGAGCAAAAGACCCGATTCGCTCTTCTGCTAGACTGCGCATGCGCTGATGACAATAATAATAATAGGTCTGACGATGTTTAGAAGTTTAGTGTTGTGTTTGAAAATACGCTGACGATTACATTGCGGCAACTGATGTGGGAAGATGCATGTTGATTGGTAGCACGAAGATGAGTATATAGGACCTGGGTTCGTTGCCAGATTATTGATGGTTCTCTGCCCGAAGGCAGGTTCATTGGCTTTACGCCCCTGGAGATGAGATGAGGGAGGTGGTTTCCCGTTGCCTTCCCACAGACAATGATGGGCAAGCAACTTGCCCAAGGTCGCTCCGCAGCAGTTTGCGCCACCGCGTCCCACACGTGCTAGCCCGAGATATCGAAATCTCTGAATGTCAACTCCCAGCTTGGGGCTTGAACCGCAGTCTGTTGCAACCAACAGACGTATGCCGCTCTCGCTTACCGGTGCAGCTAACTAGGCCAGATACATTGTCATAATGTTGACTCAGTCTTTAACTCCATTGAGTTGTGCGATGGTAAAATGAGCAGATGGATGGACCCCATGGCATCCAGTCTGCATACATTTAAATTCGACACTGTCTTATTAATAGATCTAAGCATGTTATCATCTCTTATAACTATATCTGTACGGACCTAAAAATGCGCACTTGTCAGTTTGAATTGTCGAAAGAACTTTCTTTTCGCCCGAGGAATATAATTATATGATCCCGCAGGCTTTAAAAATTTCTAGTATTAGGATGGGCATGGCCGTCACTCAATTTAAACGTCTGATACGTGTGCATGCAGCGAAAAATGTTATTTAAAAATGTTATCTAGGCCTAATACTAACACTATCGTGTGCTGTTGGTCAACTAATGGCTTCTTCGACTCTCTTCTTCTTCTTTTCTTTCTTCTTCTTTCTTCTTTTTTCTCTCTTTCTCCCTGTCTTCCCTTTTTTCTGTTTCATTGTGCCTCTAATTTACTCCTTCACTAAACATACAGCTACATGCAAATCTCCCACTTTGTTACTAACAAGACAAGCGTCATCTATCCAGCATCTTTGTCATGAATAATCATTTATCTAGGGCCCCTAACTAGTGGGATCTTCCCTTCTGGGGCTCCTATTGCTTCCCTGGAATTGCTACTCGTTTGCACATGTATTTATATCTAACATTCTTGGCTTTTTTCTTTATTAGCAAGTCATATTATGTAATTGCTGTATTTTTCTTTTATGGGAGCAATAAACTTGATTTGATTTGATTTTAAAACAATACTAAAATCTGTGTTGTCTGGAGTTAACGGTCATCCTCATCGGTCAATTGTGTAAAAGTGCCTCGAAATGCAACAGCATTAAACTTCTGAGTGCAAACAGCGAAATAGCATTGATGCGTATACAATAATTATTGTACAATGTACATGAATGCTATGAGAAAGTTTGGAGAAACATTTAGCCATGCATTCAGACAAACAGACATGTAGGAAGAGAGCAGAGTGACAGAAAGGAGAGATTTAATCGGACGAGTGGGTTCTGCAGGGCGAAGTGTCTTAAGCGTTTCTTATCATAACTGAACCAGATTGGTCTTAGCCTTTCACCGATCCAATGATCTCCAGACGACGATGACGACGACGATGACGATGACGATGACGATGACGATGACGACGACGATGACGATGACGACGACGATGACGGTGACGACGACGATGACGACGACGATGACGATGACGACGACGATGACGGTGACGACGACGATGACGACGACGATGGCGATGGCGATGACGACGACGATGTCGATGACGACGACGATGACGACGACGATGGCGATGACGATGGCGACGACGACGATGACGATGACGACGACGACGATGACTATGACGACGACGATGGTGACTCTGCTGTGTCAATGTCCGAAGATGGACTGGTCGTCAGCTGAGGAGGATGTTGTTGGACAATCGATGATTCACAGTGACACGTCTGCGCTGCCATGGTAACCACATTCACGTCGACGTCAGCCACGGTGGCGTTCCTCCTCCGTATACCAACCGCCCTTTAATCATTTTCACTCCATTCCTCATAATATGCATTATTATATGAGTATACGTCATTGAATGACCAGGATATATATATATATACATGTATAATTGTATATACATGTATATTGGGTCACGTCTATATGTATATTTTATGTATTCTCATATATATAATTATATATATTGGCTCGTTATATCACTTAAAGATACAGTTTGGATAGCTTACTACAGTGATACCTACATGATAATGGCAGACGGGGAGTGAGAGAGAGAGAGAGAGAATATGAGAGAGAGGCATACAGATAGACAGACAGATAGAGACAGACAGACAGACATAGACAGACAGATAGAGACAGACAGACCGACCATCATGCATCGCTTCTTCTTCTGACAATCGTCTGTGAGTGACAACAGTCGCGATGTATCTTCACAAATATCACATTCATCCATGATACATACATGTACACGTGTCAGCTTCACATTCATCCATGACACGTGTCAGCTTCACATGAATCCATGACACGTGTCAGCTTCACATGAATCCATGACACGTGTCAGCTTCACATGAATCCATGATACATACACGTGTCAGCTTCACATTCATCCATGACACGTGTCAGCTTCACATGAATCCATGACACGTGTCAGCTTCACATGAATCCATGACACGTGTCAGCTTCACATGAATCCATGATACATACACGTGTCAGCTTCACATTCATCCATGATACATACACGAGTCAGCTTCACATTCATCCATGACACGTGTCAGCTTCACATTCATCCATGACACGTGTCAGCTTCACATGAATCCATGACACGTGTCAGCTTCACATGAATCCATGACACGTGTCAGCTTCACATGAATCCATGATACATACACGTGTCAGCTTCACATTCATCCACGACACGTGTCAGCTTCACATGAATCCATGACACGTGTCAGCTTCACATGAATCCATGATACAATGTACATACACGTGTCAGCTTCACATTCATCCATGACACGTGTCAGCTTCACATTCATCCATGATACATACACGTGTCAGCTTCACATTCATCCATGACACGTGTCAGCTTCTCTGCCTGGCTCTCTGATATTTCCTCTCTATCCGTGCCTTCAAATGGTCAGTGCGCTGAGTATATAGCCATAAATGTAGGAGCACATGTTCTGCTACTGCAACGTCAATGTACGATTAACACAATGTGTGGCATTCGAATGATTACATTGACGCTTCTTCAACGTATCATTCACCCGAGGGACGATCACAATTCAGATGTAAAATAAGACAAACGTGCTTTGATGATTATTTACATTTGATTTGATTTCAAAACTCATCGATGCGTGACTGCAAAATTGAAATATCTCAGATTAGTCAGCGAATCCGTTCTTTCATTTTCTCTTCAATGTCTCAGTTTCGTCGTCGTCATCGCAATAATGAGTCGACATAATGGCGCCACATAAATTTCTTCTGACCAAGTCACAGTCTCCCTCGCCGCGCGCTGCTATTGGTCGGTGCGTAACTGCGTATATACATGTATATGTATATGGATATATATATACATGTATATGTATATGTATATGGATATATATATATACATGTATATGTATATATACATGTATATGGATATATATACATGTATATGGACGACTTAATTGCGTCGAGATTTTATTGTTTTCTGCGATTTCTCATTGCGACAGAATTTCATTATGAGCAAAAGAGAAAGCCGACCGACCGAGAAAATGGCTTTGTGCTCGAGACACACTGGCACCGAGGCAGGCAGACAAGGAGGCAGGCAGGCAGGGAGGCAGGCAAGCAGGGAGGCAGGCAGGCAGGGAGGCAGGGAGGCAGGCAGGCAGACAGGAAGGCAGGTAGGGAGGCTGGCAGGCTGGCAGGCAGGGAGGCAGGAAGGCAGGCAGACACAGATAGACAGACAATCAGACAGACAAGCAGACAGGCAGACAGGTTGTCAAACAGGTAGGCAGACAGGCAGGCAGGCAGACAGTCAGGCGTATTTTAGCAGTACTATCATTGATACAGACCTCTATCGCGGCAGGTATACACCACTGACATATAAAGCGACTTGACGACTTCTACATGTATGTCAGTGTCTGTCTGGACCATAGTTCTAGACAGTTTCATATATATATATATATATATATATATATATATATATGTAATACTGTAAAAGTAAGCCCCTGTCTTTAACGCGTACTCCTATTCTTTTTTATGTACGTATTTACATGCGTGCATCGCTGTGGAACGGGAGCATAAATACATTACATACGTCTATAATAAAAATTATATATATGCAGATATTAGTATATAATATCATACTGTGCGTTTCCTGTAGCTTTCTCCAGGGTGTTGCATAGAATGACGACCATCAGTTTGCAAATGCTGTTCCGATTGCAAATGACGAAGTTGATGTAACGACAAATTTTATGTGGAGTGGAAGGAAGACTCCCAAGAGAAAGATTGAGCAACAAAATAATGAGAAGGTTCTGTGATGGACTCGGAACTGTTGACTCATGCAGGAAGCGCGGCACCTGTATATCTCCACCGGTAAAAAGCGCAGCGATGACCGGCTCGGTTAACTTTGAGTCTGGAATATAAATCTTCCTGGTGTTAGTCGGTGTATAACTAAGCAACGAGTGCTGGGAGATGATTGGATTTTTTTCTGTCAACTGGGAGCCAGTGCAGCGCCGTATACTATACCTGACATAATCGGAGAGAACGACAAGAGCAACCGATGACTATGAACTGAATGAACTGCATGTCAGTGAATGAACTAAATTAAATGAATGAAATGAATGAACTGGTAAATTACTTTCCATCGGTAAATGACTTTTTGTTAGTTTTAACTGTACAGAAGTGCTTCTATAACTGCACATTTTGTGTACAACAGCACGTTAAAAAAGCCCCGCTTGCTGCTGCTGCTCAGCTGATGGCATCATGAGGAGACGACCATGAGATGGAGAGAATCCAGGGACGCAGATGGCAGACAACGACGACGACGATGATGACGACGATGACGATGGGTTCTTGGCTGCTGCAGTCACTATAGATCTATGTGCACTCCGATCGTTTCAATGATCTCAGATCGCATCTAGTGGCTGATGTATTAATGCATAGAGTCTGATGTATAGTGTCTGATGTATAGTGTCTGATGTATAGTGTCTGATGTATAGTGTCTGATGTATAGTGTCTGATGTATAGTGTCTGATGTGTAGTGTCTGATGTATAGTGTCTGATGTATAGTGTCTGATGTATAGTGTCTGATGTGTAGTGTCTGATGCATAGAGTCTGATGTATAGTGTCTGATGTATAGTGTCTGATGTATAGTGTCTGATGTATAGTGTCTGATGTATAGTGTCTGATGTATAGTGTCTGATGTGTAGTGTCTGATGTATAGTGTCTGATGTATAGTGTCTGATGTGTAGTGTCTGATGTATAGTGTCTGATGTATAGTGTCTGATGTGTAGTGTCTGATGTATAGTGTCTGATGTATAGTGTCTGATGTATAGTGTCTGATGTGTAGTGTCTGATGCATAGAGTCTGATGTATAGTGTCTGATGTATAGTGTCTGATGTATAGTGTCTGATGTATAGTGTCTGATGTATAGTGTCTGATGTGTAGTGTCTGATGTATAGTGTCTGATGTATAGTGTCTGATGTATAGTGTCTGATGTGTAGTGTCTGATATACAGTGTCTGTGTTTATTGGGTTCAATCGGATCCGATCGGAAGACATCGACGATTCCACTTCTATCACGTGGTATAATTATGTTATGTCACGTGAGTGAAGGACTTGCCCGTGGCAAGATCCTTACGCGGCGAGGTGGATTCGAGGTGGATTCGAACCTCGAACCTTCCACGTGTATCCTGTGTGGACGATAGTTAGACACTGCAGCTGTGAGTCGTCAGATCGTCGTTGCGATATATAATATGCTCTATCTCTGTTGACTGCTTTTAAATTTGGCCGACATACATGCTGTTGTTCACGGATCCGCAGCAACTTAGTGATCGCAATTGCAGAGCAGTGATGATAAGTTTTTTTTATTATTAGTCAGATCTGCCGTGTGAAATAATATACAGAGGAGACTCAAGAAGTATGATTAAGTGTAAAGTCTTGTGATGCACGGAACGAAACAGATGTCCAAGTCATTCGCTCGTCTAAAAACTTCAGCCATGGCAGTCAGAAGGTCATGAATGAAATCATTCCAAGAGTGGCCAAGACACAGATACACACAGTGTTATACACATGCACGATTGCACGTATATACATGTATACGTAGATGCACAACTGCACACACACACACGCCATACTATCATGCGTTCATAGATCAAGCATGCAAAGTGGATACATAAATATATTCACGCAAATACGCCAAAACTCGCGCATAAAAAGACCGTAAAAGTAATACGTGCACATTTAACTCGACGCAGGTGCAGCGTGTGGTGCGTGTCTAAGCAAGATTTCTGATTGAACATCACGAGTAATGGAATGCATAAATATCTATCCACCGAAGTCGAATAGGATCCCTCCCACTTCTGCCGATGACCTCAACAATGGCTGGTCATACACCCCTGTTTGCCATGAGAGGGGCAGAGCGGTGGTGGCGTCCTTGGCACCCCCTCTTGGCATCCCTGACACCCCCTCTTGGCATCCCTGGCACCCCCATGCCGACGAATTATCCTCTCCTTCGACGTAAAAAAACTCGTTTAGCGTCAATTCCTGTGCAGCTCCTTCTATAGACGCGAATGCCATAGAAAGGAAAGCGGTGCGGAATTGATGGTGCGCCAATCATGAATTGGTGAAAGGCATCAGAGGTGGCAGATGCATTGAAGAAGTTAAGTCGGATTTAGTTGAGTCGAGTGTAATTATAGTTAATGAATTACTGTCGTCAGGCGTCAACCGGATATCAGTTATGATCGTCGTCACCATCGTAATTTATCGCCGTCTGCCATGAGTCGAACCGTAATCCCAGTCGTCAAACAAAGCAACCGGCAGTCTCTCTCTCTGTCTGTCTGTTTGTCTCTTTCTTTCGCTCTCTGTCTCTGTCTCTGTCTCTGTCTCTGTCTCTGTCTCTGTCTCTGTCTCTGTCTCTGTCTCTGTCTCTGTCTCTGTCTCTGTCTCTGTCTCTCTCTCTCTCTCTCTCTCTCTCTCTCTCTCTCTCGCTCTCTCTCGAATATATTCATACATATATGCTATAGTCTACATGTATCTAGATATATAGGTCATATATAATTATGTGCACATATATCTATAATTATATTTTATGGAGACATGGAGATATATATACATATGTATATATTTATATATATGACTGAGAAGGAGTTTTAGAAGTGTATCGAAGCATCAAGGGCAGGCCATTATTATCAGGTCGAGGCAGCTGCCACATAGAAGACACGGTTCTGTTTAGTATAGGGTTGTGAGCAAAAGTGACTGATAAAATCAGACCTTGTTCAGCCGATTGATGGGAGCGCAAGTGGCGAGCACTAGGAGTATACATAAACATATATGGCTGCGGTCTCTATCTCATGATGCCGCTGTGGTCCTTGTTCACGCCTTCGTAACCAGCAGAATTGATCATTGCTGCTCAGTTCTTGCTGGTCACCCATCTAGCTTAATAGGGCGTCTTGACCGGGTCATGCGATCTGCTGCCCGGCTTATTGGTAATATTCAAAAATTTGCCCCGGTCTCTGCTTAGGGCCTACATGCGTGATGTTTTGCACTGGCTTCCAGTCTCGCAGCGCATCTCGTACACTGCGTACAGAGTAGCAGCACTTGTCTGGCGGTGCCTCACTGGTTGTGCTCCGTCCTACTTATCTGATCTCTGTCGCCCCAGCTGTCTCTGACATAGCCTCCCGTCGAGCTTTACGCTCTTCGGCCAATGGGGAGCTGCTGGTCCCTCGAACCCACTCTGCTACCAGACAGCGTAGAGCAGCGGTTCTCAACCTTTTTAGTCTGGCGACCCCTTTTTAACAGTTCAAAAGTTGTGACGACCCCCAACGACAAAATTGATTGTGTAACAACCGCCTATTTCACTGCATTTTTGTTACTATTGTCCATTGTTATGCATTTTCACCCTCATAATACGAAAACTGTCTTTGACAGTTGTATGAGGCTTCCTTTAGTTTTAATTAGTCGACGTTATATATCCTATATAGCCTATCCGTTATATATCCTATATAGCCTATCCGTCTTGTGATGCAGCTTCAACAGCTGCAGCGTCTTGCTTAGAACTGGAATTCTTCAAACCCGCTGTCTCAATGCATCATCAACTTTGTTCTTAAAAATACTGGTCATGCTTTCCTACATATAGGATGGTTAGTTTTATAGCCTATCTGAATAGTGCTCTGCGGTTTATCTGTTGGGTTTCATTGATTCTACGGATAAAATATCATGACAAAGATCTGATTCTAACTTCTCTATTCATGCTGCAAGCAATATATACTCTGAGAATTGGCCAATACTTCTTCTTTTCTTAACACTCATATCACCTGACTGATTCGTTTTGCGATGCTAGCAATTTCAAAAACTTCTTTTGTGTTCTTATGAATGCACCGAGCAGAGGAGTAGTTTGGGGAATGGACATAGGCCCTACGTGCCATTCCCCATTGTCGACAATTTTCCACGCTACAATGGTAGACCTACCAGTTTAGGCTGTCGTTTTAATTAACAAAACTCTTCAAAATGTTGTGGTTTACGACTTAAAAGTGTCTCCTCCTATGTTGAGAACTTTCATCTAAAAAAAAAATCATAATTTCAGTGCTGAAGGCGTGGCTTATGACTTCAATAAATGTCCTCTTTCCATTCTTAAATTTTTCTAAATTTAAAACCAGTAGCCTATTTTAAACTGTCATCTGAATTTGTCAATGCTGGTGGTCATGGCTTAAGACTTCAGAATGTCGGTTCCAGTTGTTAACAATATTTTGGATTTGTGCACCGTAACATTCTAAGCCATCATCTAAAAAAATAGGCCTACTCATGATTTCAGTGCTCAGAGAGGTGGTCTAGACTTCAATAAATATTCCTCCCTGTGTTTCTTTAGAAAAATAGCGGAATTTACATTTGAAAACTAAAATTGAAAAAATTAAATTAGGCCTAGCTGCCACAATCTAGGCTAACTGATGAATCATAGCAAAATTATGAGTAAAAATTATTTTAGTTTGTTATAGTGCAGTAGGCTAGATAGCGTACGTTGAAATTGCTATTTGGCCAATATCTTTTGCAAATTTTGAAAGGGGCCAGGCGACCCCTGGCAAATTGTCAGGCGACCCCCGAGGGGGTCGCGACCCACAGGTTGAGAACCGCTGGCGTAGAGCCTTCTCGGTTGTTGGCCCGTCCACATGGAATGGACTCCCGATTGCACTACGCTTACTACCTTGGAATAATTTGCCTGCTTTCTACCAGTTGCTTAAGACCTGTTTTTTTAGCCGTGGCTGGGTTGGGAGCGTCTCTGAGTAGGCTTCTTGAAGGGGCGCTATATAAGTCTTTTGAATGAATGAACGGGTATGAATAGCAGTAGTATAATTACGATGGACCTGAATCGGTTAAGTATTTTTACTAACTAGTAATTAATTAGTAATTAGTTAATTATTATTAATAATTAGTTAAGGTAACTAGTTAAGGTAATTAGGTCAACTTAATTAGGGTAATTAGCCTATTATAATAATTAGGTCATAATAATTAGTAATTATATTAATTAGGTATTATATTAATTAGTAATTATAATAATTAGTATATTAATTAGTTTATTAATTAGGTAATATTAATTAGGTAATTATATTAATTAGGGTAATTACCTAACCCTAATTAGCAGCGCTACAGGGCCGCCCCTCCCCGCCCCCGCCCCGCCGCGGGGTCCGCAAGTGCGAGAACCGGAAGTGCGGGAACCGGAAGTGCGGAACCGGAAGTGCGGAACCGGAAGTGCGGCGACCAATCAGAGAGCGAGAACCTTGCTAGCCCAGGAAGCGGCGACCAATCAGAGAGCGAGAACCTTGCTAGCCCAGGAAGCTGCGACCAATCAGAGAGCGAGAAACTTGCTAGGCCATGAACCTATGTCAAATAGGCGAGCGACAATGCTAGCAGGAAATTTAAATAAGTATGAAAGAACAAACACAGTAGGTTGACAAATTTTTTCTTCAAACACTTTTTTTTTCTTCAATAATTTCACAACATTTCACAAAATTATACAATAACTTTTACAATGTTCAGTGTCTTTTCGAGAATTCAGAATGTTCATTACAAAGTATTTACAGCAACTGGTATATTTACATGACCATACGACAAAGATTCAGAGGAATTTAGCAAGTATCGCTTATCATCATATGGCGAAAGCGCCGCCTTCCTTAGCTCTACAGTGTGCAGCTCGTGCTTTGTGCTTCGTATAGCACAGAATTTGGAGCTTGTTGGCTTCTCATTCAATATACATGCGCGATATTCTGCATGTCTAATGTTCTTTTTTACAAACCCACGCTGAATACCCTTAGCCGTTTTCTTTTCCTTGTTATTAGGCAACAGCAAACTATACATTTTAGCCCGCAACCCACAAAATTCCAAGACCGCCTCGCCATTGCACTCGTCTTTAAATTTTCCAATTACCTTTGCGTTGGTGCGGCTGTGAAGGAAGTGCCCACAGGGGTAATCGGAAGTATCGTACTCGTGCAAATGTTGCTGCATGTCTTTGTACACATCGTCTGTTTGTATGTGATAGCATAGGCTGTCCGTGTCCGTAAAGAGGAGCTTGCAAGCCATTCCGTAAAGGGGAATTATATGCTCGTAGTGGAATTCATACATTTTTAATTTTGATATGTCCAAAATGCACATGCCTGCATAGAGTGGTTTGTTGAGGTAGACGTTTGAATTTGTTAATTTTATTACAGTCAAATCTTCGTTTACTATAGTGTACGACTCGAAATTTGGTCGTGCCACAAATCTTTTCGCGCGCTTTCCACTCATTACAAGCTTAACGTTTATGTGCTTTCTGTTATTTTGCATTGTTTTGCCGTATATAGAATTATTCATCAATTTGAAGAGGTCTTTTTCGAATGAAGATTTGGCCACCTGCCGTTTGGACGTGTTGAAGTCGATGTATGTTTTCAACCATCGACTTTGCCGAAACTCGAGAATTTTGTTAATTTTGGTCAATTTCATGCCCATTTTCAGATAGAATTGTAAATTTCGGTAATGTACAACGTATTGGGTCTTGGGCATGAGGTTGGGAACCAACTTTTCGACGCCGGCACCAATATTTCCCGAAATTTTCTGCGAAACGGACTTTGCGTAAGGAGATATCATCTCCGGTCGTATGTACAGTGTCTCGGGAGCAAGAGGGTAGTCGTTGTGTGCGCCGTGGAGATGTGAAGGGTACTCCAAGTCCACGTCCAACAAATATCCCAAGTCGTCGTCTGTCTGTTTGGAGTCCAAGTCGAAATTGTCAATTTCGTCCGTCTCTAAGAATCTAAATTTGCCGGTTGGGAGCGGTTCGGACATTGCATACCCGTACAAGTTGTTACAGTCCAAATACATTATGTAGCTATTTGGAATGTCAGGATTGTATTGTAGCGTTTGCGTATAACTAGACGCTACGGAATTTTAGTTGCAATATTATATTATATATTTTTGGATCCCTTGGTATTTTCGTGGTCTGATATATATATAATATTATTAATTTTTGAGCTGCATTCGGTGACCTAGATAATATTGGTGACCTAGATTTTAATGTTGATTTCGATTTCGACGCGAATTGGAGCGTTCTCTGACGTAGGCAGGTCGCTGCAGCTGCCGTGACTAGTTTTGTTGATCCGTATTCGTGTGATTCTCTCACGGTATAGGCCTTTGGCGGCTCGTATGCAGCGACGGCAAAAGGAGGAGGGGAGGCCGATTGAGTCGTCGCCCGCGCCGTCGCGCATCCACGCAGCGAGGCAGAGGCAGTAGTCGCTAATACATTGAAACAGATAGAGAAGGACAAACGCGAGGGCATGGAGCGACGGCCAGAAGAGTGTCACCGACCGGTCCAATCGCGCGTACAGGCAGAGATACCGACGCAAACGTCGCTGGTGCATAGAAACAGACAAAGAAGGACATGTCCGCGTGTGGTCTGTGTACGTCGATATTTGCTCTCGCCGTCACACGGTTTGACTGCGCATTGGAAGTTTTCCATTAAGGCCTTCGTGTGTTGAACTGAAAGGTTGAATCGGTGCGCTCCGCGTCGACGTGACCTGAGACAGGGAGGCAACGCGAAGCACGTGTGGCGGTCTTCTTGTGCGCATGCGCAAGCGTCACCCCTAGGAAGGTTATATAAGAGAGACGCGCAGAGTTGCGGGAGATTCACGACGGACTTCGACGAGGATAGACGTGTAGCTCTGGAGAGCAAGTTACAAAATCAGAGTTTGATTATTTTAGAAAGATAATAGTTTATTTAAGTCAGCTTGGATTCGTCGTCTGAATTATTGCGTTGTCACGTTTGGTCTTTACGGATTCTGTACGGAAAATCTAAAAACCGGCAAGGAGCCGATTTCGTTGCGGTTTTGTATTACGAGTGAATGGTCAGCGCCGTGGTTCTGTTTCGTATCTTCGTAAAGGAGTTAAGTCTTTCGTTCTGGTTTTCGGAATTTCTTCTGTCGTCGATATCTTCTGCGCAGTTAGCCTACGGGCGTCAATCTTTTATTAAAATATCTTTTCGTGGATTCCCTGTTCTCAACGTGCCGGTTCGGTCTTAGCGACAACTCAGCGTCGGGCTTGGCGGAATCTTCTGAGCCTCATTTCATCGACGCAAGTCCCGGATTCGACGCCGCGTCTGCGCCCCTTTCCTCGCTTATCGTCGGCCTTGTCAGGTGTCTCTAGAAGAAGGTACAATTTATTAAGGGCTTTAATACGAATTAAAAATTGATCTTTTGGGCAGAGAAATTAAGATTGGCATCTAAGTACAAAATTGGGGATTCATTTTGTCTGCTCCGATTGAAGTCTGTTTGAATTGTGTTGCATATTATTATCAGTTGCTTTAAACTGTAAGCTGTTGATTAACATTGTGAATAATTATTAAATGTTTCTGATAATAATAAGATCCATTGATTAAACTTTCGGATTTACTTCTTGCTAGCGTTAGGACTTGACATAACCAAAACTTGTATAGCGCCATGGATAGAAGCAGAGCATCAACTCCCTCGCAGCCATCTAGACCACCATCTGCGTTGGAAATAGGCATTTTACTAGAGGCCATACAAACAAATTCTAAGTCCTCTCAAGAAGCCATGACTTCTATGCAGGCATCTATACAAAATAATACTAGGTCTACACAAGAAGCAATTTCCTCAGTGAAAACTGATGTGCAGGCAAATGCTAGAGATACCCAGGAGGCTATTTCTGTGGTACAAAGCAATGTGGAAGAGGCTATTTCTTCTGTCAGAACGGATTTTCAAGCTAATGCTATAAATACACAAGAGGCAATTGCCTCAGTACAAGATAATGTCAGGGAAGCGCTGACAGAAGTTGTTGCAAGAATTGAACGCTTAGAAATGTCGCCTACTCCTGTTATAAAATCTGTTGTGGGTTCGAACCTAGGAGCGAGATCTCCTATTTACCCGGTCACGGACATCCCTTACCACTCGACTATCGGCCTGGAAGGAGGTTTCGGCGCGAGGCCGAAGGACCTACCTCTTCCGAAGAACCCTGGTACCCTGCGCCGGAGCGAAAGGCTGCTAAGCAAAGCACCCATTTCTTACAGAGAGCCAAGTAGTAGGGAGGCTTGGCCGCTTCCGACTAGAAGGGATTTGAACCCGAGCGCTACCGCTTCTCTTCCTCCCTCCATCTCTTTGGACTACGGCCCACAACAGTACGCGGCCCTCGCACACGTTGGACCGGGAGTGGCGACCCAGGGAGTGTACGCGGGGGCGGGCGTTACAATTGGTCCCAGCGAGTGGGGTCGAAATAGTTCTGGAGATTTGGGTGGAGAGAGGTTAAAGCAGGTATGGAAGAGGCCAGAACAGATAAGTGAAAAAGCCATTGCCCCTAGCGATAACTGGGGTTGGATTAGTCCTAGCGATTTTTTCCCAGATGGTGTAACAGTGGCAAACTGGGCTTTTGATAAAGGAGGATGTGTTCCGGAATCTGTACAAAGAAGAAGAAAAAGGGAAGAAACTGAGAGGAAACTAAAAGAAAGGGAATTTGTTGATAATGTTGAAATTATGTCTGATGATGGTAGTGTAGACATTGAAGTTAGCAAAATAATGGAATCTAGACCTAAAACTGTGAAAATAATTGATAAAAGAATGCAAACACCTCAGCAATCGGAGTTTAGCAATTTTGAAATAAATAAACCGATCGCTAATAATAATTTGCGGGAGGGGGGTGATAAGGTCGATCCAATTCATTTGACCTCTTCATCGCCCATCTACGGCGCTTACTCTCGACTTGATCCACGATGGAGGATGCAAGAACCGTTCGTATACCCGGATCAGCCAAGAACGGAAGTGACGGCAAATCGCGTCGACGCTTTCCAATCAATGTCGGGAAGGCCGACCTACCACTCGATGCCTGACTGCATCTTCGATGGTCGGGTTACTTCGACCATGGTTGGTCGAGACTACGCTCGACCCGACCTTCGACCCGATCTTCGACCTGGTCCAGCGGCAACTACAGCGGTCGACTGGATGCAACCGAGCGCACACCGTGAGAATCCATACGTGTCATGGATGCCTACTCCGAACTACGCTCCGAACGCGCTCTACAACAGCGGCGACAACCGGGTCTGGCTCGACCCGCTTCGCTGTCTCGACCCACCTCGTCCCAGCGACGTCGCTTTTCCTCATTGGCCAACCGTCGTTGAGTCGGCTAGGATGAGCTCGTGTCTCGGCGCTCAGAATTTCGGATTTAGTCGTGACGTCGAACTGCCTCGTCAAGCGCTTCTGAAACCGACGTTTCTGGGTAAAAGCGAAACAACTGGAGACGACAAAGCGACGATGTCTACGGTTGGTGAAACGAAAGTGCTGGCGCCTGTCAACGCTTCCGTCGGGCCTGCCAAAACCATCCCCACGACATCAGTTGCGACACAGACAACCGGCGACTGGGAATTTCCGACGAGTAGCACTGTTGGAACAAACAAGGAATCGGAAACGACCGCGTCTACGACCGTGAAAGCGACCGAGGTCAAACCGTCGTCGGCTGCGCCTCCTAAACAAAGGCAATACACGAAACTGGGATCGTACAGCGGAAGGACGGATGTGGAAGTCTTTTTGCGCAAATTCACTGTATGCGCAAAGAACAATGACTGGTCGGACGAAGAGAAATTTAATCAACTGGTCGTTTCCTTAGTCGAACCGGCGACCCATTTGTTGAGCGAGTCGAACTTGGATACTTGGACGGCGTTGGTCCAGCGACTTCGGGAACGGTACGGTACCGCTGAGCAGCAGGCCCTGTTTCAAACGCAGCTCAGCACCCGGAAGCAGAAAGCTGAGGAGGATCTGGGAGTTTTGGTTGATGATATCCGCATCTTAGCTTCCCGTGGATATCCTGGTGTGTCGACCGCCCATAGTGAAGCCATTGCTATTCGGGCATTCGTGGATGCCTTGAGAGACCGAAATCTCGCTCTGAAGATCCGCGAGCGGGAACCGAAATCTCTCGACGAAGCGTACAAGGTAGCTATGCGATTGGACGGCTATCAGAAAGCGGAAGTCGGTGGCCATGAGCAACAAGAACGACGACCTGGACGTGTCTATGCAGTTAAAGAAGAGGATACTACAACAAAGGATACTATATTAATGAAGGATATATTACGACGACTGGAGCAGGTGGAAAAGCAACAACCGGTGTCGGCGCCTCAATACAGAGACAATAATCGCGGGTCGTGGAGAGATCAGAACGGTTCAAACGGAAATGGTTGGTCGAACGGTAACGGAAATAACTGGCAGAAAAACCAACGCTGTTCAGTCTGTAATAGAACAGGCCATTGGAGCTCCGTCTGCTGGTACCGACAGGCGGCGGGACCGGAAGTTGGACGATCGGAGCGAAGATGTTATGAATGTCACCGGATTACAAATCATGTCGCGCGGGACTATCCATTCCGACAACGGCAGCAGAATCCACCTGGCGACAATCTTGGTCAGGATGGGGGCGATAATCCCGACAATCCTAACGTTGGTCGGAATTCGCCAAGAGAGGGTCGGCGCTGTTTCTACTGCGACTCTAGCTCGCACTTGCTAAGCAGATGTCCGCTTCGGCAGCAGCAACAGAATCCATCTGGCGACAATCCCGATCGACCGGTGGGCGATAATCAGGACAACCCTAGCACTGGTCGTGTGTTCGCCGTACGCGCGCCCACCCCAGATCATCTCCAGGACCGGTTGGATCGGTGGGAACAGTACGCACCACTGGAGGGGCGCCGCTGGGTCAGCATGAGCGACAAAGCTCCCCGGTTGAAGTCTTGCCCACTACCCGATGGATAGAACTGAAGGTCATTTGTGTGACCTTTGTGGTGACCGCTTAATTTGCGGGGATTATCTGAATGCAGAAAGCATCTGTAACGTTGGTTTATTTCGATTCTGATGAAAATTATTTATTTTTACATGTAATGGTTTTTACATGTCTGGTTACTGTGTAAGAGCTGTAATGTTGTATTGTAAGTTGACTGAACTGTGTATTTGTACTGAATTGCATAGATTAATATTTGTATTGCATTGGACAATGGACAGGTTTTAATATTGCTTTGGATGATATATATTGTGGTTTGGCGCTACATCAATTAGTTGGCGCTATATGAATGATTTTCTGACCTGAGGAGATATATATATGTTATAATGGCTAAGGTCGCCTTGTTTTCATTAAGGCGTTGGCTAGGATGATAATAATTATATGACCTTAGATGTCCTGTTTTATAATTATAATAGTAGGTTTATTTTTTGCTGCCTATATATAGCATGATTAATTAATTCATTTGTCTAAGAATAATATTAAGAGCTTCACTTAGTTAGATTTTTATGCAGAAGGAAGCCTACTTGGGATTTCTTGCTTAGCTGTGGCCATAGCAGATAAATAATAATAATGGATAGATACATTAATGATGATTTAAATTGGCGCTAGATAAAAATTCTAGAGGCTCTTAGTGTCTTATTGTAGCAGCAGAAGAAATATATATATAGTTTGCATTGATTATATTAAGACATAAGCCTATATGTTCTGTTTTGATTGCATTAATGTACATAGTGCAAGGCGCTATATAAATATGTTATAGGCCTAGGGTACACGCGATTATAATATTATATTGTAGGCTTATATCCCGAAGGGTGCTATATAAGTAAATTATAGGCTTAAGGTAGGCCTATAGATGATAATAATATACTGTGATTAACGGCTGATGAGCTCATATAATTTTTAGACGAAGATGTTTATAATAATATAGCAGGCTTGAATGACTTTAACGTGCATAGGCCTATATATATATATATATGTTTTAGTTCAGAAATTATAATAAGCATTAGCATAGATAGACTAGAGTGGATAATATTATATTATTTTGTTTGGCTTATATAGGCCTGATTAAATTAGTAGATTGGTCGGAGCACTACATAAAAATTGTTTAGGCCTAAGTTGAGTAATAAATAGAAGGATTATAAATATATATCCTCTCCTATCTTGCAGGCCTATTGCTTATAAATAATACTGAGATTTGAGCGACTAGAATATATAATTGGCTAGGCTGTCAATAGGCTAAACTGCTGGATTTTATATAATAATTATTCAGCCGTATAATGTTTACATTAATTTGGTTGGTCAGCCTAATGATTGAAATTGAAGGTCTGATTATATTAACGGCTTAGAATATAATTTCGTGGCAGAAGCATTAGCGGGACGATTTATATTGGCTTATAATTATACATTAATTCTGCAGGACGAATTTGTATTCGTAAGGTAGTTTTCTTCCTATTATTATTAATATTAATTATCCATCTTGTAAGAGTTTTAATACGGTGCAGGAATGACCTAAATTTCACTTTGTTTATATGGACTAGTGTGTATAATGGTTATACGACTTTAGGTGTACACTGTGTACGGATCAATATTAAGACCAGTGGATGAGTTAATGAGTGCAAGTTTATTCAGCGCTGTCTTGTTAGGGCGGACGCGATCACCGCATTTGCATATTATAATCGGGCTGGCTTTCCTATGCCATGGGAAGGTAGATTCTATCGTGATGGGTGGCCTAATGAGTTTTCCCACGTTCTGCAGTTCAGTGTAGATGGCGGGGGAGAGCGAAGGCGTAGACTGACACATCATCAAACGCGACCGGCGGTTAATGGTCGTCGATTTGCCTGTGTGGCCTAGTGGAATGATAGACGGAAGAAAGTGTCCGTCTTCGCTGCATGATTAGTGGGCCTATAATGTGCATAGATTTGTAATGTAGCACTAATAATCATTTATGGATTCATGCTAAGACTGTAATGTTAGTTTTAAACCATGATGAACCTTTTATAATTATTTGCATGGGCCTATGATAATTATATATTTACGCTATTGCAGTAGCCCATGTTATTTGGACTCAAGTAAGGCCTGTTATAGTAAGGTTGCTGTGCATTGGCTAATGAAGCCTATTAATTAAAATTAATATTATTAGGACTGAATCATGTTACGCTAAGGATGCAGGCCTATATTTTTAAATGATTATATAACATGATAATAATCATCGCTGGGGTGGTGTAGGCCTATGTTTCACTATTATTGGCATAGATTAATACGCGGCCTATTTAAGTTAATGCACCTGCATATGCTTTGCAGTCGCAATTTAATAATTATGGATGCTTGATTGGTAGGCCCATAAATCGCCTATCTTAAGAGATATATATAATTAGGATGCTTATGAGAGGCCTAGGCCTACTGTTAGATTGGAGTTGTGCAAGTTTTCTGTGGTAAATCTTGATAATTAGCAGACATGTAGCTGTGAAAATTGTGAGTTATTAGCTGTGTGTTTTTTTTATAGGCTGAGTTGAAATCAGACTGGGGCTGCTTTTATGCTATGGCAGTGTCCCCTTTGCTAGAATTATCGGCCGTGATTAAATATAATATTATGATTAGTAGGCTATTTGGCGTTAAAGTAGAGGGTTGGCGAAATGTTGGTAAGCGTATTCCTGTAAATGCATGATTTACCACTTGAGCCTGAGAGACCCACTGTATCAAATGCCGTTATAGGCCTATGGATAGGCTGGTAATAATATTCATGACCTCTGGGGTCAAGATTAAGCTGCTGTCTGCAAATTATGTCTTGGTTTGCCATAGATCTCTCTCTGCATAACACTGAACGAAAGAAATTTGTGATAGATCTAGTCTATATAATCGCATATGGAGCTATATAAATTCAGAACTTTTATTGACACTCTAGACTAAACTATGAATCGGGTGAACCGATTATTGCTCAACGCTTGTGCCGCCGCAGTTACGATTGTGCGTCGCATATTTGTTGATTTTTGCATTTGGTGTGTTGACTTTTGCTGTAACAGTCGGAACAGACATAAATTGTAGCCCTACTTTACAATTTCAGAGGCTGTTTTACCACTTAAACATCGTCTGAAATAAATTCCTTGGGCGGTGAGAGTGTAGCGTTTGCGTATAACTAGACGCTACGGAATTTTAGTTGCAATATTATATTATATATTTTTGGATCCCTTGGTATTTTCGTGGTCTGATATATATATAATATTATTAATTTTTGAGCTGCATTCGGTGACCTAGATAATATTGGTGACCTAGATTTTAATGTTGATTTCGATTTCGACGCGAATTGGAGCGTTCTCTGACGTAGGCAGGTCGCTGCAGCTGCCGTGACTAGTTTTGTTGATCCGTATTCGTGTGATTCTCTCACGGTATAGGCCTTTGGCGGCTCGTATGCAGCGACGGCAAAAGGAGGAGGGGAGGCCGATTGAGTCGTCGCCCGCGCCGTCGCGCATCCACGCAGCGAGGCAGAGGCAGTAGTCGCTAATACATTGAAACAGATAGAGAAGGACAAACGCGAGGGCATGGAGCGACGGCCAGAAGAGTGTCACCGACCGGTCCAATCGCGCGTACAGGCAGAGATACCGACGCAAACGTCGCTGGTGCATAGAAACAGACAAAGAAGGACATGTCCGCGTGTGGTCTGTGTACGTCGATATTTGCTCTCGCCGTCACACGGTTTGACTGCGCATTGGAAGTTTTCCATTAAGGCCTTCGTGTGTTGAACTGAAAGGTTGAATCGGTGCGCTCCGCGTCGACGTGACCTGAGACAGGGAGGCAACGCGAAGCACGTGTGGCGGTCTTCTTGTGCGCATGCGCAAGCGTCACCCCTAGGAAGGTTATATAAGAGAGACGCGCAGAGTTGCGGGAGATTCACGACGGACTTCGACGAGGATAGACGTGTAGCTCTGGAGAGCAAGTTACAAAATCAGAGTTTGATTATTTTAGAAAGATAATAGTTTATTTAAGTCAGCTTGGATTCGTCGTCTGAATTATTGCGTTGTCACGTTTGGTCTTTACGGATTCTGTACGGAAAATCTAAAAACCGGCAAGGAGCCGATTTCGTTGCGGTTTTGTATTACGAGTGAATGGTCAGCGCCGTGGTTCTGTTTCGTATCTTCGTAAAGGAGTTAAGTCTTTCGTTCTGGTTTTCGGAATTTCTTCTGTCGTCGATATCTTCTGCGCAGTTAGCCTACGGGCGTCAATCTTTTATTAAAATATCTTTTCGTGGATTCCCTGTTCTCAACGTGCCGGTTCGGTCTTAGCGACAACTCAGCGTCGGGCTTGGCGGAATCTTCTGAGCCTCATTTCATCGACGCAAGTCCCGGATTCGACGCCGCGTCTGCGCCCCTTTCCTCGCTTATCGTCGGCCTTGTCAGGTGTCTCTAGAAGAAGGTACAATTTATTAAGGGCTTTAATACGAATTAAAAATTGATCTTTTGGGCAGAGAAATTAAGATTGGCATCTAAGTACAAAATTGGGGATTCATTTTGTCTGCTCCGATTGAAGTCTGTTTGAATTGTGTTGCATATTATTATCAGTTGCTTTAAACTGTAAGCTGTTGATTAACATTGTGAATAATTATTAAATGTTTCTGATAATAATAAGATCCATTGATTAAACTTTCGGATTTACTTCTTGCTAGCGTTAGGACTTGACATAACCAAAACTTGTATAGCGCCATGGATAGAAGCAGAGCATCAACTCCCTCGCAGCCATCTAGACCACCATCTGCGTTGGAAATAGGCATTTTACTAGAGGCCATACAAACAAATTCTAAGTCCTCTCAAGAAGCCATGACTTCTATGCAGGCATCTATACAAAATAATACTAGGTCTACACAAGAAGCAATTTCCTCAGTGAAAACTGATGTGCAGGCAAATGCTAGAGATACCCAGGAGGCTATTTCTGTGGTACAAAGCAATGTGGAAGAGGCTATTTCTTCTGTCAGAACGGATTTTCAAGCTAATGCTATAAATACACAAGAGGCAATTGCCTCAGTACAAGATAATGTCAGGGAAGCGCTGACAGAAGTTGTTGCAAGAATTGAACGCTTAGAAATGTCGCCTACTCCTGTTATAAAATCTGTTGTGGGTTCGAACCTAGGAGCGAGATCTCCTATTTACCCGGTCACGGACATCCCTTACCACTCGACTATCGGCCTGGAAGGAGGTTTCGGCGCGAGGCCGAAGGACCTACCTCTTCCGAAGAACCCTGGTACCCTGCGCCGGAGCGAAAGGCTGCTAAGCAAAGCACCCATTTCTTACAGAGAGCCAAGTAGTAGGGAGGCTTGGCCGCTTCCGACTAGAAGGGATTTGAACCCGAGCGCTACCGCTTCTCTTCCTCCCTCCATCTCTTTGGACTACGGCCCACAACAGTACGCGGCCCTCGCACACGTTGGACCGGGAGTGGCGACCCAGGGAGTGTACGCGGGGGCGGGCGTTACAGTATCCTTGTGCGAGATACGGGTTATTGGACTTTGCGTATCGATTTGAAATCATCGATACGCCGCCTCTCATCCCCCGCTCCACAAAAAGATAAATGTCTGGGTCTGTGATGAGTTCCAACTCCACATTAGTCATTCGTAAACATGCGTCGAAGCTAAGCCCGGGGCTGCTGTAATAGTGGAGAGGATCTAATTTGTAAAAGTCCAGCGACATAGCACGAAAAGATTCAAACACGTCGGCAAGTAATATGACGTCTGTCTGCAGATACAAGTCATGATAGTCTTGGAGCGTCTGCATGTTAAAAGTCTGCCAAATTTTTTGTGCATAGTCGTAGTCGTCTTGGGAAATGTCCTCGTCGGTCAGTTTGCTGTAGAAGCAGCCTTTGGGTGGCAGAGTCCTTTCGGTCATTCTGCCGGCCGATGTCATATATTCGTAGGGAAATACCCCCTTACGCAAAAGCAATTTGTATTCGTTCGGAAAAAGCCGACGCAAATGGTTGAATTTAGAGTCGTCCTCTTTTGCCAAATTCTTCACCAACACGTCCAAACCGCAGTTTAGAAATTGAAGGGAATCCAAAAAGCGAATATTATTAACTTCAAAAGACAAGTATTTCTCCATATTAGTGGCAATGACGCTAATTTCCTGGCTTGCAAACTCCTTCGTCATATGCTTGAGTATGAGATGGGAGTCGTAACCCTTAAGATTGTGGAACACGACTGGAAGAAGGTAATTTGCAGTTTTGCCTTTCTTAGATTTTGTAGGCTTGCGAAACTTCATCTTTAGGTTGCAAGGAGAACAGAGTGCAGAAACAAAGTTACCAGTCATGTGACAGTGGTGTCGAACTTTGTTTTGAGATGTCAAAGGTGTAGAGCAAGACGGGCATGCATTACAAGAATCAAAGTCTAATCTTTGTTGCTGCGTAAGAGGCTTCATGGGCATGTTGGTGGAAAGTATTTTGTTAATGCGAGTCTGCTCAGATTTTACGTGTGAAAAGAAGTGCTGCATGACGTCAGGGCCCGAATAGACGTAAGGCTTGTTGTTGTTCAAGTGCGGAAAAGAAGAAACGGTGAAGCAGCAGAACCCGCTAGGCGTGTGTGTATCAAGAATTTTGGTTGCATTGTCGTTGGAAGTAGAGTCGTTTGGAGCCAAAAACGACTCAAAGTCAGAATACAGGACGAATGGCAGCGGCATTTCGTGCTGTGTATTTGAAAATTGTAACTTAGAATTTTCGGGAGTTGGGTAACGCACAGACTGAAGTCCGTGTTTACCGCATACCTCCATGTGCGCATGTTTGACAGCAGCAGTTGTAAAGCAGCATAGGCAGTACGGGCATGGGAAACTTCTATGATCTTTCGAATTTCGTGTGTTTAAGAGTGCAGAAAGGTTGCGCACTGTGATGTAGTGCCGCTTGTCCCCCGCATCAAGAAGCAACAGATTGACAATGTGTTTCCTACCCCTGTGAGCACTGGCATAGAGAGGGGTAAAGGTCTTGTCGTCTGGATTTGAATACATTACGTTTATGCTATAGTTAGGATTCAAGACTTCAAACAGTGGAATTTGCTCGATTGTCATTGGAAATTTCAATCCCTTGGTTTCAAGCTCTCCCACGTATTGCCTATATTTGCTGACTCGCTCTGCATTTTTACCTTGGTAGTGGGAAACTGCTAGCGCGCTGTACAGAAAGCAGAATTCATCATCGTTTTGAATGTTCAGCGTAGCATGTTTGTTGGCAATGTATTGTGGCGTAGGAATATAGCTAGATGCACCTACAGGGTCGAAGACGGCGTTACAAATTTTAAAGTCAACCACACCATTTACCGTCCAGCCGGAGCTTTGACTCGTAAACGTGTCGACAAGTTCGTCGATTCGATGTACGGCATCTTGTAGTTGGTCTGCAATCTGTGATGGATGTGTGAGTGTTGCCGGTATCGACTTGAAGTAGCCGACCGTCTGTGCTTCCCCGTCTGGTGTGGTTCGCTTGAAGTCCACATCAACAGCCACGTACCATTTCACCGGCCTAAAGAAACATTTAACATTTTGCGAGTATAACACGCACTCGCATATACCACGCACGCCGCAAAATGTCCGAATGTTGCTGTGAAAATTTGCCTATGTACAAACACAGAATTGCTCAAACACTGTACAAAATCAAATATTTGTCCAAACAAAATGCAACATCAGTATTTTCTTAGTACTGTAGGATTTTAGATCAGAATTTTCTAAGTCCAACAAGATTTTATGGCAAAATTTTCTAAGTACAAAATGCAAGAGCAGAATTTGTGCTTACCCTTCATCTCTGAATGTGTCTTCCAGTGTGGCGACGAGGCGCGACGATTCGTTCAGCAGCATGTTATGAACGTCGGTTGTCTGCGGCGCTGGAAACGAGACGTCTATGAATGTATTTTGAGTTGAAGTGCGAATGGCCGGGTTGGTTTGCTTCTTGAAGCATGTGACGCAGAGATCTTGCCCGGTCCTGAAGAAGCGCGAAGGCCGGCGGTTCTTACATTGAGGACACTCTCTTCGCAGCAAGCAGGTTGCGCAGAGACCGTTCGTCAAGCTGACTGCTTTGTATGATCGACAGGAGTCGCATCGATCTATAGAACAGCAATAAATTACAAAAGGCATTAAAGAATGCAGCATATTCTCAATAAAAAATTCAAAGTCTGTTAAAGTTCGCCTGCAATATACAGAAAACGTAGAGTTGAAAGTTTGTAGAAAGTGCGCATGCGCAGCATGCGCCATGTAAAAAATTGTAAAGGCGCCAAGTTTGTAGGAACTTACTTGACGGACCGGGCTCTGCCGAGGTCTCGCCGGCTCCGCTGGAGCCGGCCGCTGCCGCCGCCGCCGCAGGGCCAGGGCGTCCTTCTCCCGACCCGTCAGTTTCCACATTGGTGCGCTTTGCTGCAGGGCCAGTGTCCGCATCTGCCTTTCGTTTCAGTCCTACAACACACATTATTCTCCAAAATTATTTGACATGAATAAGATGTTAGAAAATAAATTTTAAATAAACCAAGTATTTGAACAATGCACAAATATTTTTTAAAGATTTCTGAAAGTTTGAAATTGACAATCTAAAAACTTACTCATTTCTCGAATTCTCGCCTTCAGTTGAGCTTCCTCCTTGAGCAATTGTTCGAGGTCTGCATCGAACTTGTTTGCTAGAAAACAGAAATGCGTGGGGTTTGAGAGTTAGGAAAATACATGGCGCCTAAGACAGTATTCAAAGAATAAGAACTTTATTTACCCATTTTGCTGTAGTCGTGTTGGAAAGAGCGCCTTAGGTCGTTCAATCAAAATTTTGTACCATGCGCCAGAATTGCCTTTCTACAGGGTGCGGCAAAAAAAAAGACCCCCCCTAAGATTTTTGCCAATATCTTGACCAAAAATGAGAATTTTGAACTGAAATTTGACATTCTTAAAGACAATTCATATTTACACCAGATGGCCAGATTTCATTAAAATATTTCGAACACAACAAAAGTTACACCACTTATAGTAAGGTCACCCACCGTTTTTTGACGATTCAAAAACGCGACGCAACAAAAAGTAAAAATAAAACAATCTAATTATTTTGGCCAATATCTTGGCCAAAAGTAAGAATATCGAAATGAAATTTTACAGGCTTAAAGACAATTCATATCTGCACATGATGGTCAGATTTCATCAAAATATTTCAAAGAGAATAAAAGTTATACCACTTTTAGGGAGGCCACCCCCCAATTTTTGACGATTCAAAGACGTAATACAGCAAAACACGATTTTATTAAGTCTCATCTCAAATAATTATTATCAAATAGTCTTGATATTGACAGATGATCATTATTATTACTATTTAAAAAAGAAACAGGGTACCAGCGTAGCTGCACGTCACTGAGAAGTCACTTAGCAAGATGACAATCAAATTCTTAAAATAAGAAATAATAAGGAATCTGTCAGATAATCAACAGGTCCATCAAGAACTCTGCATAGAGACTCAAAATAAGTTTTGGCACGGGTGGTGGGCACATTGAACACGAGTTGTGAAGCACTACCAAGTTCATTTTACAACAGTCATTTGAGATGAGACTTTAAAAATCGTGTTTTTGTAACTTTTTGTTGCGTTTCGTTTTTGAATCGTCAAAAAACGGTGGGTGGTCTCACTAAAAGTGACATAACTTTTGTTCCGTTTGAAATATTGTGATGAAATCTGGCCACCATGTGTAGATATGAATTGTCTATACGACTGTAAAATGTGATTTTGATATCTTTATTTTTGGCCAAGATATTGGCAAAAAACCATTAAAAAATTGCGTTTGGTTTTTGAAACGTCAAAAAACGGGGGGTTACCTCCCTAAAAGTGGCATAACTTTTGTTCCGATTGAAATATTTTGATGAGATCTGGCCATCGTGTGTCAATATGAATTGTCTTTAAGCTTGTAAAATTTAATTTCGAAATTCTTACTTTTGGCAAAAATATTGGCAAAAAACCTAGGGGGGGTCTTTTTTTTTGCCGCACCCTGTATATCTACTTAATTTTTGTACCAATTAATTTTTGTACTAATTAATTAAAAGTTCTTGCAGCGGCCAATGTATACTACTTTTCCCCAAAAATTGTTAAAGTCAAATTCAACTGTTCTGTAGATCTCTTGGAGTCAAGTGCTGATGTGTTTCGATCGTTGTGACACACTGGTAGTTATAGGCATGGAACTACTTTTTGTAGTTTCCTACGCGAAAGTAGTTCCACATGATTGTAACCATATTGTGGCGGAAGGATATGTTTATGGTTGTGATGCGGTTCATGTAATACAGAGAAAGTGTGTATCCCTCCGCCTCTGAATTATGTGCAAGTGTCAGGCCCAAGCCTGGATAAAAAGGGAGGGCGCTGATAATAATTCTTGGTACTACACAGTAAGACTAAAATACAGTTACTCGCCTTTGCGTGTGTGTGTGTGTGTGTGTGTGTGTATGTGTGTGTATGTGTGTGTGTATGTGTGTGTGTGTGTGTGTGTGACTGTGTGTGTGAGAGTGTGTGTGTGTGTGTGTGTGAGTGTGTGTGTGAGTGTGTGTGTGTGCGTGTGTGCGTGTGTGTGTGTGTGTGTGTGTGTGTGTATGTGTATGTGTGTGTGTGTGTGTGTGTGTGTAACACAAATAAGTCTAAAAGCCTGTAAGTGTAAAAATAACTTACGCGATGACGGAGCCTGTGTTGGGTCTGAAGTCGCTGCTTCCATCACTGGCACCTCTCGATGTTCGTCATTATCATGATCTGTAAGAGATAAATGCATTCACAATGTATTTACAATGTATTTGCAATGTAAAAATAGTTTCTATGTAGAGATATAAATTTGAATTCTAAATAAATTCGTTCGCTTAAGCATAATTTCGCTGTGACACTCATGTAGGCCTAATAATAATAATATTTTGAGAATGCACAGTCTGAGCCCTTACGAAAGTTTCTCTAAGTGCCAGACCCAAGCTTGGATAAAGAAGGAGGGCGACACTAAAAAGACTTGTTACAGCAATGCTAAGAATATAATTTACTGAAATTTATTTTGTTTGCAGCTTCTGTACATTAGTTGCTCAGAGCTTGTTAGGTTTATTTTTTCCTGTGCCAGTCCCAAGCTTGGATAAAGAAGGAGGGCAACACTAAAAAGTCTTGTCGCATCAATGCTAAGAATATAATTTGCAGAAATCTGTTTGTTTGTAGGTTCTGCACATTAGTTGCACAGAGCTTGCTAACATTACTTTTTCAGGCCCCAGGTCCAAGAATTTAAAAATTATTAGTAGCCTACAAGATTTTTAAAAAAATGTTTTGTACCGTTACCAATAATATAATTCAAAGCCAGAAATTTAGAACATAGCTGCAGTATTAAAATAGTTTGCTGATATTTCTACCTGAATTCATTGCTGTATTCGCCGCTCGTAGATACTGCCTCTGCAGAATGCCGCAGCTCGTAGAAGTTTCGCTGGCGGCCGAACGATTTGTAGAATTTCGCTGGTGTCTGTAGATCGTCCACGGATGTAGATATCGGATGCGTTCATATCTAAGCATTAGCTGATTGCCCATTTTCAGTGATACCGCTCCAAAATTTAAGAAAAGCCAAGATGGGGTCTTAAAAAAAGCCAAGAAAAGCCAAGTTTATCATTTAGGTCAGTATTTCTTAACCAGTGTTCGACCGAACCCCTGGGGTTCGGTGAGACAGTGCCAGAGGTTCGGTAGAGGTCCTCTAGAAATATATAAATATTCAGGGTCAGTGAGTGTGAGTGAAAAATCATTTGCTTTTCTATATTTATTCTTCGACTTAACAACAAAGGACACATTCAGATGCAATTGGTAGTGTTGGTACGGTTAGTTAACTGTTAGTAGTTCAATAAGTTCAGACATTGAATGTATTAATACTGTATCACATTTTGGTACAATTTTTTTCCTTTTGTTCCCATTAGTCAAAAAATTATTGTTCAAACTTGAGGGGTTCGGTGAGTGGTCATGGATTTCTCTTGGGGTTCGGCTTCCTCGAAAAGGTTAAGAACCACTGATTTAGGTCTATATGTCACCTATTTTCTTTCAACAAAAGCTATTTTATCCAATAAATTGTGATGTTTATGAAATTATGTATAATTAATCCTGAAATTAGTGTTAATAATTGGTTCCGTTCGCTGATTTTCTAACATACTAACGACATTTTGGAACATAGTGCGCTAGTTTTGAGAAATAAACGTTCAGAGAATAATAATAAGTCGGATAAATCCTAGTCAGTAGATGGAGCCGCTGCCATAGTTGTATTACTGCTGCTAAGATTATTGTTATTTAGTGGATTATTGCTTAAATTATTGCTATTTTGTGGATTATTGCTAAGATTATTGTCATTTAGTTGGCAGAAAAAAAGCCAAGGTCCTTTGAAAAAAAGCCAATATCCCAAGATACGATTGAAAAAGCCAAGATCTTGGGAAAAAAGCCAAGGAGCGGTATCACTGCCCATTTTATAATCATTTTGGTGCATTGTTTGTAAGGGACAGGTGCTGGAAGAGTTGGATGATATCAGCTGCTTAGTAAGCTCCATGTGCAAGACAGGGTGGTTGCTGTTGTGTGTGGGGGTGAGATGCTGATATCATCCGCGCGAGCTGCAAGACAGGGTGGTTGCTGTTGTGGGTGGGGGTGAGATGCTGATGTCATACGATTAGTAAGCATCATCCACTGTATCAAGGCGTGGATGATGACAGCTGGTTAGGCGATGCGATGCATGTCTGGACATGCCGGAGTGTTTGCTGATGTCATGCGGGTAGAAGGCCTCAGCTGTAGCATGCGGTGGGGGTGGTGGTGGGTGTGAAATGCTGATGTCAGATTCTTAGAAGTCGTCAGGGGCTGGCCGGTGCTGGTGCTGGTGTCATGCACGCCAGGTGCTGGACGGCATACGCTGATGTCAGATTCTTAGCAGCTGTCGGATGCTGTAGCAAGGGATGGATGATATCATCCGCTTAGTAAGTTCCAGATGCTGGCAGATGTTAGCCACGGCTGTCAGATTCTTAGCAGTCGATCGGTGTTGGTCACCGTGGTTGCTGGTGGAGTTAAGATGCCACATTCCCAATCTCACTTCCAATACCACATTCACAGTCCGGTTTTCCAGACCTATATTCCCAGTCCCGCTTCCTGTACCGCATTCCCAAGTCCGCTTCCGGCTCCGGATTCCCGGATTCCCGGTTCCGGCACTTCCGGTTCTGGCACTTCCGATTCCCGGATTCCCGGTTCCGGCACTTCCGGTACCGCATTCCCAGCGCCGCTTCCGGACCCACATTCCCAGTCCCGCTTCCGAACCCGCATTCCCAAGTCCGCTTCTGGTTCCGGATTCCCGGATTCCCGGTTCCGGCACTTCCGGTTCTGGCACTTCCGGACCCCGCGCTTGCGGACCCCGCGACGGGGAGGGGCGGGGAGGGGCGGCCCTGTAGCGCTGCTAATTAGGGTTAAGTAATTACCCTAATTAATATAATTACCTAATTAATATTACCTAATTAATAAACTAATTATTATACTAATTATTATAATTACTAATTAATATAATACCTAATTAATATAATTACTAATTATTATGACCTAATTATTATAATAGGCTAATTACCCTAATTAAGTTGACCTAATTACCTTAACTAGTTACCTTAACTAATTATTAATAATAATTAACTAATTACTAATTAATTACTAGTTAGTAAAAATACTTAACCGAGTCAGGGCCGGCCTTATTTGACTACTAATAGCGTTAATGGCTTTTTTGTGTGAAGCACATTATTGTTGTGCCTTGGAAATGAACCATTGCATTTCATTGTTTAATTAATTAATTCATTCATTCATTCTGAGAATTTATATAGCGCCTCTTCAAGATAGCGCCTCTTCAAGATATCTACTCAGAGGCGCTCTCTGCACTAACTAGCCGAAATGATGCTAAGTTAATAAATAGAAGAAGTCAAACACCGAATTAATGCATGTGTTTTCGTTTTTTCTACAGGGAGCAGAATTGCTTTCACTGTCTGCTTCTGCTTCGTCAACACAGGAACCTAATTCAGTACAAAGAAAGTTAGTTCTGCTTTTTAATTTAAAATGAAGTCAAAGTCTCTATGCTGCGTCTCGTCATAATTATAATTATAGTCTGCACTTCGTCTCACTCAGTCTGTTCTCGTCAACTTCTCGTCTAGTGTTATAATATAATTTAATAATATAGGCCTAATATTATTAGGCCTATCTACATCTTCATAGTTTTGTCTTATACCCATCGATTATGTTTCTACCTCATTCAACTCCTTTTCTATAATTTTGTCTTGTTTTTATTTATTTTTCACATCGATCCATTATCAATAGAGCATCAAATTTAAATTTTCTGTACTTTGTGTGTATGTGTGTGTGTGTGTGTGTGTGTGTGTGTGTGTGTGTGTGTGTGTGTGTGGGTGTGTGTGTGTGTGTGTGTGTGACTTTTCTCTTCTCAGATTCTATTATCTCTGAAGAGTTTTTGTTTGGCCTTATTAAGTGCATTACACGTTTTCACTTTTTTCGCATTACTTGTGTCTACTAAGTGCTGAGAGTTACTAAGTTAGGTTATTCGAATCATACAGATATTAAGACAAGAGAAATCATCGAGTCAAACTAACTAACTCAATGTCTTCTTTGTATATATTTTTTAGGTTTTTGCACATCTCCTGCCAGTTTGAAAATGATCTGTGCACAGATTCGAGTCGAGACTCCTCTGTACACGCTCGTCAGAGGTACACACGATCATCAAAATTACTCTTTAATATGGCTGTGAAAAGTTTACATCAATCAATCAATCAGAATACAGGGTGCGCCAAAAAAGGACCCTCCCTAAGATTTTTGCCAATATCTTGACCAAAAGTAAGAATTTCTAAATGAAATTTTACAGGCTTATAGACAATTCATATTTACACATGATGGCCAGATTTCATCAAAATATTTCAAACACAACAAAAGTTATGTCGCTTTTAGGGAGGTCACCCACCGTTTTCGGACGATTCAAAAACGCGACGCAGCAAAAAGTCACGAAAATACAATCTCATTATTTTGGCCAATATCTTAGCTAAAAATAAGAATATCAAAATGAAATTTAACATGCGTAAAGACAATTCATATCTGCACATGATGGTCAAATTTCATCAAACTATTTTTAACAGAACAAAAGTTATACCACTTTTATGGAGGCCACCCACCGTTTTTTGACGATTCAAAGGCGAAACGCAACAAAAAAAGTAAAAAAACACGATTTTTTCTCATCTCAAATAATAATTGTTATCAAATAGCCTTAACATTGTCCGATGATCATTATTATTACTATTTAAAAAAGAAACAGGGTGCCAGCGTAGCTGTGCGTCACTGAGAAGTCACTTAGCAAGATGACAATCAAATTGGTAAATAAGGAATCTATCAGCTTGGTCAACAGGTCCATCAAGAACTTTGCAAAGAGACTCAAAAGAAGCTTTGGAACTGGTGGTGGGCACATTAAACACAAGTTGTGAAGCACTACCAAGTTCATTTGACAACAGTTATTTGTGATGAGACTTAAAAAATCGTGTTTTTGTCACTTTTGTTGCGTTTCGTTTTTGAATCGCCAAAAAACGGTGGGTGGTCTCACCAAAAGTGGTATAACTTTTGTTGTGTTTGGAATATTTTGATGAAATTCGGGCCTTCATGTGTAAATATGAATTGTATTCACGCCTGTAAAATTTCATTTTGACTTACTTTTGGTTAAGATATTGGCAAAAAACCTAATTTTTTCGCGTTTCGTTTTTGAATTGTCAAAAAACGGTGGGTGACCTTCCTAAAAGTGGCAGAATGTTTGTTCTGTTTGACATATTTAGATGAAATCTGGTCATCATATGTAAATATGAATTGTCTTTAAGACTGTAAAATTTCAATCTGAAATTCTTACTTTTGGTCAAGATATTGGCAAAAAACCTAGGGGGGGTCTTTTTTGGCGCACCCTGTATATATAGCGCACCTTCAAGATCTCATTTCAGAGACGCTCCAGATCCAGACCAAGAGAAAGAAATGAGCAGCAAATTAAACTGAGAGCAGGTAAGAGTTCGAACGTGACATTCTTCTTCCCTTCAGAAGACGGCGTTGTCAGACCAACTGCAGAAAAGAATCGGAGTTGCATCTTTATGATGTCGCTTCATATAATTATGGTTTTATTGTTGCTGTTGCTAATATCTGGATCTGAATATGACTATAAATTAAACGGTTCATTCTAAAATGTTACCAAATGCCTTGCAGTGTGATGGAAGAATTAAACGTATAGAATTCGCTATTTGCCACAGCGAATGTGCTTGATTATATCATAAAACTGATGATTAAAGTTGCTTCAACCACATTAGTGTGGCCTTCCATCAGACTCCTTTCGTAACAGCACATGCCACAGGACTCGACAATGACCTCCATTCCGTTTTTCCTTCTTCTTTGTCATCATTGTAATGATGATGATTAATGATTATGGACATCACCAACACCGGCATCATCTTCGCTGTCAGCGGCTATATATACTGCAGGAGTTGCGCAGCTGTCGCATAGATGGAGATGGCTACTGGGCATGCAGTGGGCAGTGGGCAGAGGGGCCCGTTAAGCGCTCTGGATGGGGTGGGAGATGGGCTGTCATACACCCTGTCAAACTTAATTTACCAAGACGTGATTGGGTTTTATCGTTCGGCATTGTGTCCATCGGCGATCCGTCAATTCTTCATCAATCTTCGCAAATTCGGATGAAAATGACAGACGCTAAGAAATGGATCGACCTCAAATGATCTCATCCACAGCATGAATCCAGGTCAATGTCACCCAATGCCACCGTCACTCCCAATGCCTTACCACCCTATGCCACCGTCACTCCCAATGCCTTACCACTCAATGCCACCGTCACTCCCAATACCTTACCACCCAATGCCACCGTCACTCCCAATGCCTTACCACCCAATGCCACCGTCACTCCCAATGCCTTACCACCCAATGCCACCGTCACTCCCAATGCTTTACCACGCAATTATACCGTCACTCCCAATGCCTTACCACCCAATGCCACCGTCACTCCCAATGCCTTACCACCCAATGCCACCGTCACTCCCAATGCCTTACCACCCAATGCCACCGTCACTCCCAATACCTTACCACCCTATGCCACCGTCACTCCCAATGCCTTACCACCCAATGCCACCGTCACTCCCAATGCCTTACCACCCAATGCCACCGTCACTCCCAATGCTTTACCACCCCATTCCACCGTCACTCCCAATACCTTACCACCCTATGCCACCGTCACTCCCAATGCCTTACCACCCAATGCCACCGTCACTCCCAATGCCTTACCACCCAATGCCACCGTCACTCTCAATGCCTTGCCACACCATGCCACCGTCATTCCCAATGCCGCTCCTCAATGCCTTGCGACCCAATTCCATTCCATTGCAACGCATCTATACTCTGCCTCTTGGAGCTTTCTTAGCAGAAAGAGGCGTCATTGAATTGCTACAATACTCCTCCTATTATAAAGAACTGACATTCGCATTGAAATAAAATCGCCATCTTGTCTCTTCAGTTCATGTCGGAGCCGTGTAGGAACCGTCGCAATGATTCGATCCGCTGCACATCAAATCCAGAGACACTGCATGGAAACAGAGAGCGTCTTGCTATCTAACTTCGTGGTAGAATTATACAACGATCCACCCTTCGTACATAAGTCTATGCCTAATAATTATTATTGTCGCCTGAATAGAATGATGCTAGTGATCTTCAGTGTATAATCGATTCATAATAGTAATCTTCATAACTATCGGCCTAGATGATGAAGAAGACATGATTAGAAATTTTATTTGAAATGATGACATCATCTGGTGTTTTGTGATTGATGTGATAGAACCGTCTATTCCCATCCGATGTCCGTTCCAAGAAAAAGCATACAACGTCAAATACAGCGACCTATTGCACGGCTTCTGTGACGCCGATGCTTCCTACGCGCAGCCGTGCGCTGCTCCTTCAAAGTACAGAGTCCAGTTCAAACACTGCGAGAAATCAGCTCTCTACAACGGCAAGGGTAAGTGTGCCATGACAATGGCATGACATGGCATGACATGACATGTACTGCATGACAGTGCATGTACAGCTGCCAACCTCAGATAAAAAAAAGCGACCCATTTCTTGGTCTAGCCTATATACGTTGATGGCTCCAGTGAGATATATATACGCCACTGGTCTTGACTCACTTATTGGCAATTAGGAAGATAGTTCAAGATACAAAGAAGAATAACAAGAATCTGGGGTCGAATGAAAATGTTGAAACTGTGAATGACGTCGTCACAGGGATTGCTGTATACACAGAGGCAATTCAACCTAACTTAACCTGCAGTCCATCAATTATACTATCAATAATTAATTATTGTAGGCTGTTCATAATCCAGTTCGTCAGTTGGAAGTTTAACAAAGACATTATATCATTAGGCCTATGATCATTAAATCGATACCCTATCTTACCTCAGCCTACGTCTTGGCAAACATTCTCTTCTGCGAGACTTTTTTTTACAAAGTATACTCAAGATTTTCCTCTGTGGCCGGAGCGCCTCTGAATAGCCACCTTTAAGAGACGCTACATAAGTTCCTCAGATAGATAGATAGACCATAACTGTTGCAAACTGATCTCACAAGATCAGAAGTTGTAGGCATATTGTCTATTTTGCCAATGCATTGTGATGCTTATAATTGCACAGAAATGGCCACATCATGTTTCCATGAAATACTTTGTGCGAGAGATGATAATGTTGTTGTTATTGTGTGTAGGGGGGGGCGATCCTGTGCTCCACATCTCTTACTTACATGTATAAGAGGCCGTTAAATGTGGTTTGCTGCATAAAATCATTAGATATCTGCATCAATTTGCCGAACGATGTGGAAGATGGACATTGGAAGGAGGATCGCTTTCGGCTGCTGCTACTGCTGCTGCTGCTGCTGCTGACATTAGTTGCTGCCATTCCTTCATCGGACGGAATAATTTACGCAGCGCCCCAGAGGCATTGATGATAACTGGCTTTCAAATGGATTTCCATTAAGTCCTCGTCTCCTGATGATCGGCAGAGATTGTGTCTAGCTGTCTCTGCCTCCTTCTCCTCTTCTTCTTCCTTCTCCTTCTCCTCTTCTTCCTTCTCCTCCTTCTCCTCCTCTTCTTCTTCTTCTTCTTCTTCTTCCTTCTTCCAACTCAGATGCATGACGCTGTTGATCGTCGGTTGGCGCTGAGTGTGTTTCTGCTGTTGAGTGTGTTTCTGCTGTTGAGTGTGTTTCTGCTGTTGAGTGTGTTTCTGCTGTTGAGTGTGTTTCTGCTGTTGAGTGTGTTTCTGCTGTTGAGTGTGTTTCTGCTGTTGAGTGTGTTTCTGCTGTTGAGTGTGTTTCTGCTGTTGAGTGTGTTTCTGCTGTTGCAGAATTGGACTTTGAATGTCTCGCGAGTTGGAAGGATGGGTCGGAAACTTATCTCTACAGTCGACTGACAGGAATGGATTCAGATGCAAAGGACGACAGATACCGATGCTTTGTGAGACTTACTGATGCTGCTGCTGCTGCTGCTGTTGCTGCTGCTGCTGGATGCTTGTTGACGACTCGTCTAACACGTCTCATGACTCTTTCTCTATTTGCTTAGACTTCGGTTTCTGTCTCTTCCTCTCTTTGTCCGTATACGTCCCTCTACCCCGCTCCCTCTATCAATCCCCTCTCTCCTCTCTCCACCACTTTCTTCCTCTCTGCCTGTCTCATTATCTCTCGGTCTTTCTCTCTTCTTTCTCTCCCTCTCTCGCCCTCCCTGCCTTCCTGTCTTCCTGCTTCCCTGCCTTCTTAATCTCCCACATCCCTGCCTCCCACTCTCCGTCTCTCCGTCTCTCCCTCTCTTTGTATACCTGCCTTTCTCTGTCTCTCTCTCTTCCCTCATGACTGCCTGCCTCCCTCATGTCTGTCTCCCTCTCACCTTCTCTTTCTCTCTGCCTCTCTGAGGCTCTCTCTCCCTGCAACTATACTTCGTCTGCACTTGCAAATTCACGACGAGTGAAGAGAAGGAGAGAGAGGGAGAGAAGGGGGAAGGAAGGCATGTAGAGACGAAGTATAGTTGCAGCCGCACTTATAGAGTTGGAAAGGTTTTTCGATTTGAGTTTTAAATCAGTTGTGTGTTTCTAAATCCCTTGATTGTAATTCTGATTTTGCTCCACATCTAACTTTGCATATCCTTTTTTTAGTTGTCAAACGATTTTAGGTAATAATTTTGTTTTCCAAATAATTATTTAATCTCAGTGCTGTCGAGATAGTTCTATCGTCACTATGACATGTCTGTTAGATCTAAATTTCAAGGACACTCTCAGTCCTATCTAAATATTCATGTGATGGCTTCGTTTATCATTCAAGATTCCATATACAGATAAATTCTTTCCAATATAGCCGATATGAGGGACAATTAATACACAAAGATGACCACAGATAGCATATTACAATACATCGAGTCGACGGAATGGGAATAGCGCCTTCATCTAACACAAAGTGTTCCGTGTTTCGATCGTTTGCCATTTCATTCGCTCTCTGACAAGAATTAAAAGGATTTTAGTTCTGAATATGTATTCATATTCTCGTTCATCAGTAAAGTTTTAGTTTTGCAATTTATAATTTATATTTTAATTCCTAATTTTGTTTCTGAAGCCAAACTAACTCCTTCTTTTAATTCTAGTTTTCGTTAAAGAAGTCGTTTATTTGTAGGCCTATAATGTTAGTTTTTTTCGTTAACGAAATAATTATCACTATACGCGCAACAGATTCAGTGGACCCTTCGTATTCAAATTTGAACAGAATGAAGACTTAGTTTTGTCTAGAACCAAAAGTTTCAGCAGCAGCAAAAGCAGGATCTGCAACATATATTGTCTATATTAAAGCACATCAGTGTCTGTTGTATGCATAATTATAGAAGTATCAGCAGTATGGCAATGAAGTTTCGCTGGCGATGAGCGCCGACGCCACCTGTCGAGGTCTTCGTACAGCCAAAGACGGACCTTTTCTACTCGAATTCACCGAAGGTATATATATAGTAGACACCCATTCAATTATAATTATAATTATGCAGACCCATTCATGTGGAAGGAGGGGGGTTCTTTGATAAATGGCTAGATATGCGTCGCGTTACAGCATCACACACTACAGACACCAACACACAGTCGCATTGCAAGTCACGGGAAATGAAGCACTTTAAATTGCAGTTTTATATACAAGAAAATCTGTGTGATTTATTAAAGGTTTCTTACATACGTACTCACGTATTTTGTTTAGATCTAAGCACAAAATGTTAAAACATGATCGTACACCTAAATGTATAGATCTATTGCATACATACGTAGAATGCATACATACATTTTTGTACAATGCACCCTACAACGATAAAGGAATATGGACACGTACATGCATGCATGCATACATAGTTACATACGTATACATATTATGTGCATGCGTATATATAAAAATTATGTGCGCTCCGAAGCATTGGTCTGTTGGATAAGCTATTCGAATGAGAGTTGGACTTCTGCAATGGGCTTTGGATGTAATGAAACGAAGAGAGTGGATAGGATATATTATTATTCGCTGGATAGGATTGGAGGAGGACGAGAGAGAGAGAGAGGCATAGACAGAGGCAGAGAGAGACAGAGACAGACAGACAGACAGAGATAGAGAGAGAGAGAGAGAGAAAGAGAGAGAGAGAGAGAGAGAGACAGAGACAGAGACAGAGACAGAGACAGAGACAAACAGACAGACAGAGACTGAGAGAGCAATGCAACCACCGATGACCATTCATTCTGATAAAAGCCTTCGTCCGCTAAACTCGTTTTTATGTTCTCAGTGATTGCAAGTCATAAGAGCGGCAATGGAAATGGAAAAAGGAGAGTCGCCGTCTCTCATAGACAGCAGCAGCAGCAGCAGCAGCAGCAGCAGCAGCAGCAGCAGCAGCAGCAGCAGCCTGTATACATGATAAGTGGCTCTGCTGCTGTATATGACAGTGTACATGTATGTGCGTGTACATGTATACGTATGTGTGGGTTTCTATTAGAGATGGAAACATTAAGAGACGACGACGACGCTCGCTCTTGAGAGAGGAGGGAGAGAGGGAGAGAGGAGGGAGAGAGGGAGAGAGGGAGAGAGGGAGGAAGGGAGAGAGGGAGGGAGAGAGGGAGGGAGAGAGAGAGGGAGAGAGGGAGGGAGAGAGGGAGAGAGGGAGGGAGAGAGGGAGAGAGGGAGAGAGGGAGGGAGAGAGGGAGAGAGAGAGGGAGAGAGAGAGGGAAAGAGGGAGGGAGGAAGGGAGAGAGGGAGGGAGAGAGGGAGGGAGAGAGAGAGGGAGAGGGAGAGAAAGAGAGGGAGAGAGGGAGGGAGAGAGGGAGAGAGGGAGAGAGGGAGGGAGAGAGGGAGAGAGAGAGGGAGAGAGAGAGGGAAAGAGGGAGAGAGAGAGGGAAAGAGGGAGGGAGAGAGGGAGGCAGGGATCGGTGCATTGCACATTGCATCCAGATCTCTACATTCCAGATGAGAGTGATCTGTCTGCATCGTCAACCTGTAGGATAAATACATGTATATATATATATATATATATTATATAGGCTATGCATGTATCATGCTTATACAATGCAATAGTTTTTTGTCATGCAGCAGTTGTGTGGATGAGGGACATGCATGCCAATGACGGTGCCAAACAAGAGACGATTGTATACATCTCGTCAAATTAAGTGGTTGATAAGAAAGTTGAATGTATCATATATTCATGGCAGGACAAGAGTAAGCACGAATCTGTCAGACAGAGAGACAGAGACAGAGACAAAGAGAGAGAGAGAGAGAGAACTGGACAAGAAGCAATGGAAGTCATCATGCAGAAAGAGAAGATTGGAATGGATGGGGTGTGTGTGTTGTATGGGTGAGAATAGAAGAGTCAAGCAAAGTCATGTTCTGCATGGACTATAGAACTAAATATATATATAAAGTGAGGCTCTCGTGAATAAGCTGGTGCCCTGCGCTTGGCTTTCGAGTGACGCGTTATAGCAATTTAGAGATTATACGATCGTATACGAATACGAAGAATAACTGCATGGATGCTGCGGGACACATGCACCAGAGATGACTTGAGATGACTTGAGATGACTTGAGATGACTTGAGATGACTTGAGATGACTTGAGATGACTTGAGATGACTTGAGATGACTTGAGATGACTTGAGATGACTTGAGATGACTTGAGATGACGAGATGACGAGATGACTTGAGATGACTTGAGATGACTTGAGATGACTTGAGATGACTTGAGATGACTTGAGATGACTTGAGATGACTTGAGATGACTTGAGATGACTTGAGATGACTTGAGATGACTTGAGATGACTTGAGATGCCTGTGAATAACGAACGAATCTGATCACAATCAGCAAAAAGTTGATCTGATTATGTTTCGCTGCTTGTAGTGCGTCGGCAGAAAGCTATAATCATATATATATATATATATATATATATATAATATAATATATAATATAATATATAATTATATATAGATCTATATATATGTACAATTGTACATACTCGTTTCTGCAGCACGATATCGATTTCGACTCAATGGAAATTCGCAACACGCGCAGTTTTCGGAAGCCGTAAATTTACGGGACACGGTTGTTAATTAGAAGAAGATGAACCTTGTATGAGTTATATAGCCCAAATAATTCAGAACCATAGATGCATGTATAGCCGATGAACAAGTACCGGTATATCCGATGAACAAGTACCGTATTCGTGAGCCCTCGACATGTGATCAATGAATCATGGACTCGAAAGAGGAATGCCATATTGGAATTAAACACCGTGCCTGTTTAATTCCAATATTTTGTCTTTCTCTGAGATTTTGAGCATAATAATTCTAGTCCTATATTCTATAGTGAGTTCAAAATCTGCTGTCGTTCATATCGCGATGTAGAATTTTGTACAATGTTTGCATCGCATGCATGATAATTCGTAAAGTGACAATTCGATTCACTGAACAAATCGAGTTGTGAACTAAATTTTAAGCATCTGATGATGATGATTAACATGAAATGGAAATTCATTGAATGCCAACCTGCATGCGCGTTTCCAAAAACATAAACAATAGACGTATAAACGTCGAAAGAATAATAGCTGAGTGTTGTTGGCATGTAGGGTTTTGTGAATTGTAGTTTGGTCATCGGTCAATGTGATGTAAAAGGTTAGAAGAAGAAGATGAAGAAGAAGAAGAAAAAGATGACGATGATGATGAAGAAGAATAAGAATAAGAAAGCCGCCAAGCATGTAGGTTAAACGAGAGACAGAGAGTGCATGAGATACATGTAGGCCTATAATTGTAGATTAACATACGCCTAATTATAAGCTTAGAGAAAATGAGAGAGAGAAAATTCAACGCAGAACGAATAGGGCCTAGATCGGCGTGTACGAAGACACACTTAAGACTTTTGCATGATTGTGCAAATTTAAAAGTATGAGAGATTAAAAAGAACATCGGCATTATGCTTGCTTCACACTTGGCAAAAATGAGAATTTATTTGCCAATTTTGAATGTTTTTTCTCTTGTAGATAATTCTGGGTGGCCGCCGCCATCTTGTCATTTTCCTGATTGGCTGATGGGAATGACGTGGCGCGATCTGACTGGACGATTCCGCTACAGTGTCGACGAATCAGGAGAGCGACTCTTCGGATCAGTTCGCAACAACTCAAAAGAACAGATATCGTCTCAGTTTCGATGTCGACATAACATGACGTCATCAGGTTCACGACTGATCTCTAACAACGACGAATACATCTTACACACGTTTGCCACACATAGCTGGTGAGATTAGCCTACTAACGGATTGTATACTAGCAACTGTAAAGCCCGTATAACTGGAAGTCCTGTTTGTATACTATAACAAAAGACCGATTCTAGGAGCGGATTCTAGAATTCGGAACAGGACAATTCGGACCGGACAATTTGGAGCGGACAATTTGGAGCGGACAATTTGGAGCGGACAATTCGGAGCGGGCAATGCATAACAGTCAAAGTTAATGATGGAACTCAGATTTTCGTATACACATCTCCATCACCCAAATAGACCTACAGGAAGCTTTACTTTTTCTGCCAGGTGTCTTAAGACTTTTCTTTTTCCAGAGTTCTTCGCACTGGGAGTGCCTCTGATTAGGTTGTACCGGTACTGTGAGAGGCTCTTTATAAGTCCAAAAATAGAATAGAATAGGTTGACCGGATGGGCCACTGGACATTAGAGTCAATACTAAAATTAATCAGCTTAGCACCCCACCGTCTCTCAGCCTGCGTGTAGGCAACGTCTGCTTGTAGGCATAGGGCTCCTGATTTAAGCTAGATTTAAACCTTAAGTTGCAGTAAAATATATTAATAGTTTCACTATAATCAGAAACCTGACTAACAACCATAAAAGAACAGGACTATGTTTGTAAGAAAACTGCAATGATTTAAATGAGCTGCCTGTAGAATGTGTAGATTTTCAGTTGCTTAGTTTAAGCGTTGGAATGCAGGGTTATTGAAGATCGTATAAGACGTTTGTTTGGTGCCGTATAAGTATTTTATTGCCGCGCTGTTTTTGATCGACGCAGGTCTGTGATGTTTCTGATGTTTTTAATTCAACACAATTGTTTTATATATATACTCCGAATTGTCCGTCTTCGAATTGTCCGGTCCGAATTGTCCGTCTCCGATATGTCCGCTCCGAATTGTCGCTCCAAATTGTCTGGGTCCGAATTGTCCGGGTCCAAATTGTCCGCTCCGAATTGTCCGCTCCGAATTGTCCGTCTCCGAATTGTCCGTCTCCGAATTGTCCGGACACCATTGAATGACCAAAATAATAAGTGACTCATGTCTCTTGTAACATGTTTTCAACCATGCGTTCGCTGCATACATGTCTTTGTCTGACGCCACTGACGCAAGACTCATAGGGAACAAGAACGTATACAGAAGAAAAGTCAAGCAGATATCATATATTCTTATATAATTACACATACATATATATATAAGTATATATATAATTATATGTATCACTCCTCGTTTGTTTGCTTATCTGCGACCATTGTCGTCCTTTCCTTCTGTCCAACCCTTCTATTATAATAGACTCGCTCTCATTCTCTTCTGTTTCTTCTTCCTCTTCGTTTTTCCCCTTCATCGTGTTTTGTCCGCTTTTATTCTTCTTTCTTCTTTCGTCTCATTGTTGTAGGCTATACCTATTTATCTCACATTGCGCCTTTCTTTTTTATCCGACTGCCTGCCTGTCTCTATCTTTCTTCACTTCTACTCCTACCTAGCTTAGCATCTCTTACTTTTCTTTTCGTCAGGCTGAGCTTTGATTGGTAATTTTTGATTCGATGAACGACATTACGACAGCGTTTCAAATATTGCAATGCAGATGATGAATATTTTTTGGCCATGCATGCATGTAGGCTATTATACATCCGACGCAACACACTTCCATGCATTCCAACATAATAATATATAGTCATCTGTTTTCTTCATTGCGCTTTCGATACCTTTTCATCTCATTCTTTCCTTCATTGCCTTTCCACCTGCATGTCTCCGCTTGTCTTCTTTCTTACTCACTCTCCAAATTGTTGGTAAAAATAAAACGCGACCAACAACAAATCTGTCGCGTCATCATTTTCATCAGTCGATCGTTTGACAGACATAAGAACGAAGTGGACAAGAGAAGAACTTAAGGATGCAGAGAGACAGACAGACAGAGAGACAGACAGAGAGACAGACAGAGACTGACAGAGGCAGACAGCAACTCCATAGAAGGTATACATGCAGACAGAGGCAGACAGCGCCGCTTAAAAACAGAGAGACGGAAAGAGAGAGAGACCAACGCTGAAAAACAGAGAGAGAGAGAGAGAGAGAGAGAGAGAGAGAGAGAGAGAGAGAGACGCAGGCGGCAGAGAGACAGAGATAAAGAAGCAGCAACGCTTGAAGACAAAGAGGCAGAGAGACAGCGAGACAGCAACGCTATGTGAGAGTTCTGCAGAGGAAGAGGGAGAGAGACAGAGAGAGACAGCAACGCTCGAAGGCATGCAGAGAGAGCGGCAGAGAGGCAGAGAGAGCGGCAGAGAGGCAGAGAGACAGAGAGACAGAAACACTTGAATGCAGAAAAACAGAAAGATAGAGAGGCAGAGAGACAGAGCGATATCAACGTTGGAAGGCAGAGATAGAGACAGAGGCAGAGGCAGACAGAGACAGAAACGCTCGAAGGCAGAGAGATAGGCAGAGAGAGAAAGAGGCAGAGAGAGGCAGAAAGAGAGACAAAGAGAAAGAGGCAGAGAAAGAGGCAGAGAGAGAGGCAGAGAGAGGCAGAGAGAGAGGCAGAGAGACGGAGACAGACAGAGACAGAGGCAGAAAGACAGAGAGGCAGAGAGAGAGAGAGGCAGAGAGAGAGAGAGGCAGAGAGAGAAAGGCAGAGAGAAATAGGCAGAGAGAGAGGCAGAGAGAAATAGGCAGAGAGAGAGGCAGAGAGAGAGACACACAGAGGCAGAAAGAGAGGCAGAGACAGAGAGGCAGAGACAGAGAGACAGAGAGAGAGAGGCAGAGAGAGAGAGGCAGAGAGAGAGAGAGAGAGAGGCAGAGAGAGAGAGGCAGAGAGAAATAGGCAGAGAGAGAGGCAGAGAGAAATAGGCAGAGAGAGAGGCAGAGAGAAATAGGCAGAGAGAGAGGCAGAGAGAAATAGGCAGAGAGAGAGGCAGAGAGAGGCAGAGAGAGAGACACAGAGAGGCAGAGAGAGACAGAGAGGCACTGAGACAGAGAGGCAGAGACAGAGAGGCAGAGACTGCAGGCGATCGTTAGTCATAAACGAAGCGATGTATCGTTGCGTGAATTCCATTTCAAAACGTCCATTGAACAGCGCTCGAAAATTTTCACGCTATCGACTCGTGTTAGACGAAGCGTGAAATGCACGCTCTATTTAGACTCGGTCGCTGATTGGCTGTCGCCCGCCCTTCGATTCAGCTCCCCCCATGTCCTCCCCTAGCCGTGTCCTCTCTCCTCTTCCCTTCATCCTTCATCCTTCTACCTGACCTCTTCGTCGTCCTCTTTCGTATTGCTCAACCCCTGTGCATCGTCCATCTGCCATCATAAATACCCCCCCACAGGGCCCACACACACACCGCCTCCAGTCTCTTTGTCTCCTTTCTCCTCCTCCTCCTCCTCCTCCTCCTCCTCCTTCTTCTCCTCCTCCTCCTCCTCCTCCTCCTCCTCCTCCTCCTCCTCTCCTTCATTTGCCTCCTCCTGCTTCTTCTGTACACAGTTATTCCTTTAACTTCAATTTCCTTCATTTTCCAGCATCGGCCCCTGGATATAATAATAATAATAATAATAATAATAATAATAATAATAATAATAATAATAATAATAATAATAATAATAAAACGTTTATGACTTCATATATTTCCGGCTGGCTCTTCAGGTGGACCGGACGGCATTCGACCACAGCACCTGATTGATCTGGTGACTTGTTCTGATATTGGAAAGGGACTCGTGGAAGCCATCACAGGGCTGGTCAACCTCCTCCTGGCAGGAGTCTGTCCAGCGCAGATCAGACCGATCTTGTTCGGCGGAACGCTCATCGCACTGCAGAAGAAGACTGGAGGCCTGCGTCCGATAGTGATCGGCTACTACTGGCGCCGACTAACATCTAAGAGCGCCAACTCCAGCACCGTTGAAAAAGCAGCCACATACCTCGCACCGCGCCAGGTCGGAGTGGGAGTGCCAGGAGGGGCGGAAGCGGCATGCCACGCGGCGAGGAGATTCCTAACGGAAATGCCCAGCGACTCATTCATGGTAAAACTGGATTTCAAAAATGCATTCAACAGCCTGCATAGAGATCGCATGCTTCTGGCATTGGACGAGATCGCGCCAGAGCTGACACCATACAGCCGCCTCGCATACGCCGAAGCCACAATACTGCAGTTCGGAAAATACACACTGCTCTCACAAGTCGGTCCCCAACAAGGTGACCCACTAGGACCATTGCTGTTCTGCATACCTCTGCAGCCAATCCTGCTGAACCTGTCCTCAGTTCTAACGTTAGGTTATCTGGACGATTTAACATTGGGAGGAAATGCGGCCGTGGTAGCGGATGACGTGAGAGAGATAGAGCGTCAATGCGGCCTCATGGGCCTTGAACTCAACCGTGAAAAGTGTGAGGTGATTTCAATATCGGACGAATGGAGGAAACATCCGGCTCTGCATCAGTTCAGCCCAGTAGCCGTGGAAGATGCCTGTCTGCTGGGAGCGCCTCTATCACCGGATAATGCCTTAACAACATGCCTGGAATTTCGATGCTGCGAGCTGGCACTTGCAGTCTCAAGACTGGAAAACATCGCAAAACATGATGCGCTGGTACTGTTAAGAAACGCCCTATGCTCTCAAAAAGTGCTGCACATGCTGAGATGTTTCCCCTGCTATGAACACCCGCTGCTGGAAAAGTATGATGGAATACAGAGAAGAGGACTTTCGTCAATTCTAAACATCAGCCTGAATGACACTCAATGGCACCAAGCTTCTCTACCAGTTAAGATGGGAGGACTGGGCATACGTCGGGCTGCCTCGCTTGCACTACCCGCCTTCTTGGCTTCCGCTGCGAGCACCCGCGCTCTCCAGTCATCTATGCTGGGCCATGTTCGACCAGATCAGGACGAGCAGGAGGAACGTATGCTGCAACTATGGTTGGTAGAAAGTCAAACAACACGACCAGACAACCAGGCAGCATATAAACAAGCATGTTGGGACGGTCCACTTATAGAGAAGATGAAGGACTCACTGATAGAAGGATGCAACGACGAATACCATCAAGCAAGGCTGAAAGCAACAGCGGCGCCTCACGCTGGAGACTGGCTATTCGCACTCCCGCTCTCATCATGTGGATTACGAATGGATGACGAGACAATCAGAGTGGCAGTGGGTCTGAGATTGGGAACGATGACCTGCGAGCCCCACACGTGCCCTTGTGGGATGAATGTCACTGCAGAGGGTTCGCATGGTCTATCAAGTAGCCTAGGCCCGGGACGAATAGCCAGACACGCAAATCTAAACGACATCATAAGCCGAAGTCTTACACAAGCTGGAATGCCGAACATCAAGGAACCACCCGGTCTCTCACGCACTGATGGAAAAAGACCCGACGGGATGACTTTGATTCCGTGGCGAGGAGGACGCAGCCTCGTGTGGGATGCCACCGTAATAGACACGGTTGCTCCTTCCTACCTACATGCCTCGGCTGCAACGGCGGGGGCTGCATCTGAATTGGCGGACACGAGAAAAACTTTCAAGTACGACCACCTGTTGACCAACCACCACTTTGTCCCCGTGGCCATGGAGACCCTGGGCCCAATTAACAACAATGGACTTGATTTTATTAAGGACCTTGGAAAACGTCTAACACTAATCTCTGGAGATATTAGAGAGACATCTTACCTTTTTCAACGCCTTTCTGCCACCATCCAACGCTTTAATGCTATTTCTTTCCGAGGCACTTTTGCCCAACCAGACATGCATATGCGCACTATCGAGTGAGCCGTTCCAGATCAACATTATTTATATCTCCGGTTATTGTTTGATGTTGATATTGATAGTTTAATAATAATAATAATAATAATAATAATAATAATAATAATAATAATAATAATAATAATAATAATAATAGTCCGTTTCACATTACTGTTCATCCTTCTCTTTTCTTCTCTTCATCTTCATCTTCTCTTATGTAATAATAATTTTCATTTTAGTCAACAATCCGGTTGACAGAACGCAACCGGTTCCAGCGTATACAATTATGCAGTTGAAACAATTCACAGAATACACAATCTTAACTATAGGCCTAGTAACAGAACAGACAGCCTGCAATAAATTGTGAGACTTCAAAGTGTGACTTCCGTGTTTCCTCCAGTTCTTTTTTCATAACGGTTCATCATTCTCATTCGCTCTTTGTCCGATTCTTGTTTTCGCGATTGCCATTTTGCATTCCACGTTTTGTTCCAATCTATGTTTCATCCTATAATTATGTGTATACCTATCCAACACTTATCTGTATCTCTGTGGCTTCGATTTGTTCGATCTGTTCTCCTTCTCAAACTCTTTCTCAAATCTTCATAACTTTGTTTCGTTCAACAATAATTTTGTTTCTATTTCACCAACATGTCATCCTCCTCCTCTTCTGATTCTTCCTCTTTCTTCTTTCTCGGCCATGTTTTCTTTCTCTTCGCCGTTAATATTATAAGTAAATTTCATTTTTATAGGCATCAGATTTCTTCCCCTGCAGTCGTCTTTCTTCCCCGAATTTTATCCTCATTCGCAGTCTCCCGTTCTTCTCTTTTACCTCCACATGCACAGTCTCTTCCACATCTCCTCGCTGCTATTCTTTATTTCATGTCGCTTCCTCTCCCATATACATGTATATGCTTCCTCAAAGCATCTTCCAGTTCTTTTTCCATCGCTTTGAGCGGAAACGCTTTTCTTCGTCCATCGTTTAAACGCTTTTTTCGTTGTCGCCGTCGACCGTTGCCATGGTTGCCATGGTTGCCATGGTTGTCATGGTTGCCATGGTTGTCATGGTTGACATGGTTGCCATGGTTGCCATGGTTGCCATGGTTGCCATGGTTGCCATGGTTGCCATGGTTGCCATGGTTGCTGCTGCTGCTGCTGATGGTGCCATGGTGAGTTGGTGACGCTTTTCCAAGGCGATTCCTAGCAGCGGATGAATGGATTGATGTCTTCCAGTTCGATTGACAAATGGAATCGAATATGTGACACATGCTCATATATCCATCACATTTCATGCATCACATTCCATGCATCACATTCCATGCGTCACATTCCATGCATCACATTCCATGCATCACATTCCATGCATCACATTCCATGCATCACATACCATGCATCACATTCCATGCATCACATTCCATCCATCACATTCCATGCATCACATTCCATCCATCACATTCCATCCATCACATTCCATGCATCACATTCCATGCATCACATTCCATGCATCACATTCCATGCATCACATTCCATGCATCACATTCCATGCATCACATTCCATGCATCACATTCCATGCATCACATTCCATGCATCACATTCCATGCATCACATTCCATCCATCACATTCCATGCATCACATTCCACTGCACAAGTCGTCAGCCTCTCAGTTAACAAGACATGCTGCTGGAGAATCATTTGCATTTTGTTGTCATTACAATCATGTTCTAAGTGGTTGGCAATGTACATGTATGGTCCGTCTAATGATAGCAAGGACCTGTTGTCGGACTTCGACATGTAGAATTTTGCTTTTATTTAGATGCTGTCAATTAATGTACAACGGTGCGTAAGTAGGCCTACTACATTAGCAAAGAAGTCTTCATTTGAGATGAGAAAATAATCATTTCGCTTATTGCGTGATGAAAGGCGCCGTTTTGGTATCCATAATTTTTTAGCTCTTATTTTGGTACTGAAGATGGCTTTCGGTTTTGTGGCAACTAACCAAATAAACTGATAAATAATTAATCGTTAAGGCTCTGGACGTCTAAAACTATCATTGTATGGTGTAAGTATACGCACTTTGCATGGTTAACCAGATGCAGGCACTACCGGCACCCTCAGGGCCGGATGAAGAAATGTGGGGGGCCTGTTCGGAAAATTTTGGGGGGAAAATTTCGTATCCGCCAAAAAATTTGATGACCTTTTTTAGCCATCTGGCGAAATTTTCGGGAGAATCATACCATTTCATCCGCCCCCAAAAAGTTGATGACCTTTTTTAGCCATCTGGCGAAATTTTCGGGAGAATCATAGCATTTCATCCGCCCCAAAAAGTTGATGACTTTTTTTAGTCGTAAAGTCCAAATCATCAGAATTTGTCGAGTCAGATCAGAAGGCAACTTGCGCCTCTGCCAATTCAGTCTACTGGAATAATTTTCTCATCGGTCATTATTTTGTATCAGAAAACACTTACATTATTTTATATCAGAAAACACTTACATTATTTTGTATCAGAAAACACTTACATTATTTTGTATCAGAAAACGCTTACATTATTTTGTATCAGAAAACACTTACATTATTTTGTATCAGAAAACACTTACATTATTTTGTATCAGAAAACACTTACATTATTTTGTATCAGAAAACACTTAGGCTACATTATTTTGTATCAGAAAACACTTACAATGTGCATTCATGTCAAAACGATCTGTACAAACTCTTGCATGCAAACTTTGCTTTTACTTGGAAAGGAAATTTGCAATCGGTGTGCATGACCCATCTATATGTAATCTACATCTGTATGAGTATTTTTGTGGGGTCTTTACTCTTTATAATACCCTCATAGTAGGTAAGAAAGGAGAGTATGACTATCACTTCTAGGAACGTCGCCAGCGGCGACTTCGAGGAAACTCGCCGGCGGCGCCTTCTAGGCCACGCCCCCTAGGCTTCTAGGGCTTCTAGGCCACGCCTACATAGGCTGCTAGGCTATTACGTCATACCTAATTAGCATACAGGTTAGTAGAGGACTTCCAGGAACGGCCTATCTGGCTACTAGGACTTCTAGGCTATGGGCCATGGCTTACACTAGAGCGCTTCTAGGCCACACCTACCTAGGTAATAGGCTACAGGATATGGCTTATGGGCCACTAGCGCGCATCTAGGGCACGCCTTCTCGCCTTGTAGTGCTTCCAGGAACCCTAATTATTATGCTAATATGCTAATTACCTATTATACGCACACACTGGTCCGGCCTATTCCAGGAAACGGCGACCAATCGGCGAGCGAGAATTTCATTAGCCCATGAAGCTGCGGCCAACCGGCCCTGGCTAAGGAGGCGCTGCTACCCATTCTGCATGCTGCGCTGGCTTCCACGCATCACAATCTCCCACCCATTATTTTTTCAAGCATCAATTTCTCAATCTCGGCATATCTCCGCGACATTCCAACCCACACACCCGGACATATCACCATCTTTTAAGTGTAATATATCACTCTACATCATCTAACCTCACCCTCCAACCCTCCAGACCACCCCTCCACAAACACAAATTTGCCTTATATGCATAAGAATCGGCCAAACAGGAAGCGGCGAGCCCTAACAATGGGCCAATCGAAAAGCGCGAAACCCTAAGTATGCCATCTCTCTCTCCCTCCACAGCCTTCAACCTCACCCTCCAACCCTCCATTCCACTTTCCCCACCCAAAACTAGGTATTTTCACATAAGTGCCAACCAACCAAAAGCGAGAAACCTAGAAACCGACCAATAAGGAGTCGAGAACGCCTAGGGACGACCTCTCTCTCCCTCTATAGCATTCCACCTCACCCACCGCCCCTCCATTCCAGACCTCTATACACAAATTTATCCTATACGACTAAGAACTGACCAATCGGGAGGCGGCAAATCCTGTGACGAGCCAATCAGGACGCGAGAATTTCTGTGTATACCTTAAAAATATATCAATTATTCACCATTTTATTTTAAAATAGTCATAAATCAGGTATTTATACATTTAAATTAACTAAAAGTGTAACAAATATTCAGCATTTCCTACAAAATTATTCAAAAATATAGTAGTCAACAACAATCTTCTTCATCTTTTCGTATTCATATAAGTCCAAACACAGTATGAACTTCCAACAGGGCATTACCATCATAGTCACAGACAACCTTTCTTGCGCAGCTAAGTTCAAATACTACAAACTCACTCACCCTTCCATTCCCAATATGGAGCCCTTCCCACATTTCTTATACAGTCAAGTCCAAAAACCGAAGAATCACTCAACCTTCCATTCTCAATATGGGCACTTTACCAATTTTTCAGCATAGTCAAGTCCAAAAACCGAAGAATCACTCAACCTTCCATTCCCAATATGGGCACTTTACCAATTTTTCAGCATAGTCAAACACAAAAACCGAAGAATCACTCAACCTTCCATTCCCAATATGGACACTTTACCAATTTTTCAGCATAGTCAAACACAAAAACCGAAGAATCACTCAACCTTCCTTTCCTCATATGGGCATTTTACCAACTTTTCAGCATAGTCAAACACAAAAATCCAAGAATCACTCAACCTTCCTTTCCTCATATGGCGACTTTCCCAACTTTCCCAACTTTCACGCATAGTCAAGTCCAAAAACCGAAGAATCACTCAACCTTCCTTTCCTCATATGGGCACGGTACCAACTTTCACGCATAGTCAAACGCAAAAACCCAAGAATCACTCAACCTTCCTTTCCTCATATGGGCACGGTACCAATTTTCTCGCATAGTCAAACGCAAAAACTGAAGAAGCACTCACCCTTCCATTCCTCATATGGTGACTTGCCCAACTTTCACGCATAGTCAAACGTAAAAATCCAAGAAGCACTCAACCTTCCTTTCCTCATATGGTGACTTGCACTACTTTCACGCATAGTCAAACGTAAAAATCCAAGAATCACTCAACCTTCCTTTCCTCATATGGGCACTTTACCAATTTTCCCGCATAGTCAAACGCAAAAACCGAAGAAGCACTCAGCCTTCCAGACCCAATATGACGACTTTGTCAACTTTCGCGCGCGCTCAAACTCAAAAATCCAAGAATCACTCAACCTTCCTTTCCTCATATGGTAACCTCCCCAACTTTTGCGCTTAGTCAAACGCAAAAACCGAAGAAGTGCTCAACCTTCCTTTCCCAATATGACGCCCTTTAGCAATCATCTGCACCCAAGGCGGCGCCCACAAAACCTTTTCTGTACATGCACGCTCAAATAAGGAACACACACGCAATTTTTCACACACGCTAAGTCCAAATAACACAAATACACACAACTTTCCACTCGCAAGGTGGAACACCAACATACTTTCACACACACACACACACACACACACACGCAAAGGCCATGAAAACTCTCAACCTTCTGCTCCCAAGGAATTTCTTCCACATATCGGAACAGCCAAGTAACTCATATAACTTTCCAACTCCAAAGATGGCGCACTAGCTAGCTTTCTTGAGCATGTAAGAGTACAAACCACAGAATCGTCACACATGTCTTTCGACAGGTGGCGCGCTTTCTTAAATCTTAACATATTACATATCAAATATACGAAATTCAACAAACATGTATTCAACAACACGTACCTTTTCAATATGCGTGCGAACGAGTGGAAGTGGCATAGGACGAGAGGAGGGTGGGTAAAGCACATAGGGGCATGAACCTTCAATTTCTAACATATACACATATACTTTGATCAAATTTTCTAACTTAGGATATCAACTTTGCATGTAACAGCGAAGAATGTAAGTTGTGTAAGTCAAACATTTGAAGTGTATGGACCAAAAGTGGGTCGAATTGAACTTTGGCAATATAAAATTATGCATATGTTAGATGTGCATATGTACAGGACGTGAACTTTTCAATGTAATACACGAACTTTTACCATTGTACGAAGTCAAACTTGTAATTTACGAAACATGAAACCCAGAAATGCATGTCGAATGTGTCAAGTTGGAGAAATATGGAGTGGGGTAAGTGTGTATTCTTAAGTTTGTGGAAACAATGTCATACATTATTTATGATATGTCAACAATTTTGGTAAAGTACGAACTTAACGAGCGAAGAAAGACAACTTAGGGGTACAAGTGACCAGTTGCACGACTTTTTAGGGTTGAGAGTGTTAAGTTGGTGACGCGCAGGGGTGGGGAGAGCGTTCCATTCTTAAGTTTTGGGAAAACAAAGGCGATCAGTATTTGTAACATGACACCAATTTTGGTAAAATGCCAAAATATTGTGCGAAGAAACACGAATTAGGGCTACGAACGGTGCGTTGCAACGCGTTTTAGGGTTAGCAGACACGCGACACTTAGCAGAAACCTGCATTCGTCAACTCTGAAAACGCTAAGTCCGAAATTTTTTCGCCGCGCAAAATCGACCTGCGGCACCTTCGAGCGGCGCGGCGGCTACGGCGGCGAGCGCCCCGTCCCACACGGGTGACCTCGGACCCTGCGGCGAGGCTGACGACGTGGCACGCGATCCCAATCGATCCTGCTTTGGCTCGTATGAAGTTAAAGACTCATGCGTATTTCGGGTGAAGGAAATTTTTGAAAGAGCTGTGTCGGAGCGTATTCGACTTTACCTTCTACGAGCCAAAGCCTGATCTAATTGGGAAAGCGGGCCTCGTCGTCAGCCTCGCCGCAGGGTCCGAGGTCGCCCGTGTGGGACGGGGCGCTCGCCGCCGTAGCCGCCGCGCCGCTCGAAGATGCCGCAGGTCGATTTTGCGCGGCGAAAAAATTTCGGACTTAGCGTTTTCAGAGTTGACGAATGCAGGTTTCTGCTAAGTGTCGCGTGTCTGCTAACCCTAAAACGCGTTGCAACGCACCGTTCGTAGCCCTAATTCGTGTTTCTTCGCACAATATTTTGGCATTTTACCAAAATTGGTGTCATGTTACAAATACTGATCGCCTTTGTTTTCCCAAAACTTAAGAATGGAACGCTCTCCCCACCCCTGCGCGTCACCAACTTAACACTCTCAACCCTAAAAAGTCGTGCAACTGGTCACTTGTACCCCTAAGTTGTCTTTCTTCGCTCGTTAAGTTCGTACTTTACCAAAATTGTTGACATATCATAAATAATGTATGACATTGTTTCCACAAACTTAAGAATACACACTTACCCCACTCCATATTTCTCCAACTTGACACATTCGACATGCATTTCTGGGTTTCATGTTTCGTAAATTACAAGTTTGACTTCGTACAATGGTAAAAGTTCGTGTATTACATTGAAAAGTTCACGTCCTGTACATATGCACATCTAACATATGCATAATTTTATATTGCCAAAGTTCAATTCGACCCACTTTTGGTCCATACACTTCAAATGTTTGACTTACACAACTTACATTCTTCGCTGTTACATGCAAAGTTGATATCCTAAGTTAGAAAATTTGATCAAAGTATATGTGTATATGTTAGAAATTGAAGGTTCATGCCCCTATGTGCTTTACCCACCCTCCTCTCGTCCTATGCCACTTCCACTCGTTCGCACGCATATTGAAAAGGTACGTGTTGTTGAATACATGTTTGTTGAATTTCGTATATTTGATATGTAATATGTTAAGATTTAAGAAAGCGCGCCACCTGTCGAAAGACATGTGTGACGATTCTGTGGTTTGTACTCTTACATGCTCAAGAAAGCTAGCTAGTGCGCCATCTTTGGAGTTGGAAAGTTATATGAGTTACTTGGCTGTTCCGATATGTGGAAGAAATTCCTTGGGAGCAGAAGGTTGAGAGTTTTCATGGCCTTTGCGTGTGTGTGTGTGTGTGTGTGTGTGTGTGTGAAAGTATGTTGGTGTTCCACCTTGCGAGTGGAAAGTTGTGTGTATTTGTGTTATTTGGACTTAGCGTGTGTGAAAAATTGCGTGTGTGTTCCTTATTTGAGCGTGCATGTACAGAAAAGGTTTTGTGGGCGCCGCCTTGGGTGCAGATGATTGCTAAAGGGCGTCATATTGGGAAAGGAAGGTTGAGCACTTCTTCGGTTTTTGCGTTTGACTAAGCGCAAAAGTTGGGGAGGTTACCATATGAGGAAAGGAAGGTTGAGTGATTCTTGGATTTTTGAGTTTGAGCGCGCGCGAAAGTTGACAAAGTCGTCATATTGGGTCTGGAAGGCTGAGTGCTTCTTCGGTTTTTGCGTTTGACTATGCGGGAAAATTGGTAAAGTGCCCATATGAGGAAAGGAAGGTTGAGTGATTCTTGGATTTTTACGTTTGACTATGCGTGAAAGTAGTGCAAGTCACCATATGAGGAAAGGAAGGTTGAGTGCTTCTTGGATTTTTACGTTTGACTATGCGTGAAAGTTGGGCAAGTCACCATATGAGGAATGGAAGGGTGAGTGCTTCTTCAGTTTTTGCGTTTGACTATGCGAGAAAATTGGTACCGTGCCCATATGAGGAAAGGAAGGTTGAGTGATTCTTGGGTTTTTGCGTTTGACTATGCGTGAAAGTTGGTACCGTGCCCATATGAGGAAAGGAAGGTTGAGTGATTCTTCGGTTTTTGGACTTGACTATGCGTGAAAGTTGGGAAAGTTGGGAAAGTCGCCATATGAGGAAAGGAAGGTTGAGTGATTCTTGGATTTTTGTGTTTGACTATGCTGAAAAGTTGGTAAAATGCCCATATGAGGAAAGGAAGGTTGAGTGATTCTTCGGTTTTTGTGTTTGACTATGCTGAAAAATTGGTAAAGTGTCCATATTGGGAATGGAAGGTTGAGTGATTCTTCGGTTTTTGTGTTTGACTATGCTGAAAAATTGGTAAAGTGCCCATATTGGGAATGGAAGGTTGAGTGATTCTTCGGTTTTTGGACTTGACTATGCTGAAAAATTGGTAAAGTGCCCATATTGAGAATGGAAGGTTGAGTGATTCTTCGGTTTTTGGACTTGACTGTATAAGAAATGTGGGAAGGGCTCCATATTGGGAATGGAAGGGTGAGTGAGTTTGTAGTATTTGAACTTAGCTGCGCAAGAAAGGTTGTCTGTGACTATGATGGTAATGCCCTGTTGGAAGTTCATACTGTGTTTGGACTTATATGAATACGAAAAGATGAAGAAGATTGTTGTTGACTACTATATTTTTGAATAATTTTGTAGGAAATGCTGAATATTTGTTACACTTTTAGTTAATTTAAATGTATAAATACCTGATTTATGACTATTTTAAAATAAAATGGTGAATAATTGATATATTTTTAAGGTATACACAGAAATTCTCGCGTCCTGATTGGCTCGTCACAGGATTTGCCGCCTCCCGATTGGTCAGTTCTTAGTCGTATAGGATAAATTTGTGTATAGAGGTCTGGAATGGAGGGGCGGTGGGTGAGGTGGAATGCTATAGAGGGAGAGAGAGGTCGTCCCTAGGCGTTCTCGACTCCTTATTGGTCGGTTTCTAGGTTTCTCGCTTTTGGTTGGTTGGCACTTATGTGAAAATACCTAGTTTTGGGTGGGGAAAGTGGAATGGAGGGTTGGAGGGTGAGGTTGAAGGCTGTGGAGGGAGAGAGAGATGGCATACTTAGGGTTTCGCGCTTTTCGATTGGCCCATTGTTAGGGCTCGCCGCTTCCTGTTTGGCCGATTCTTATGCATATAAGGCAAATTTGTGTTTGTGGAGGGGTGGTCTGGAGGGTTGGAGGGTGAGGTTAGATGATGTAGAGTGATATATTACACTTAAAAGATGGTGATATGTCCGGGTGTGTGGGTTGGAATGTCGCGGAGATATGCCGAGATTGAGAAATTGATGCTTGAAAAAATAATGGGTGGGAGATTGTGATGCGTGGAAGCCAGCGCAGCATGCAGAATGGGTAGCAGCGCCTCCTTAGCCAGGGCCGGTTGGCCGCAGCTTCATGGGCTAATGAAATTCTCGCTCGCCGATTGGTCGCCGTTTCCTGGAATAGGCCGGACCAGTGTGTGCGTATAATAGGTAATTAGCATATTAGCATAATAATTAGGGTTCCTGGAAGCACTACAAGGCGAGAAGGCGTGCCCTAGATGCGCGCTAGTGGCCCATAAGCCATATCCTGTAGCCTATTACCTAGGTAGGTGTGGCCTAGAAGCGCTCTAGTGTAAGCCATGGCCCATAGCCTAGAAGTCCTAGTAGCCAGATAGGCCGTTCCTGGAAGTCCTCTACTAACCTGTATGCTAATTAGGTATGACGTAATAGCCTAGCAGCCTATGTAGGCGTGGCCTAGAAGCCCTAGAAGCCTAGGGGGCGTGGCCTAGAAGGCGCCGCCGGCGAGTTTCCTCGAAGTCGCCGCTGGCGACGTTCCTAGAAGTGATAGTCATACTCTCCTTTCTTACCTACTCCTCATTATCCACATAAAATGCTGGCGTACAAATAATTGCTATACGACGATGACGTTGTTGCAAGTTTGGCGATTATAATCAAACTTGTCATACTTGACAAATAACGAAACAGAATTTAAAAAGCAAATAAAATTGTACCATGGCTTTCTGCGGTATTTCTAAATCTTTTGCGACAAACAACATAGGAAGAACTGCATTAGAACAACACATTACGCTGTCAATTCGATGGAAAAACTGGATGAGGAAGACTTGTTCTTTGATGCTTCATATCAATGGCAACGACATCAGTGCAATAAATTCATGATGATCAGTGTGTTCATCAAAATGCTATCACAATTATGGTCACCATGCAAGCTGAGTGCTCTTGACGTCAACTATAATTATATGCAACAAAGTGCATGATATCAATTATAGTAGACTATTGGTCGTTGTTAATCTTTCTCATAAAATGCTCATAATAGCATTTTATGCATCGTATTACAAGAGGCAATGGCGTGATGACATGACGGCGTGTTATAGGGTTGGGATTATTTTCTCTCAAGATGCTAAAGTAATCTAGAAGTCTGTGTATTCTCTAAACTGTGGTCTACATGTATCATGAATACGACTGCAGTGTTGTTAACTTACAATTATTCTTTATTTGTTTGCAGCGTTTCCAGCTATCAGTGCTTGAAATTGAAGAGACTCGCCCAGCATGTCATTGAATTGCATCTTGGTAAATATGATTTACTAGCAACCTAAAATCCACAACATTGAACAACTCCTATATACAACTTTTAATGTTCCCCTCCCATAGCATTAGTTCATTCATGCACCTATAATAATTATAATATAATATTATAATAATTATAATAATTAGTGCGTGTGCATACAGAATTCCTCACAAACAGTCGTCAGATGTTGTCTTTGGGGAACCGCTATGCTGCGCATGCGTGATCTCTCTCTTGTCTAAACGACGCATTTACATGTGCATTGTGCATTGCGCATGTGATGATGATGATGATGATGATGATGAATTGATGATGATGATGATGATGATGATGATGATGATGATGATGATGATGATGATGATGATGATGATGATGATGATGATGATGATGATGATGATGATGATGATGATGATGATGATGATGATGATGATGATGATGATGATGATGATGATGATGATGATGATGATGATGATGATGATGATGATGATGATGATGATGATGATGATGATGATGATGATGATGATGATGATGATGATGATGATGATGATGATGATGATGATGATGATGATGATGATGATGATGATGATGATGATGATGATGATGATGATGATGATGATGATGATGATGATGATGATGATGATGATGATGATGATGATGATGATGATGATGATGATGATGATGATGATGATGATGATGATGATGATGATGATGATGATGATGATGATGATGATGATGATGATGATGATGATGATGATGATGATGATGATGATGATGATGATGATGATGATGATGATGATGATGATGATGATGATGATGATGATGATGATGATGATGATGATGATGATGATGATGATGATGATGATGATGATGATGATGATGATGATGATGATGATGATGATGATGATGATGATGATGATGATGATGATGATGATGATGATGATGATGATGATGATGATGATGATGATGATGATGATGATGATGATGATGATGATGATGATGATGATGATGATGATGATGATGATGATGATGATGATGATGATGATGATGATGATGATGATGATGATGATGATGATGATGATGATGATGATGATGATGATGATGATGATGATGATGTTGATGATGAATTGATGATGATGATGGTGATGGTTATTCCACCGCATAGCATGAAAACTGCTTCTTCTCATTCTCAGTCATAGATGTAAAAAACGATGAAAACGAAATTAAAAAAACGGTAAAAAACGACGTTTTTTTTCAAAAAAATAAAAAAAAACGACAAAAAACGATAAAAAACGGAAACCGAAAATAATTTGACTTTGCTACAACTAAAACCGCATTTTAACCATGAAAATCTTGATTAGGAACCTACTACACGTAGGCTATCTCTTAAATGATGATGTTTAAACGATGAAATAATGACTTTAGTTAGCTGGATCCTTGAGAGTTAACGGAAGACATAAGAAATATCAGAAAATTAAGGAAAATAATAATAGAAAGTAAATGTATAAATAAAGATAAAGAAAAAATAAAAACGATAAAAAACGATGGGAAAAATAAAAAAAAAAAAAAACACGTTTTTTGGGAGAGAATAAAAAACGGAAAAAAACGTTTTTTACAACTATGTTCTCAGTCAATCGCTTGACACGTGTCTTCATATGCATCAGGGGAGAATTGTTTAGCAAACGGTTCGCTGCACCATCAGTTTGTGCGTGTTTATAGCACTCGCTACAAACAGACGAAGATGTAATAAGCCTCTGAGTTCTATAGTTATGGCATTTTAGTGATTGCCTCACGATACCGATTTTGTCATAATATTATTATATCGAATGAAAACAGTTTCAGTAGGCCTATACAGAAGAATTCAAAGTGCCAAAAGTACAAGTAGGCCTAGGACTATTACCTTAGGCCATGCTTATATAGGGGCTTAGAGCAATCCTTGTGCGTGTGTGTGTGTCTGTATTTGTGTGTCTCTGTGTTTGTGCTTGTGTTTGTGCTTGTGTGTGTTTGTATTTGTGTGTGTATGTGTTTGTGTGTGTGTGTTTGTGTGTGTGTGTGTTTGTGTGTGTGCCAACAGTGACTCTTCCGGCTCACTCTGCATGCATTGTTTTGCTAACTGGTGTAATATTCGCAATGACGTTTAACATAACAAAAAAGACTAGCGCAAAAATTGCCTCTCAGTAGGTTTCTTGAAGAGACTTGAGCTATATAAATTCTCAGAATAAATGACTGTTAGGCTGTAGCTGCATATGTGGAAAAGTAGGAAGAACATTTCTTCGTTGCGAAGGTTGAAGTTAACTATAATTATATATTATGGCCGTATAATTATACAATTATACATGCATGTAAAATTGTATAGACTCTATATATATACAAAGCAATCTATATATATATATATATATATACAATTATACATGCATGTACATGCATAGGCGATTGTCTGCACTGAAGACTTGTGTGTACGTATAGAGTGTTTGTTTTTATCAATAGGAAATCCAGAGCAGGTGAATGGTCAGGTTTCCTGCCAAACGGAGGTCTACCACAACGTTCAGGTTCTTATGAGTAAGTTTACATCCAGTCATTGACGTTAATAGCTTAATTATATTGTAGCCTATACATGATGATGAGGCGGTGGCATAGAAATTAAGGCATTCAACCTATTTGAAGTAGCTGCTGAAGTTCAACTAAAGATGAATGGTAACGATCGAAAAGAAGGTACGACGGTCTCGGATGCAAAGGTGACAACGGTTTCAAATACAAAGGTAACGACGATTTCAAAGACAAATGCAACGACGGTCTAATGTGTCAGTCTACCGACTACCGAGACGATAAAGCGAACATAGAACAGCTTTTAGATTTCTCCTTAACCAACCACTAAAGGTTGGCAACATCTGTGTTCCACGCCAACACTTTCCCATCGAAGTATTGCCTGCTGGACTCGGTCTGACTCTGTTCCGTATACTATACAATGTCATGTATAATACTTACTCTTATTGTAATCGTAATATGTATTACTTTGATCGTGTTTATGTCTAACACACATGGGGGCCGTCCATAAAGTATGTCACGCTATTTTTGATCTTTTTTGACCCCCTCCCTGTCACAAACTGTCACAAATCTCGGACCCCCCTAAAGTACGTCACACTTTCGAAATTTTTTAAACATTAACACCGAAAGGCTATACATTATTAGGGCCTAAAACAAGGCTTCGCAGCAGCATTACTAGCGCTCCTAGCGAGAAGAATCGTGAACAACACATTCAGGGATACGCATTTCATGCTATTTTGACATAAAACTAATTCAAATGTTTCACAAAATATGTGAAATTTTTTAAAGCTATTAAATTCTGCAAAAAATATTAAAGAATTAAAAATAAATAAATGAATGTGTGACGTCACACATGGCCTGACCCCCCTGTCACAAACTGTCACACTTTCTTAAACCCTACCCTCGAGCTGACATACTTTATGGACGGCCCCATGGCATCGACCGATGGCTCCTGTACAGCCAAGTTTCAGCTGGGTCAGTCCGCTAAGACACACACACACAGAGAAGGAGAGACAGAGACAGACAGGCAGACAGACAGACAGAGACAACGAGAGAGAGACACAGAGCCAGAGACAGGGACAGAAACAGAGAGACAGAGAGAGAGACTTTGGTCGATAACCAATTAAATAACTTTACTGAAGATCATTTCAGAAGTGGGTCCAACAAACGACTTCCTTTATTTCCTGCACAGTTTCTTTGCTAAATCTGTTTAAGCTTTTTTCTTCGTATTGTTCGATGGTTTCACGATTAGATCTATTTGTTTATTTAGTATATTAGGCCATTTCTATAATTGTCCCACGGAGACGATGAGAGGTGCAGCTCACTGCTCGTGCGCTCGTAATCTGTTCTATGTAAATTTCTGATGCGTTATAATGCGAACGGTTAATGGCCTGTGGTTTGCAATAAAAGCGCTATGCAAATTAGAAATTGACCGTATTTTATACAAACGTGCGTGCCGACAGACTGAGTGGTACTCGTATAGATAAAGCGATGCACAATGATTAGAGAGCCGAACAATAAAATAAATGGCGCCGAATGACCCTCTGGTCATAGAATTTTCTGCACAGCTTCGCAACATAAAAGAAATAAAATCGGAGGCAATTCAGGCGTTCAGAGGTCTGCTGTTGACCTATACGGGTCAACAATTCTGGTTTAGGTTTTATTGGCGAATATTGGCCAACCATCGACCGAACGGTAATAGAGGGTCGTGTATAAAACAGGGCATAAAACAACGATATCTCTGGCGCTTCGTTTTTGAGCCTTGTTAGAGTAGACTATACATTATAGTTATACAGAGGCTCACGTAGACTACAGCAGATAAAGTTAACCGGACAGAGACAGACAGATAGTGAGACAGCCAGACATAATTATAATGCAAAGGTAGTGAATCAACGAGAAAATGCCGAGAAAAAAAGCATCTAATAGAAAGATAAACATTTAGCAGGAGATGATCATTGGAGATAAAGAGAAATCAAATTGAAAAGATGCATCGACAGAAATGAAAGGAGAAGAAGTGAAAGGAGAAGAAATGAAAGGAGAAGAAGTGAAAGGAGAAGAAGTGAAAGGAGAAGAAGTGAAAGGAGAAGAAGTGAAAGGAGAAGAAGTGAAAGGAGAAGAAGTGAAAGGAGAAGAATTGAAAGGAGAAGAATTGAAAGGAGAAGAAGTGAAAGGAGAAGAAATGAAAGAAGAAGTGAAAGGAGAAGAAGTGAAAGGAGAAGAAGTGAAAGGAGAAGAAGTGAAAGGAGAAGAAGTGAAAGGAGAAGAAGTGAAAGGAGAAGAAGTGAAAGGAGAAGAAGTGAAAGGAGAAGAAGTGAAAGGAGAAGAATTGAAAGGAGAAGAATTGAAAGGAGAAGAAGTGAAAGGAGAAGAAGTGAAAGGAAAAGAAGTGAAAGGAGAAGAAGTGAAAGGAGAAGAAGTGAAAGGAGAAGAAGTGAAAGGAGAAGAAGTGAAAGGAGAAGAATTGAAAAGAGAAGAATTGAAAGGAGAAGAAGTGAAAGGAGAAGAAGTGAAAGGAGAAGAAGTGAAAGGAGAAGAAGTGAAAGGAGAAGAAGTGAAAGGAGAAGAAGTGAAAGGAGAAGAAGTGAAAGCAGAAGAATTGAAAGGAGAAGAAGTGAAAGGAGAAGAAATGAAAGGAAAAGAAGTGAAAGGAGAAGAAGTGAAAGGAGAAGAAGTGAAAGGAGAAGAAGTGAAAGGAGAAGAAGTGAAAGGAGAAGAAGTGAAAGGAGAAGAAGTGAAAGGAGAAGAAGTGAAAGGAGAAGAAGTGAAAGGAGAAGAAGTGAAAGGAGAAGAATTGAAAGGAGAAGAATTGAAAGGAGAAGAAGTGAAAGGAGAAGAAGTGAAAGGAGAAGAAGTGAAAGGAGAAGAAGTGAAAGGAGAAGAAGTGAAAGGAGAAGAAGTGAAAGGAGAAGAAGTGAAAGGAGAAGAAGTGAAAGGAGAAGAAGTGAAAGAAGAAGAAGTGAAAGGAGAAGAAGTGAAAGGAGAAGAAGTGAACGGAGAAGAAGTGAAAGGAGAAGAAGTGAAAGGAGAAGAAGTGAAAGAAGAAGAAGTGAAAGGAGAAGAAGTGAAAGGAGAAGAAGTGAAAGGAGAAGAAGTGAAAGGAGAAGAAGTGAAAGGAGAAGAAGTGAAAGGAGAAGAAGTGAAAGGAGAAGAAGTGAAAGGAGAAGAAGTGAAAGGAGAAGAAGTGAAAGGAGAAGAAGTGAAAGGAGAAGAAGTGAAAGGAGAAGAAGTGAAAGGAGAAGAAGTGAACGGAGAAGAAGTGAAAGGAGAAGAAGTGAAAGGAGAAGAATTGGAGGATTTAAGGAAACAGAGAAGCAGAGAAATACTGAGATAGAAATACCATGGATATTTGACAGGGACTGAAACCGAGGCAGTCTGGTTGACTGGCTGGCTGGTTGGCTGACTGACTGACTGACTGACTAACTGGCTGACTGACTGACTGACTGACTGACTGACTGACTGACTGGCTGACTGGCTGACTGGCTGACTGACTGACTGCTCGAAAGAGAGGGCATGCAGACGACTATACAGACGAGGATGAACGATGAATGTAGACATTAAGAGTGAGTGAATGCGTTATAATTAAATCATGAGATCGTTATACAATATACATGTATTGTATATACGGTTGGATTGGTGGTTGTGCTGCTGTTGGCTGATTTGTCACATGCATGTCTTTGTTCTCTGTTGTTCGTTGTTGAGGTGATGCAACTGCTTCTCCATCATCATCATCATCTTCATCGTCATCATCATCATCATCATCATCATCATCATCATCATCATCATCATCATCATCATCGTCATCATCATCACCGTCCTCCTCCTCCTCCTCCACTGCCTCCTCCTCCGTCGTCGTCTGTCCTCGTCCTGGTATGCATCACACGGCGCCATCTGACGGATGCATTTATCGGTTGAACGTCGGATGTCGCAGTGAGAACAGCATCGACATTGACCACAGCTGCAGTCCAGGCAGACCAGGTCAGCAACAACACCAACACCAAGTCACCAACACCAACACCACCAGCTCTTCCACTTCTTCTTCCTCTTTCTAGTTCTTTTTCTTCTTCTTCTTCTTCTTCTTCTTCTTCTTCTTCTTCTTCTTCTTCTTCGTCTCATCTTTGAGACAACTGGTCAAGTAATTCAAGAAAACACTTAAAATACTAATCAACTGCTGTAAGATCTGTCTTCATGACAGTACGCCTATATCGACTTGTTTCTTCGCAGGTCAGTGCATCAGTCACTTAATTATAGGTCAGTGCATCAGTCACTTAATTATAGGCCAGTGCATCAGTCACTTAATTATAGGCCAGTGCATCAGCCACTTAATTATAGGTCAGTGCATCAGTCACTTAATTTTAGGTCAGTGCATCAGCCACTTAATTATAGGTCAGTGCATCAGCCACTTAATTATAGGTCAGTGCATCAGCCACTTAATTATAGGTCAGTGCATCAGTCACTTAATTATAGGTCAGTGCATCAGCCACTTAATTATAGGTCAGTGCATCAGCCACTTAATTATAGGTCAGTGCATCAGCCACTTAATTATAGGTCAGTGCATCAGCCACTTAATTATAGGTCAGTGCATCAGCCACTTAATTATAGGCCAGTGCATCAGCCACTTAATTATAGGCCAGTGCATCAGTCACTTAATTATAGGTCAGTGCATCAGCCACTTAATTATAGGTCAGTGCATCAGCCACTTAATTATAGGCCAGTGCATCAGCCACTTAATTATAGGCCAGTGCATCAGTCACTTAATTATAGGCCAGTGCATCAGTCACTTAATTATAGGCCAGTGCATCAGCCACTTAATTATAGGTCAGTGCATCAGCCACTTAATTATAGGCCAGTGCATCAGCCACTTAATCATAGGCTAGTGCATCAGTCACTTAATTATAGGCCAGTGCATCAGTCACTTAATTATAGGCCAGTGCATCAGCCACTTAATTATAGGTCAGTGCATCAGCCACTTAATTATAGGTCAGTGCATCAGCCACTTAATTATAGGTCAGTGCATCAGCCACTTAATTATAGGTCAGTGCATCAGCCACTTAATTATAGGCCAGTGCATCAGCCACTTAATTATAGGCCAGTGCATCAGTCACTTAATTATAGGTCAGTGCATCAGCCACTTAATTATAGGTCAGTGCATCAGCCACTTAATTATAGGCCAGTGCATCAGCCACTTAATTATAGGCCAGTGCATCAGTCACTTAATTATAGGCCAGTGCATCAGCCACTTAATTATAGGTCAGTGCATCAGTCACTTAATTATAGGCCAGTGCATCAGCCACTTAATTATAGGTCAGTGCATCAGCCACTTAATTATAGGTCAGTGCATCAACCACTTAATTATAGGCCAGTGCATCAGCCACTTAATTATAGGCTAGTGCATCAGTCACTTAATTATAGGCCAGTGCATCAGTCACTTAATTATAGGCCAGTGCATCAGCCACTTAATTATAGGTCAGTGCATCAGTCACTTAATTATAGGCCAGTGCATCAGTCACTTAATTATAGGTCAGTGCATCAGCCACTTAATTATAGGTCAGTGCATCAGCCACTTAATTATAGGCCAGTGCATCAGTCACTTAATTATAGGCCAGTGCATCAGCCACTTAATTATAGGTCAGTGCATCAGTCACTTAATTATAGGTCAGTGCATCAGCCACTTAATTATAGGTCAGTGCATCAGCCACTTAATTATAGGTCAGTGCATCAGCCACTTAATTATAGGTCAGTGCATCAGCCACTTAATTATAGGTCAGTGCATCAGCCACTTAATTATAGGTCAGTGCATCAGCCACTTAATTATAGGTCAGTGCAGATGTTCATCGGAACAGAAGCCAAGTTCTTAGTATATGCAATGCTTTATGCATATAATTATGGTCACTGGTCAATTGGTCAATTGGTAATTTTAATTAGTGGAGTCAATTTCTTCTGTATATGTTGGAGGATCTATATTCATTTAACAAAATGTTGAAGGGACTTTTTTTATAGACATTAGACAGCAACTACATTGTGCTAATTTTTGTTTATTTTCTTATTCATAGAATAATCGCGTCTCTAATATCATATCTACATGGAGCCGCTATCTAAGTAGATATGTCTATAGAAGGCGTTAAGCAATTCTGTGCGCGGGTTTTGGTCAATGTCTTTTGAAGAGGACTGTATCAGCGTACAGGGTGGACCATACGGTTTTGCAAATATCTTGGCCAGAAGTTAGAATTTCGAAATCAAATTCTACAGGCTCAAAGGAATTTATATTTACGCATGATGGCCAGATTTCATCAAAATTTTCAAGCAGAACAAACGTTTAGTGAGACCACCCACTTTTTGATGATTAAAAAACGTAACGCGGTACAGTTCTTATTGAAGAAATGTTGATGATAATTGTTTCATTTTGTCTAATGATGAATATTGATGTTTTCATCTGTTTAGGTATAAGTTTGGAATGTCTGGTGTCGTGGACGGAGGGTCAGAGGTCATTCGTGATTGTAAAATCAAAGCAATCGGATCTTCTCAACTGCTACGTCAGTTCATCTCTGCTGCTCTTCTTCTTCTTCTTCATCATCTTCTTCTTCTTCTTCTTCATCATCTTCTTCTTCTTCTTCTTCTTCTTCATCATCTTCTTCTTCTTCTTCTTCTTCTTCTTCATCTTCTTCTTCTTCTTCTTCTTCTTCTTCTTCTTCTTCTTCTTCATCTTCTTCTTCTTCTTCTTCTTCTTCATCTTCTCTATAGTTCAAACATAATCGATAGTATCCTATATGTAATCTGCTGTTCAAGTCTTTACTATAATCTAGTCTATAGTTTAGTCCAATCTGTTTAGTCCAGTCTAGTTTGTCCATCTTTGTTTAGTCCAACGTCGTTTAGTCCAGCTTAGTCCATCCTAGTTCAGAGTTTAACTTATGGAACTCATTCAGTTCTTAGTGAAACAATGGAGAGACCTTAGATCCCTCTAAGCAGCGGTTATTGACATACACATAAATGAATCTGTGACTTTTAAGACGATGAGTTCAAGCCTATAGCTGAGTGTACCTGAGTTCAGCTTGAACACTTGCCTGTGCTGTGTGGAACCAGCTTATGATTTATGATCAGCCTAAAGACATATAATATTATAGTAAAGATGGTCGAATGTTATGAAGATGAAGATCACAAATTGCATGCTTCTATAGACTCTAGAGTCTAGAGTCTAGAGAGACTCATTGGAGTGAGTCCTACATTCAATCTCAACCTGGCAGCCTTTGACCTGCATGGCAGCCTTTGACATGCATGGCAGCCTTTGACCTGCGTGGCAGCCTTTGACCTGCATGGCAGCCTTTGACCTGCATGGCAGCCTTTGACCTGCGTGGCAGCCTTTGACCTGCATGGCAGCCTTTGACCTGCATGGCAGCCTTTGACCTGCATGGCAGCCTTTGACCTGCATGGCAGCCTTTGACCTGCATGGCAGCCTTTGACCTGCGTGGCAGCCTTTGACCTGCATGGCAGCCTTTGACCTGCATGGCAGCCTTTGACCTGCATGGCAGCCTTTGACCTGCATGGCAGCCTTTGACCTGCGTGGCAGCCTTTGACCTGCATGGCAGCCTTTGACCTGCATGGCAGCCTTTGACCTGCATGGCAGCGTTTGACCTGCATGGCAGCCTTTGACCTGCATGGCAGCCTTTGACCTGCATGGCAGCCTTTGACCTGCATGGCAGCCTTTGACCTGCATGGCAGCCTTTGACCTGCGTGGCAGCCTTTGACCTGCATGGCAGCCTTTGACCTGCATGGCAGCCTTTGACCTGCATGGCAGCCTTTGACCTGCATGGCAGCCTTTGACCTGCGTGGCAGCCTTTGACCTGCATGGCAGCCTTTGACCTGCATGGCAGCCTTTGACCTGCATGGCAGCCTTTGACCTGCATGGCAGCCTTTGACCTGCATGGCAGCCTTTGACCTGCATGGCAGCCTTTGACCTGGCAATTTGCATTGGCACTCAAATGATTATTCTTACTCCTAAGTCGCTAGATTATTTTCCTCGGATCGTCACCCGATGAGTAGTAAGTCAACACTTTACTTGACTGCAAAACAAACCATTGAGAATCGATGCAGTAACTGCCGCATTGACGTCTTCTGGTCAGAAATGTTAAGCCACCATTGTTGGAAGAAGCTGTCTAGTGTCTACTCAACAACTTTTCATAGTTTGAAAATCGGCGACTGCATCAGCAGATTATATACATGTATAATATGTGATATATATATATATGTATGTTGAATGTTGAATTTGTTGATTTATCTAAGTGAAGAGAAGAAGAACGGGGTTTTGTTGTCTGACTTATTTCAATAAGAGTCGAAATATATTATGCAGGTTCGTATAATGTTCATTGTCGATAGAAAAACTGTGACTTGCATTGCATACTTTGGAATGAAGAGGTAAAGGTTTCGTAAAGGTTTCGTCGTGTTTTGTAGAGCTTTCGGGAGGAATCGGTGGGAATGGTGTTTGGCGTCGATGGTTCCTGCAATCGAAACGTTACACTCATCGGTGACCAGTACACTCACCTGTACGCTTCGCTAAGACACGGTAAACAACTCTATGTATATGTACAAATACATCTAAGAAAAATGTCTCTGACTATAGTTCTGTATAAGAGTCCGTTTGTCATCGAGTGGGTTAGACCCATTCCACTGACTGATGCTTATGCATTGGATTCTCATGCATAGCCGATATAATGTATGCAATAAAAAGGCCATCGTGAATTTACTTCTTCTACTTCTTTTTGTTTTCTCTCTTTCGTCAGATGTGTGTCGACGACGAAGTTTTTATCAGAAGGCTCCATTTCTTCCTGTTTTTAAAGCAGCATGCGGGGCTGTTCTCGTGTTTCTGCAAGATCGTGTCTCGCATTTTTCATGCATAGTCCTATATCTTTGTTTGTTTCTTGAAATATGCATACATTAAAATGTACATTTAGATACATAATCTATTCGCCAACGAATCAATGTCGTTTAATTGTTGAACTTTTGTTGCACAGAGAACTGTCGACGCGAAGTGAGAACAACGACAATAGTGAGTAAGAGGTTGTTGTCGCATCACAAAGCGACAACGACGACGGCAACAATAAGCAACGACTGGCCATATTCGAAACGAAATAATTATCATAGCAAAGACATCTCCATTCGACATTCGCATTCTGGCGATTATGATGATGACGACGACGACGATGATGACAACGACGACGATGATGACTATGGCGATGCAGATGATGATGGGACGAACTCAAGTGGAAGAGAAGAGAGAATTCGGTCAAACGATCGGTCGCGTGGAGATGGAGACCGGGTCAGGGAAGGAGGGCTGGAGACGGAGAGGGGGGTGACCAGTCAGGACCGTCATCATCCACTGTCGTTGACCCCAAACAGGAGGGTGCCCCACCCTCTACCAGTGGACGAAGAAGAGAGGCTGCTGAGACGAAGGCCATCATCTGCACATGGAGAGCAGGGAGAGGGGGAGAACGCCCCTCCTCCTCCTCTTTCTCCTTTGGGGGCCACCAAGTCCGATCCATACGTGAGTCGAAATGCGGATGGAAAGCAGGGGCGAAAGCAACACATTGGCGCAACAGCGAAACCACATTCAACACAACAAGCGAAGAACAGATCGACGACACTACGATCACCATCCCCATCCTCTTCATCATTCCTCCTCCTCCTCATCATCATCCTCTGCATCTCCCTCTCCTCCGCCTCCTCCGCCTCCGCCTCCTCCTCCTCCTCGTCGTCTTATTGTCTACTGATAACGACTTCATTTATCATGACCTCTATCATTCTACCGAATGCTTTGTAAATCCGTTAATGACGTCGATTATTATTATAAGTTATACACGGTCTTTCGTTTGAAGCGTACGTCCATGCATCATCGGTGTACAATACTGTATATTGTACAACAGTGTACATATTATATGAAGAAGTCGATAGCCATAATGTTATTATTGTTACGCTGTATATTTTAATAGAGCTATTTTCTGTCATGCAAAACGACTCGAAATAAGAATTTGTGACACATTTTGTGTACTTGTCGAACATAACTCATCGTTATCATCATCATCGTCGTTATCATCATTATCATCATCATCGTCGTCATCATCATCATCATCATCATCATGATCATCATCATCGACGTCGTCATCATAATCTTCATCATTCATATCACCATCATCGTCGTCGTATTCTTCGTTCAGCCATTCCGCAGTTGTGTCGTCCCATTACTATAATATCTTCAGTCGATAATAATTGATGATATCAGTTTCTCATCGTCGTCGTCGTCATCATTTCTTTCAACGCTGTTGATAAAAGCAGTTTCAACAGATATATAATTGCGCACCATAAATCGCCTCTATTCAGAAAATCTACACTGCTATATAAATGCACAAATGTGATTCTCTGTCTGTCTGTCTGTCTGTCTGTCTGTCTGTCTGTCTGTCTGTCTGTCTGTCTGTCTGTGTCTCTCTTTCTTGCATAATTGCCTTATTTTCCAGAACTACCCTAAAGTTTTTTGCACAATGCACATAGATGTATTTCGTTAGCTTTCACACACACACACACACACACACATACACACACACACACACACGCACGCACGCACGCACACGCACACGCGTACACAAATGAACTAGAAGCATACACTTGCATCAATACATGTATCATTAGAAGCATACGCTTGTATCGATACGTGCACTAGAAGATATATACCATTCGGACCGGACAATTCGAAATCGGACAATTCGGTGTACAATTCGGACCGGACAATTCTCAGCAGCCAAATTTCGTGATGGGACATCCACATTTAGGTCAGGTTTTCCTAGCCTACTCATCTCCGTCACCCAAAATGTATTACTGTCCAAACTAATAATCTATATAAATAAAAATGAAACTTTCCAATAGTTCGTCGCATTACCACGCCGAAAGCTACGCACGGATTGTTGTGAAAATTTACCAAAACCTTCCATTCAAATAGCACCGTGTCTTAAGATGTTTTCACCCGAAAAAACGCAACCGTTTCCACAAAAAGTGAACTTTGCAATTCCTTCGTCCGCCATTTGCAAACTAAACACGTCCCACACGGCTGCAGAGATTTCATAAACGCCGTTTCCAAACACAGCAAACGAAACATCAATGAGGTGGCGTGCTATGACGTCATAAGCGAGTCGCGATTAATTTTCCAAAGAGGCCGCTTTTAGGCCTTTTCACAAAGCGGCCTTTGGGCTTGGAATGGACGCTGCGACGGAAGAAAGGAGCGAAGGGAGCGGGACAAAGACGGTGGGGAGGGAGCGGAGGGGGAGGGGAGGTGGAGGTCAAGGGGAGGGGGAAGGGGAGGGGGACGGAGGGGAAGGGAGAGGGGAAGGGGAGTGGGAGGGAGAGGGAGGAGGGGGAGGGGGAAAGGGAAGGGAGGGGAGAGGGAGAGGGAAGGGAGGGGAGAGGGAGGGGGAGGGAGAGGGGGAGAGGGGGAGGGAGGGGGAGGGGGAGGGGGAGGAAAGTGGGAGGGGAGGGGAGGGGAGGGGAGGGAAAGGGGGAGGGGACGGGGACGGGGAGGGGAGGGGGAGGGGGAGGGGAGGAGAGGGGGAGGGGAGGGGAGGGGGAGGAGGAGGGGGAGGGGGAGGGGGAGGGGGAGGGGAGGAGGAGGGGGAGGGGAGGGGGAGGGGGAAGGGGAGGGGAGCCTCTTTTCAGCCACAGCAACGCGTGGCCGGGTTCAGCTAGTTATATATAATAATCTGATACCTGACGAGCAGGCATAAAACTATGGGCTACATACATTTGTAGGTATGAAACTTACATTGATCTTAATGAGATGTCTATATAAGTTAATAATTCACTGCATTTGACGAATAATTTCAGTTTCTTATTTTCAGTTATTGAATTAATTTTAGAAGATCAGACAACATTTGCTTGGTGCCATATAATTATTTTTCTTTTATGCCAATGATAACATAAATAAAAGTTTGATCGCCGTATAAGCGTCTGTTAGGCGTGCAACATTTTTATATGCACTCCGAATTGTCCGCTCCGAATTGTCCGGGCACCAAGTCCTGCATACTATATTATGTGAAGTCCAACCAACATCTATTTCCATCACCGGTTCCCATCAGTTATGAATGTAGCCTATGTTATTGTGTACAAATAATATAACCTTAGAAATAATTCTTTAACGTAATTAGAATGATGCACAAAGTAGCATTCATTGGAGTTGACCTGAAAAAGGGAGTAGTTTATTGGCCAATGGCCACATTCAGTGAATGAACATAGACGAACAAAGTACGATGCATAGGCTACATACATACATACATACATACATACATACATACATACATACATACATACATACATACATACATACATACATACATACATACATACATACATACATACATACATACATACATACATACATACATACATACATACATACATATATACAGACTCGTTACGTGTAACTTCATTTCATCAGTTAATATCCTCTAGCTTTGGGCTTCTCCTCCTGCTGTCTAAGACAATATGCATTTATTCTCTATGCTGTCCTAGCTTAATGTAACACTATCTTGCTGGGAATTATTGTGAAGGTATAACCCTCCTCCCTGCGTAGGTTCGAAGATCGGACGATGCTGCTGATGCTGTTGACGTCGGGTAGTTTCGAATGAAGTTGTTGTTTCCGGGTGTCGTTGACAAGTGTTCGAAGTACGTTCAGAGCAGAATGGTGAAATTGAATGTTTTTGACTTCGCTGTTCGAGCAATCTGGGGATATTTTGGTTGATCTGGAAACGGTGCTGGCAGGAGTGAATGAGAATTTGCCGTCATTTCGGATTGGCTTTCGCTGTCGGAATCAGGTTCTGGAACAGTGTCGTGGAATCGGTTGATAAGAACTCGGTTGCTAGAAGTGGCAGTTCGGAACAGTGTTTGTCTGGATTTCCTGACGGGAGTGCGGGTGTGCGTGGCTACAGGTGAGAGTGAGATATGTCTGGATCGTGAGGTGGATGTTGGACTAGCGGTATTGTTTAAGGTTGTGGAGTCGTCTTCAGAATGTGGAGAACGTGTTGCTCATTGATTAGAGACTGACCTGTTTTGTCGACTTCTGAGTTGATAGTGTTCGCTTATTGACGATTGCAGTTGTCGTTGCGTGTAGTTTCGTCGTCGAGTCACTCGCTCTGTCTGATGTTATCGCTGGCTGGAGAAGTAGCTGGGGTCTCGAACCGGTTCTATCACCAACTAATAGGGCTCTGTTCTCCATCAACTAATAAGGATCTTACTCTGCCCTATTTATAACGTTCTGTCTGAAAGATGCCTTAATACACAGTAATTCCCTTATATAGATATTTATAAAAGCGATACAGAAACATAACTCTAGAAATCTTATTGTATGACAACATCAGTGCTATCCATAATATGGCTGCGTGTCCTTTAGTGTCGCTCTTGTCTGTGCCTATTGCCTTCTAAACCTATGTGCGCGCCATGACGCTGTGACGTCATATACGTATATTTAGTGAATATACTCGGATGGGCGCGACGACTAAATTCTATTAGTCTCGTACACATCCATCCGACCTGCTTCCTCTGTCTGACTGTTGTCACCTTTCTTCTTGGTGTCTGTGACCTGCTGTCTCTCTGTCCTTTTCCTGTCTTTCTCTGTCCCTTCGCTCAAGGTAAGACGCTTCTAAACTTAGCTTGTTGTTGCGGTCGTTCACCACTCACAGGCCTAGTTTCTTTGCCCTTCTGTTGTCTATGTCTTAGTCGTCTTCCTTGTCTGCCTTGGCTTGATTCACCCTTCAAGGTTTTACTCTGGGACTCTATAGGCGCCATTACAGGTGCCCCAACTGAGAAAGACGCCACCCCTGGGGCGTAACTTAATCTAAATCTACCCTATAGAAGGAAAACCAGAAAAGATACATTTTTAAACGCAAGTGCAAAAATGAAGCGTAACCCTGCAATATATGCCTGAAAACAAATTGTAACGTTGAAACAAGCAACTCTATTATGGTATACCTGTGTTTTTATGTTACTGTTCTGATGCAGTTTATTATTGTTTAACGAAAGCACGTACCATCTGAACTGGGGAAAAAACATTTAGCCCGCGCTCATGGTTAATCGTTTCTAGTCAAGTTATGTTTTATCATCTTTCGTGCCTATCTATTTGAAGTTTCCTTAACATTGATCCTTTAACATTTATCATTCTACGCCTTATAATACGTTTTTATAATACGTTTTATAATACGTTTAATAATACGGTTAATCATACGTTTTATACGTTGAATAATACGTAGGCTAAGTGGTATTTAACACTCTACATTTTATAATCTAACGTTACTACTCTGTAATGTCATCTACAACTACTTGAAGCGGAAGCTTAGTGATATGCATGCGGCATATATACGGGAATAAAAGAATAGCTAAGTTTACTATATAACTAAGTGTACTATACGATAATTCTTATCCTCTACTCGTTTACGCGTGAGCAGCTATAAATTGATTGATGTAACTCTGTAGTGTAGTTCCTACCATGCGTTATCGATCTCTGATCAGCATAATCATTGTTAGCTCAGTGCCTATGCAATTGCATTCGTTTTGGCTTTTGACCATACGTTGGTGTTTAATTTTCGTATCAGGCGCCGCCTATCGAATAATCTGTATAACTCTTCGCTTCCATGTCCTCATTACCTGCGTTACGTGTAACTTCATTTCATCAGTTAATATCCTCTAGCTTTCTGCTTCTCCTCCTGCTGTCTAAGACAATATGCATTTAGTTCTCTATGCTGTCCTAGCTTAATGTAATACTATCTTGCTGGGAATTATTGTGGAGGTATAACCCTCCTCCCTTCGAGACGCTTGTACTTCGCGCTCGTGTCTTTAGATACCCGTAAAATGGGGGAACATTGGCACTGCGGGGTAACTTTGGCACAGGGTACTAGACCACGTATTATACATAGAGAAACATGTTAATACCCGTATCTGATCAAAATCTTGGAGTCATCGCTTCGTACCACCCATGCAACCCAGAATTTGTCCTTGGGGGCCGTCCATAAATGACGTCACGCAATTTGGGACGATTTTTGACCCCCATCGTCACGTGCCAACACAAAATTCATAATTATGATACATGTATTTAGTATGGGACCGGCACATCGTCACAAATGTCTGACCTCCCTTAGGTGAGTGAGGACGGTCCCTTGAACGTCTACCGGATAGTGCAGAACCAGTATGAGTCGCAAGAACCTTGGATGCCAGCTTGATTGAGATGCTCCGAGAAAATCGTGGTCAATGTGATTTCAGACATTTATATTGCGCCTGTTCAAGAGTATCTACTCAAAAAGTGATGAGAAGAAGAAATTGGATACTGCAGGAAAGCATTGCAGATTAATGAAGTAGACTTGACGAGAGCTGACCCATGTTGAAAGCGACTGATGATGCAGTTTTTGGTTACCAAGGTCAGATTTTGTGGTTTCGGACGATACAAGCTTGAAACTGTTATAAAATCGGTCTCCATGGAAGGATTTTTAATTTGTAAAAAGATTTGGGCTTGACACACATGCGCAATACGTTTTAAAGACATGTTAGGATGCCAAAGTTACTCAGGATGGGTCTAAAATTGGTCTCAAGTTGAAACAATACATGGTGCCAAAGTTGCCCCAGGTACGGGGTAACTTTGTCCTTTTTTTCAAAAATTTTTAAAGTATAGAAATAATTTTTTCTAAATTTTCAAATTCTACAGGGTCGTAGGTACCATCCATAATGCTCATAGTTTAAATAATCAAGTCTTTTGCTCATCTCGTTTAGGTGTTATCTCACAAAAACCCTCCAAAACATGCCAATGTTCCCCCATTTTACGGTATCTAATGACGTGTCTGCTTTTTTTATAGCTTTTCGTTCATTAACGCTATCAACTTGCCTCGTTTCTACACTCGTATCTCTCTAAGATTTTGCTTTATTTGTTCATCTAGCATTTATAATCTTAGGACAATCTCTGGCGCTTCTTCAGAACTTTAATCATGCTTGATCTACTCGCGTGCGTTGACTTATGTTACGTCCTTACGTGTGCGACTCATAAATTTTTTTTTAACAATCGGAATAAACTCGGCTACTTTTCAAACTCAATGCTCATTGCGTGCGACTTTTTGGCACGGCTTACTTCAACTCAAACGATTCGCTTCAATGCGTATTGCTGATCTGGGAATTATACATCCACGATAGCTCTCAATCATAAAATCTTAGAGTGCACTTTCGAAAACTTAACATCTCAACATCAATCAGACATGATTCTCGTAAACTCTATAATCTTAGATGGTTAGAAACTCACTTACACAATAACTACAAGAACAAGTAGACTTAGACGTAAATAACTTGATCTAAGCAGCAAAAGAACTCATTCATTAGCTATAAATCGTTCAGGTAAAATAATCTGGTTTTCAACAAGTGATATCTCAGCAGAAATGTAAACAAATTTAACGCAGGCCTACTGTTGCACGTTATAACTGCAAATAATAATACAAGGAAAAACGTTATCTGATAGGCTAATTGTGACCTCTGCTGAATATTGCGTATACATGGGCTAAGTGTCTGAAAATAATATGACTGTTTCTAAATTGATTGGGCTTATTTTACAAAATGCAGCGAACAATGAACACTGTCGAACATGAGAAAATAGAAAACCTTTGCCATGTATCTATAGGCGTCTATAGTAGGCTAAGGATCTGACCAACGTCACATCATCTGGTCTCCTGAGTAGATAAAGCTGACCTTTTATTCGTTAAGTCCTTGGGCGAGACATGCGCCGCGACTGCTTTTGGGTATCTTACTCCTTCATTTAATTACACGGGTGCGAGGAACATTCTTTTGTCCTATAAAGCACTTAATCCCGTTTCTCAAACAACTTGATCCGTTACTTACAATCCATCGCAACTGCCTTCCATTCCCTGTTTTCAAGCGATTACCAGTCACTGCAATCTTGTTAATAATTATCTTGATGTGGCTATGCGAAAGTAAGGCATATGGACTTTGTGGAAATTGACCTACAAATCTTCATAGGTGCCATAGAAATAGAGAAGTAACTAAATAATAATAAAAAATATAATAGACGTAAGCATATCATTCGATGACTCAACAGGAAGCGTAACTAAATAAAAGGAATTAAAAATATTATAGGCACAGAAAAGGCCTACTCTGAATATAATATTATATCGCTATTCATAGCAGCGACTTCATTCACATAAGCATTAAGCAGTTGCAAATGAAACTATGACTCCTCGTTACAAACAGCTAAGATAGGAACAAACTATGTTCGTATTGTCGTGCGATGAAAGAAAAAACAATTTAACACTATTAAGTTGAAAATTTATGATACTACGTTGCGATCATGTTTGTCGTTCCTTCATCACCAGTTTCCGGAAATTTCATGGAACGGTCTTCCATGAAACGAGTCCATCAGGTGGCGCTAGCGGTGGTGCTAGTGGTTGACGACGATGTAGATGAAGTGGTATCAGCGTGGCATGAATAAGAGTTTTGGCGTGAGGTGGCTGGTTGATTGATAATGATGATTAATGAGTCAAAGAAACGATGCTACCGTAGCTGTGAATGCGTATGGAAACACCTCACAGGTTTACAGTCTTTCCGTTGTCGCTGAGACGCTTGATTGAGACGGACATAATGCTTTGACGATGACTGCTACATGCTGAAGAATGGACGGTTGTCGACGTGTAGATGTCGGATCTGCATGGTGTATGACGGTGAGCGATAGATGGCGTACGGTGTGGGTGCGTAGATGAGAAACTGAAAGTAGGCTTACTGGTAGAAGCGAATTTTGACGACGAACAGCGTCTCCCATCGGTCGGTTGCTGCGTGAATGCGACAGAATGTTAACGTTGTTGTTTGACTGCATATGGCTCGCGATGAATAACTGTCAGTTGCCCTGTAATTTTCGACGACAGACGTTGAACATGGCGACAATGGGCGGGTGGGTGGGGGACGGATGGAAGGATGGTGCGTAGGTTCAAAGATCGGACGATGATGCTGATGCTGTTGACGTCGGGTAGTTTCGAATGAAGTTGTTTCCAGGTGTCGTTGACAAGTGTTCGAAGTACGTTCAGAGCAGAATGGTGAAATTGAATGTTTTTGACTTCGCTGTTCGAGCAATCTGGGGATATTTTGGTTGATCTGGAAACGGTGCTGGCAGGAGTGAATGAGAATTTGCCGTCATTTCGGATTGGCTTTCGCTGTCGGAATCAGGTTCTGGAACAGTGTCGTGGAATCGGTTGATAAGAACTCGGTTGCTAGAAGTGGCAGTTCGGAACAGTGTTTGTCTGGATTTCCTGACGGGAGTGCGGGTGTGCGTGGCTACAGGTGAGAGTGAGATATGTCTGGATCGTGAGGTGGATGTTGGACTAGCGGTATTGGTTAAAGTTGTGGAGTCGTCTTCAGAATGTGGAGAACGTGTTGCTCATTGATTAGAGACTGACCTGTTTTGTCGACTTCTGAGTTGATAGTGTTCGCTTATTGACGATTGCAGTTGTCGTTGCGTGTAGTTTCGTCGTCGAGTCACTCGCTCTGTCTGATGTTATCGCTGGCTGGAGAAGTAGCTGGGGTCTCGAACCGGTTCTATCACCAACTATACAGACTCCCCTGTATCTCTCTATTCTCTATACAGTCTTCTGCTAAAATGGGAACTAGCTTGCTTTCAGTTCATTTTGTCTTTATTGGTTAAGCAGATGAGCAGTTTCATGCAACATGTTGTCTACTCGAAAACTCGAAATCGTTCATTGTTCGATCTCGTACAGAGATTCACAAAGGCTGTATTGTTCTCGAATCATAGATTTAACATAAAGTCGACTTGTACTGCGCTGTAGTTGCAATACAATGATCTACGCCCGAAAGATCTCTTAAAGTTTTAGCGTACTGCGGTGTGTTTGCAGCACTGTGATCTCCGTCTGAAAGATGCCTTAATACACAGTAATTCCCTTATATAGATATTTATAAAAGCGATACAGAAACATAACTCTAGAAATCTTATTGTATGACAACATCAGTGCTATCCATAATATGGCTGCGTGTCCTTTAGTGTCGCTCTTGTCTGTGCCTATTGCCTTCTAAACCTATGTGCGCGCCATGACGCTGTGACGTCATATACGTATATTTAGTGAATATACTCGGATGGGCGCGACGACTAAATTCTATTAGTCTCGTACACATCCATCCGACCTGCTTCCTCTGTCTGACTGTTGTCACCTTTCTTCTTGGTGTCTGTGACCTGCTGTCTCTCTGTCCTTTTCCTGTCTTTCTCTGTCCCTTCGCTCAAGGTAAGACGCTTCTAAACTTAGCTTGTTGTTGCGGTCGTTCACCACTCACAGGCCTAGTTTCTTTGCCCTTCTGTTGTCTATGTCTTAGTCGTCTTCCTTGTCTGCCTTGGCTTGATTCACCCTTCAAGGTTTTACTCTGGGACTCTATAGGCGCCATTACAGGTGCCCCAACTGAGAAAGACGCCACCCCTGGGGCGTAACTTAATCTAAATCTACCCTATAGAAGGAAAACCAGAAAAGATACATTTTTAAACGCAAGTGCAAAAATGAAGCGTAACCCTGCAATATATGCCTGAAAACAAATTGTAACGTTGAAACAAGCAACTCTATTATGGTATACCTGTGTTTTTATGTTACTGTTCTGATGCAGTTTATTATTGTTTAACGAAAGCACGTACCATCTGAACTGGGGAAAAAACATTTAGCCCGCGCTCATGGTTAATCGTTTCTAGTCAAGTTATGTTTTATCATCTTTCGTGCCTATCTATTTGAAGTTTCCTTAACATTGATCCTTTAACATTTATCATTCTACGCCTTATAATACGTTTTTATAATACGTTTTATAATACGTTTAATAATACGGTTAATCATACGTTTTATACGTTGAATAATACGTAGGCTAAGTGGTATTTAACACTCTACATTTTATAATCTAACGTTACTACTCTGTAATGTCATCTACAACTACTTGAAGCGGAAGCTTAGTGATATGCATGCGGCATATATACGGGAATAAAAGAATAGCTAAGTTTACTATATAACTAAGTGTACTATACGATAATTCTTATCCTCTACTCGTTTACGCGTGAGCAGCTATAAATTGATTGATGTAACTCTGTAGTGTAGTTCCTACCATGCGTTATCGATCTCTGATCAGCATAATCATTGTTAGCTCAGTGCCTATGCAATTGCATTCGTTTTGGCTTTTGACCATACGTTGGTGTTTAATTTTCGTATCAGGCGCCGCCTATCGAATAATCTGTATAACTCTTCGCTTCCATGTCCTCATTACCTGCGTTACGTGTAACTTCATTTCATCAGTTAATATCCTCTAGCTTTCTGCTTCTCCTCCTGCTGTCTAAGACAATATGCATTTAGTTCTCTATGCTGTCCTAGCTTAATGTAATACTATCTTGCTGGGAATTATTGTGGAGGTATAACCCTCCTCCCTTCGAGACGCTTGTACTTCGCGCTCGTGTCTTTAGATACCCGTAAAATGGGGGAACATTGGCACTGCGGGGTAACTTTGGCACAGGGTACTAGACCACGTATTATACATAGAGAAACATGTTAATACCCGTATCTGATCAAAATCTTGGAGTCATCGCTTCGTACCACCCATGCAACCCAGAATTTGTCCTTGGGGGCCGTCCATAAATGACGTCACGCAATTTGGGACGATTTTTGACCCCCATCGTCACGTGCCAACACAAAATTCATAATTATGATACATGTATTTAGTATGGGACCGGCACATCGTCACAAATGTCTGACCTCCCTTAGGTGAGTGAGGACGGTCCCTTGAACGTCTACCGGATAGTGCAGAACCAGTATGAGTCGCAAGAACCTTGGATGCCAGCTTGATTGAGATGCTCCGAGAAAATCGTGGTCAATGTGATTTCAGACATTTATATTGCGCCTGTTCAAGAGTATCTACTCAAAAAGTGATGAGAAGAAGAAATTGGATACTGCAGGAAAGCATTGCAGATTAATGAAGTAGACTTGACGAGAGCTGACCCATGTTGAAAGCGACTGATGATGCAGTTTTTGGTTACCAAGGTCAGATTTTGTGGTTTCGGACGATACAAGCTTGAAACTGTTATAAAATCGGTCTCCATGGAAGGATTTTTAATTTGTAAAAAGATTTGGGCTTGACACACATGCGCAATACGTTTTAAAGACATGTTAGGATGCCAAAGTTACTCAGGATGGGTCTAAAATTGGTCTCAAGTTGAAACAATACATGGTGCCAAAGTTGCCCCAGGTACGGGGTAACTTTGTCCTTTTTTTCAAAAATTTTTAAAGTATAGAAATAATTTTTTCTAAATTTTCAAATTCTACAGGGTCGTAGGTACCATCCATAATGCTCATAGTTTAAATAATCAAGTCTTTTGCTCATCTCGTTTAGGTGTTATCTCACAAAAACCCTCCAAAACATGCCAATGTTCCCCCATTTTACGGTATCTAATGACGTGTCTGCTTTTTTTATAGCTTTTCGTTCATTAACGCTATCAACTTGCCTCGTTTCTACACTCGTATCTCTCTAAGATTTTGCTTTATTTGTTCATCTAGCATTTATAATCTTAGGACAATCTCTGGCGCTTCTTCAGAACTTTAATCATGCTTGATCTACTCGCGTGCGTTGACTTATGTTACGTCCTTACGTGTGCGACTCATAAATTTTTTTTTAACAATCGGAATAAACTCGGCTACTTTTCAAACTCAATGCTCATTGCGTGCGACTTTTTGGCACGGCTTACTTCAACTCAAACGATTCGCTTCAATGCGTATTGCTGATCTGGGAATTATACATCCACGATAGCTCTCAATCATAAAATCTTAGAGTGCACTTTCGAAAACTTAACATCTCAACATCAATCAGACATGATTCTCGTAAACTCTATAATCTTAGATGGTTAGAAACTCACTTACACAATAACTACAAGAACAAGTAGACTTAGACGTAAATAACTTGATCTAAGCAGCAAAAGAACTCATTCATTAGCTATAAATCGTTCAGGTAAAATAATCTGGTTTTCAACAAGTGATATCTCAGCAGAAATGTAAACAAATTTAACGCAGGCCTACTGTTGCACGTTATAACTGCAAATAATAATACAAGGAAAAACGTTATCTGATAGGCTAATTGTGACCTCTGCTGAATATTGCGTATACATGGGCTAAGTGTCTGAAAATAATATGACTGTTTCTAAATTGATTGGGCTTATTTTACAAAATGCAGCGAACAATGAACACTGTCGAACATGAGAAAATAGAAAACCTTTGCCATGTATCTATAGGCGTCTATAGTAGGCTAAGGATCTGACCAACGTCACATCATCTGGTCTCCTGAGTAGATAAAGCTGACCTTTTATTCGTTAAGTCCTTGGGCGAGACATGCGCCGCGACTGCTTTTGGGTATCTTACTCCTTCATTTAATTACACGGGTGCGAGGAACATTCTTTTGTCCTATAAAGCACTTAATCCCGTTTCTCAAACAACTTGATCCGTTACTTACAATCCATCGCAACTGCCTTCCATTCCCTGTTTTCAAGCGATTACCAGTCACTGCAATCTTGTTAATAATTATCTTGATGTGGCTATGCGAAAGTAAGGCATATGGACTTTGTGGAAATTGACCTACAAATCTTCATAGGTGCCATAGAAATAGAGAAGTAACTAAATAATAATAAAAAATATAATAGACGTAAGCATATCATTCGATGACTCAACAGGAAGCGTAACTAAATAAAAGGAATTAAAAATATTATAGGCACAGAAAAGGCCTACTCTGAATATAATATTATATCGCTATTCATAGCAGCGACTTCATTCACATAAGCATTAAGCAGTTGCAAATGAAACTATGACTCCTCGTTACAAACAGCTAAGATAGGAACAAACTATGTTCGTATTGTCGTGCGATGAAAGAAAAAACAATTTAACACTATTAAGTTGAAAATTTATGATACTACGTTGCGATCATGTTTGTCGTTCCTTCATCACCAGTTTCCGGAAATTTCATGGAACGGTCTTCCATGAAACGAGTCCATCAGGTGGCGCTAGCGGTGGTGCTAGTGGTTGACGACGATGTAGATGAAGTGGTATCAGCGTGGCATGAATAAGAGTTTTGGCGTGAGGTGGCTGGTTGATTGATAATGATGATTAATGAGTCAAAGAAACGATGCTACCGTAGCTGTGAATGCGTATGGAAACACCTCACAGGTTTACAGTCTTTCCGTTGTCGCTGAGACGCTTGATTGAGACGGACATAATGCTTTGACGATGACTGCTACATGCTGAAGAATGGACGGTTGTCGACGTGTAGATGTCGGATCTGCATGGTGTATGACGGTGAGCGATAGATGGCGTACGGTGTGGGTGCGTAGATGAGAAACTGAAAGTAGGCTTACTGGTAGAAGCGAATTTTGACGACGAACAGCGTCTCCCATCGGTCGGTTGCTGCGTGAATGCGACAGAATGTTAACGTTGTTGTTTGACTGCATATGGCTCGCGATGAATAACTGTCAGTTGCCCTGTAATTTTCGACGACAGACGTTGAACATGGCGACAATGGGCGGGTGGGTGGGGGACGGATGGAAGGATGGTGCGTAGGTTCAAAGATCGGACGATGATGCTGATGCTGTTGACGTCGGGTAGTTTCGAATGAAGTTGTTTCCAGGTGTCGTTGACAAGTGTTCGAAGTACGTTCAGAGCAGAATGGTGAAATTGAATGTTTTTGACTTCGCTGTTCGAGCAATCTGGGGATATTTTGGTTGATCTGGAAACGGTGCTGGCAGGAGTGAATGAGAATTTGCCGTCATTTCGGATTGGCTTTCGCTGTCGGAATCAGGTTCTGGAACAGTGTCGTGGAATCGGTTGATAAGAACTCGGTTGCTAGAAGTGGCAGTTCGGAACAGTGTTTGTCTGGATTTCCTGACGGGAGTGCGGGTGTGCGTGGCTACAGGTGAGAGTGAGATATGTCTGGATCGTGAGGTGGATGTTGGACTAGCGGTATTGGTTAAAGTTGTGGAGTCGTCTTCAGAATGTGGAGAACGTGTTGCTCATTGATTAGAGACTGACCTGTTTTGTCGACTTCTGAGTTGATAGTGTTCGCTTATTGACGATTGCAGTTGTCGTTGCGTGTAGTTTCGTCGTCGAGTCACTCGCTCTGTCTGATGTTATCGCTGGCTGGAGAAGTAGCTGGGGTCTCGAACCGGTTCTATCACCAACTATACAGACTCCCCTGTATCTCTCTATTCTCTATACAGTCTTCTGCTAAAATGGGAACTAGCTTGCTTTCAGTTCATTTTGTCTTTATTGGTTAAGCAGATGAGCAGTTTCATGCAACATGTTGTCTACTCGAAAACTCGAAATCGTTCATTGTTCGATCTCGTACAGAGATTCACAAAGGCTGTATTGTTCTCGAATCATAGATTTAACATAAAGTCGACTTGTACTGCGCTGTAGTTGCAATACAATGATCTACGCCCGAAAGATCTCTTAAAGTTTTAGCGTACTGCGGTGTGTTTGCAGCACTGTGATCTCCGTCTGAAAGATGCCTTAATACACAGTAATTCCCTTATATAGATATTTATAAAAGCGATACAGAAACATAACTCTAGAAATCTTATTGTATGACAACATCAGTGCTATCCATAATATGGCTGCGTGTCCTTTAGTGTCGCTCTTGTCTGTGCCTATTGCCTTCTAAACCTATGTGCGCGCCATGACGCTGTGACGTCATATACGTATATTTAGTGAATATACTCGGATGGGCGCGACGACTAAATTCTATTAGTCTCGTACACATCCATCCGACCTGCTTCCTCTGTCTGACTGTTGTCACCTTTCTTCTTGGTGTCTGTGACCTGCTGTCTCTCTGTCCTTTTCCTGTCTTTCTCTGTCCCTTCGCTCAAGGTAAGACGCTTCTAAACTTAGCTTGTTGTTGCGGTCGTTCACCACTCACAGGCCTAGTTTCTTTGCCCTTCTGTTGTCTATGTCTTAGTCGTCTTCCTTGTCTGCCTTGGCTTGATTCACCCTTCAAGGTTTTACTCTGGGACTCTATAGGCGCCATTACACATACATACATACATACATACATACATACATACATACATACATACATACATACATAGTTACATACATACATACATACATACATACATACATACATGCATACATACATACATACATACATACATACATACATACATACATACATACATAGTTACATACATACATACATACATACATACATACATACATGCATACATACATACATACATACATACATACATACATACATACATACATACATACATACATACATACATACATACATACATACATGCATACATGCATACATACATACATACATACATACATACATACATACATACATACATACATACATACATACATACATACATACATACATACATACATACATACATACATACATAGTTACATACATACATACATACATACATACATACATACATACATACATACATACATACATACATACATACATACATACATACATACATAGTTACATACATACATACATACATACATACATACATACATACATACATACATACATACATACATACATACATACATACATACATACATACATACATACATACATACATACATACATACATACATACATACATACATACATACATACATACATACATACATACATACATACATACATAGTTACATACATACATACATACATACATACATACATACATACATACATACATACATACATACATACATACATACATACATACATACATACATACATACATACATACATACATACATACATACATACATACATACATACATACATACATACATACATACATAGTTACATACATACATACATACATACATACATACATACATACATACATACATACATACATACATACATACATACATACATACATACATACATACATACATACATACATACATACATACATACATAGTTACATACATACATACATACATACATACATACATACATACATGCATACATACATACATACATACATACATACATACATACATACATACATACATACATACATACATACATACATACATACATACATACATACATACATACATACATACATAAATACATACATACATACATACATAGATTACATACATACATACATACATACATACATACATACATACATACATACATACATACATACATACATACATACATACATACATACATACATACATACATACATACATACATACATACATACATAGTTACATACATACATACATACATACATACATACATACATACATACATACATACATACATACATACATACATACATACATACATACATACATACATACATACAGTGACAGTCCGTCGGTGGAGTCATGAACGACTCGTTGTGTTGGACCCAAGAGAAAGGCAATGGATGGATGAGGACTTAGTGGAGTGGTGAAGGAGTGGGAATGAGATCACATTTTTCAATCTGCTTCGTCTATTTTTGTGACCCAACCGATTCCGTGACCCTCGTATGTGTAGGCATTAGCAGATCTCTAAATCATTGTCTACGACTCATCTGCGCTCAAGCGAATGCTGTAGCGCAAGATTTCTCTATAGTCTTGTCTAATGCAGTTCAATGAGAGCTCTACAACAAACAATTCGAGAAAGGACATCTCCTGATAAAAGCCTTTGTCCTGATCGTTGTTGCCCTGTCTGAAGCCTCCAGAATTTTTGCCCCATCGAAAACCTAACTGATTGAGAGAAAGATAATTATTTTCCTGCAGTGAACTGTGATTTGCGAACGAGTTCCTGCAGGTGCTGTACTACGATGTTTGAATTATATCGCTGCACCTGTTCGTTCTGATTATTTATTTGTCTCAATTCGTCTCAGTTTGTTATAACTACTTCAGAGGTTTGCCTAATATTTCTTTTCCACCACAGTCTGTCCTTCTGTTTTGGACTGCTCTTCTAAGGTACTTGACCAGATTACAGCTTGGTCATTGTGCATCTTGGGTTGAGGTCCGAGTTACAAGCGCCACAGAAGTTGTTAATTAATAGGTTCTTAGTGTTTATGATAAAAAAATACGAAATGAATGAACATGAGCAATAAAAACGATAATAGATGACAGAAAGAATCCTTCATCTTCAATTATCTCTGGTTATTGTAATCTTATAACTTTTCACATAAGTTTAATATAAATGATGGTTGTGCGCTTCTGAATCAACGGTAGAAACTGAATAGAGGTCAGTAGATGATTCATGAAATGCCTGTCTCTAACACATTCAGTGAGTGGTAATATGTTTCTTTTTGTAGGCATGATTGCGAATAAAAGTCATATTTATTTCACAACTGTAGAGTTGTCGATAAAAACTAATGTTCTTTTTCTTTTCAAGTTCGTCGTTATGCGTATTTTTGTTTCAAGGATCCAGGACGAGACATTGCGATGTTTGTCGGGGTGTTTCGACCGCTTCCTGGTGGAGAGAAGCTCAAGCTTCATCTCATTTCGTACATCACATATATATATACATATATAATTATACATATATATATACATGTGCAACCTATATTTATTTTTATGTGTATTTTTGTACTGCTATCCATCTATCGTATAGCTATATTTTGCTGCAGTTGTCGTTAGAAACAGCAGTCGTAGCTATCTTTGTTCTGGACATAGGCGCTGGAATTGAAATAGGCGAATTCGTCATCTTCTCCATTGCAATCAAAGTTCTGTTTCATTGTCCCCATCTCGCAGTCAGAGCGGGCAGTGCAGTCAGAGCGGGCAGTGCAGTCGTCCTGTTCTCTTCTGTTCACACATTCATTGTTAGGCCTACATGGATCGTCTGGTTTCTTTGGTCCAAAGGTATGGATCGGACACTGAACGTGGAAGACTGGAAGAGCATCGCATTCATCGAAACAACCCTGGAAAAACAAAGGAAAACAACGGAAACGTATTCGTGTCGCAAAGCAAAGAAATGAAACAAGCAGATTGGAAACTTCGACAGATAAGATGAAAATAATAGTTGATAACAAATAGAATAAGCTTATAGGCTATGTCACAAAAAATACTAAATTGGAAATACAAATTACAAGACAGCCTATATAGATACAAGGAGCAGTACCAACCAGCGCAGAGCACCAGGCAATGTGGAATGTCAAGTAACAAAGCAACTCAGAATTAAATGCACAAAAATATAGAACTACTAAATAATTAACAGTTGACTACCGGAAAAGAGGAATATAAGAAACAATATGGAACATTGCATAAGATGGAATGCAAACCGCGAGAAATGCACAAAATAAACGACACATTGCTCCAATCAAACACATAAGGACATGAAGAAAAATAGTTCGTGAGACGAACTGAAAATGACATTTAAATATACAGTCAAAGCTTACAAGTTTATTGCTATCCGTACCGTTAATCCGTATTGCTAAACACAATTTATTATTGTCCACAGGTCAGTGTTTAATCCAGACATCTCCAGGGGGAAGCTACCCCCAGAATTGACATTTCACTCTGACAATTTTGACAAAATGATAGCAGTTTTTAGTTACTATTGCATTATTGTGTTACATAAACTGTTACACTATATGGTGATATTATCCACTATTATATGGGCATGATGTTATTATTTACTTTTAAATAAAGTGCATTATACTATCATATCATAATGAATCTAATTTATTTTTATGCAGGATCAAATATCATTTTTATATGACTAAAATGACCGAAATGAAATTCCTTTAGAAAATTTGAAGAAAATTATAAGAGCTGTTAGTTGCTACACAATGAACGAACGAATGAATTAGTTTCATCATTGTATATGAACTGTTGTAATAAACCGTGATATTATTTACTATTATATGATTATAATGTTATCATTTACTATTTGAATATAAGACACTATCATAATTATCGCAATGAGCATATCCTTTGTCGACCTGTCTCCGACCTTGCAACCCGTCGAGCTCTTCGCTCCGCGGCAGCGAGTGAGCTTTTTGTTCCTCGAGTTCGCACTTCTACCAGACAGCGCCGAGCCTTTTCTAGTGTGGGTCCCGCTATGTGGAATGGCCTGCCACTAACCTTGAGACTTACATGTATGCCTAGAGTAAATTCACCTGCTTTTTATAAGTCGCTCAAATCTTACTTTTTTAGCAGTGGCTGGGCTGAGAGCGCCTCTGAGTAGTTTCTTGAAGAGTCGCTATATAAATTCCCAAAATGAATGAATGAATGAGTACAATTTACTGTTAATATTTGTACAAATAGCCTACTATTTTTTACAACAAAATGGCTTTTCCCTGGTACTATATTTTAAATATTTTGTTTTTTGAACACCTAGTAAAACACATCATCATTACTGCATGGCATCTCTATTTTAGCAGTCTAGTAGTTCTTGCTTGGTTTGTGTACCATTTGTTACACTTTCTGATAATCGTGTCCTTTTCAGAAATTCAGGACCATTAGGGACAACAGGGATAAGCTGATTCCAGTGTTAAAACTAAGCATATAATATTATGATCATATTCACTTCTGCAGTTGTGCTTTATAATGGTGCAGGAGCAGCAGCAGACCTGGGTTGATGCATAACTTGATACACAAAGAAATTGTTATTGTAATTATAACTATATTTATTGAAATCTTAAATCAGTCTTTTATCAGAACTGAAATAATAGAGTAAATTTGCTAAGATGACATCTTAAAATGGTACAATTACAATGTGAACACTTAAAAGAAATTGTTATTGTTGTAATCTTGTAATGTAGGCTATTATTATTCACCATAGATGTAAAAAACGATGGAAACGCAATAAAAAACGGGAAAAGGGGCTTCCCGAAAAAATAAAAAACCACAAAAAACGATAAAAACGGGAACGGAAAATAATTTGACTTTGCTACATCTAAAACCGCATTTTAACCTTGAAAACCTTGATTAGGAACCTACTACATGCAGGCTATCTCTTAAATGATGATGTTAAACGATGAAATAATGACTTAAGTTAGCTGAGAGTTGGCGGAAAACATAAGGAAAATCAGAAAAATTAAAATTAAGGAAAATAATAACAGAAAGCAAATAAATAAATAAAGTTAAAGAAAAAATAAAAAACCATAAAAAACGATGGGAAAAATAAAAAACGAAGAAAACAAGGTTTTTGGGAGAGAATAAAAAACGGGAAAAAGTTTTTTACAACTATGTTATTCACCGCTCCTATCAACACTAAAGTTGTACAGCAATTTGTTTAGGATTATGGCTACCATTGAATTGTGAAAATTTAAAAAAATGCCTGTCTCCACACATAAACCTTGAGGGGACTAAATTAAACACTGTTCATAGGATGCTCATTATTAGCGTTACGTTACACCAGGAAGATGAAGAGAAGGAAGCCGAGGAGGAGAAGGAGGAGAAGGAGGAAGAGGAGGAGAAGGAGGAGAAAGAGAAAGAGAAAGAGGAGGGGCTGAGGCAACAGTAGCGTCGTTGTCGTCGTCGTCATCATCATTCGTGTGGTTGCCTACCGTTTCGTTTTTCTGAGTTCTGCCGCAGCAGCTGTCGTTTGATTCGGAGCACCAGTCAGTTGAGGCGCCGCAGTCTTGCGAAGGTTTCCAGCAGGACAGTCGATCTTCGTCCGTATCGTCACACAAATCATTGAGACATTGTTCGGTGTAGACTCGGGCAAAGCGTTTGAATGATGTTATCACTGGTCTGCATTCGACGGACTTCTTTTCCGCCCTTTGGAATCGTGAATCTCTATCTTGAGGCACTCTTTCCAGAGTCGCTCTTTCCAGAGTCGCTCTTTCCAGAGCCGCTTTTTCTTCAGCCGCTCTTTCTTCAGCAGCGTATGCGAGTGCTTGTTCCCTGTATTCTTCGGCGGATTCGTTCGACACAGATGAGCTTCTACAGGGTGGCGCAAAATAAACCGGACTATTAGTTTTTGCAATTGCATCGCTTGAATAATCAAAGTAATTATCGCCTTACAACTATCATTAGACAGAAATGACACAGAAAATGGCATTGGTCTGGTATTTAATATAACATTGAATGAACTGTAAAATTTCAGAATTTTCTGAATGCGTAAGAAATTTCAGTCAGTGATGTCCTCCGTTTGCTGCGATAACCAATGATAATCGCTTGCGAAACTGTCCAATAGCCCGGTTGATAGTGTCCTCGCTGATTTCGTCCCAGCATGCGGTTAATTTTCTGGTTCAATAAAGTCTACATCAAGGATTACTGCCAGATATTATAGCTCACTCTGGTGACAATTTCACTTCCAGCAGGATGGAGCACCAGCTCATCGTTCACGAAAAACAGTTGCTTTTCTCACTGCTCACATTCCAGACTTTATTGAACAAGAAATTTGGCCACCGAACAGTCCGGCCTTGAATCCCGTAGACTATTCGATCTGGGAATGCTTCAGCAGCTTGTCTACAGGCAGAGAATTCGAGATATTGAACATTTGAAAGAAGTTCTGACCGCATGCTGGGACGAAATCAGCGATGGCAAAACTAATAGTCCGGTTTATTTTGCGCCACCCTGTACATACATGTACACATACATACATACATACATACATACATACATACATACATACATACATACATACATACATACATACATGCATGCATGCATGCATGCATGCATGCATGCATGCATGCATACATACATACATACATACATACATACATACATACATACATACATACATACATACATACATACATACATACATACATACATACATACATACATACATACATACATACATACATACATACATACATACATACATACATACATACATACATACATACATACATACATACATACATACATACATACATACATACATACATACATAGGCGTAGGAGACAGGGTCCAGGGGGCAATTGCCCCCAAATTTCGGGCAAGTCTGGTTTTCGGGCAAGCAGACCAGGACAAATTTTAAAAAATCTATCTAAAATTTTCGGGCAATTTGGACCGGACAACTAAAAAAAGCTCGTCAGAATTTTCGGGCGAAAGAAGTAACGGGAATTTTTAGGCAATTTTGACCTGGACGACTCCTCAAATGTTCCCTACGCCTATGCATACACATAACACAATTGCATAGCCAGATAATAATTTTATTATGTTCTCTATGATTCAGTTGATATTATTTTAACTGTTCGTTGATTGGCATCGACATAAGAGAGGGTTCTTCTGTTTGTCAGCCGCTTAGGTGATGACCCTTTTAAGCTGATGATCAACAGATAGAGTAAAACGCTATAGCCGAATGGAGCATCGAACACACCACCCCAGTGCAAGCCAGTGAGTGGGCGGCGTCCAGAGCAAGCCCGGAAGAAAAGCATGGGGTGGGGTCAGCATGAAGACTTGCGTTAATTGACCAATTGCGTCTAATTGAGAAGGCTTTGTGTCTATTACCTCACTGAGTCGATGTCTACTTCAGTCCGCTTGCTCATGCTTGTAGTTGGTACCGTCAAACGATCGGATGGTTGGACCCTGCAGCGCACGCAGAAAAAAACCGTCATTCGTTACGCGTAAAAGAATGTCTAAGTGGAAGGTGATGTTCTTCGGTGTATATATACAGTGGCTAGGCTAGGTTAAATTATGTTAGGTTAGGCTGAGTTAGGTGTGTAGGCCTACGTTAGGTTAGGTTAATCATAATGTCATAGAAAAAGTTCGGTCAACTAAGGTTATGTTTGAGAATGCGAGGCTGAGTTAAGTCCAGTGAAGTCAAGACTTAGATTAAGGTATACGTAATATCATGCTAGGTAAAAGTTATGCTGGTGTTACATTATAATTAAGCACAAATCTGATAGGGACATAGCATAAGTGGGATTGAAATGGTTGACTTTACGGTTGTTCTCCTGCTTCTCCTCCTGCGGTGCCAGCCGAGGTGCCAGCCGAGGTGCCAACTGAGGTGCCAACCGAGGTGCCAGGCGAGGTGCCAGCCGACACCGACGAATGCACCGATGACACTCTGTAGTCCTAGATTCAATGGAAACCACGTGACGCTTGTTAGAACGACTCAAGATTCACTTTTAGGCTATGATTAGTTCGCATATGATGATGATGATGATGATGATGATGATGATGATGATGATGATGATGATGATGATGATGATGGTGGTGGTGGTGGTGGTGGTGGTGGTGGTGGTGGTTCTCTGCCCGAAGGCAGGTTCATTGGCTTTACGCCCCTGGGGATGAGATGAGTGAGGTGGTTTTCCGTTGCCTTCCCCACAGACAATGATGGGTAAGCAACTTGCCCAAGGTCGCTCCGCAGGAGCTTGCGCCACCGCGTCCCACACGTGCTAGCCTGAGATATCGAAATCTCTGAATGTCAACTCCCAGCCCGGGGTTTGAACCGCAGTCCGTTGCAACCAACAGACGAATGCCGTTCGCGCTTACCGGTGTATCTAACTAGGCTAGTAGTTCGCATATAATATAGCCTATACTCAGACGATAATATTAAGTACGTGAGATAATAATTTTAGACGATCAGTGAAAACTATCTACTGATATCATTGTGCAGGTTTGGCGCTGTGGGTATGACACTTGCAAGATGCAAGTGAGAAACAACTATAAAGTTACATGTGTGTGTCGTCTATACAAGGAGGCCAGACAGCACATGTAGCTAATTCAGTACTTTATTATTTTATAGTCAGTATCAGAGTTAGGAGGTTAATTATCAGCTATTGTATGGTTAATTAGACTGGCATAATATCTTGCCAGTTCTTATTTAAAATGCTATATTAAATATTGAGGCACATAATATGCATATAATATATATATACATATTATACATATATACATATTATACATGTATATATACATATTATACATATATACATATTATACATATATAAGCTTACAATATAGATCTACAAATATATGCATACAACGCCATACATGCATACATACAAACATGCAGTATGTAGCCTATACATTGTATAGTGTGGGGCGCGGTGGTGCAATGGGTATGTTTGTTGCGGCTGCAAGCCGGAGGGTTGCAGGTTCAAATCCACCTCAAGCCGCCTTGGGCAAGTCCTTCACTCGCAATAATGCTCAGACGCTTCGGCGTGAAACTCGATTCAGTGTTCGCGCTGTAGTCGGGAGAGCTTTTGAGTAGAAATCTTGAAAGGGCGCTATGACAAGTGCACATACATACTGCACAGACATACTGAACTTAATGCAATTGGCTATTTCAAGCCACGTATACATGTACGTGATTCACTCATCCTGGGCTCCTAGCCCTAATATTATTTTGATCGTTTTTTAAGGTTTGAAGACCACTTATGCATTACGACAACCTCCGATTGGCTGACAGACCTCTCCCCCTCTGTGGGGTGGGGTGGGGAAGGTACAGTGTCCCGTTTCCTTCTGAACTTCTCTGAGTGTTTTTACCACGAATTCCAGTCCACAGTTTCAGTCATATGGATCCTACCTATGCCGGTCATCTATAAGATCGTACTCCTTTTAATAGGGACTCTTGTATGCCTTCATGACCTCACTAAGCCCCAGCTCTTGGCCTTACATTTAGCATTGAACCTTTGAAAAGCCACTGCCTTAAGCCACAGGTTAACTGAGAATAGTTATTCATGTACCTCTGACTGGCGGGCAGCAGACACCCTGCTGTGTAAGGGTTTAGACGACCTTCTTTGCTCCATACTCGCTTGAGGCGGAGGCTGCTGGCCGAACGATGGCTGGCCGATGCTGGCGGCTGCTGTGCTCCTCCTCTGGGTGTCAATGACAGATATAATATGATGACCGGAAGCAGACAACCTCATCTGACTAGACGCAGCAGGAGACGAGATCCGTGCTAAGAAAGCGGATTGTCGTTGTTCCTGGGCAGCTGCGATACTCGATAATCTGGCTTGCATGGAAAGTGGGGCGTCTGGTGGCAGGTCCACTGGTGGAGTGGCGATGATTTCGTCCAGTTCAAACGACACAGAACTGCATTTGACGATGAAAACATAATTAAACGAGTTTACAACATATTTTATTATTTGTAATTTATGAATGTCTGTATACTACTTCAGCGCTCGTGAATAAGCCGGTGCCCCGCGCTTGGCTTTCAAGTAGCGCTTTAGAAATTTGGAGATCACGATTACGGTACGATTACGATGTATATCGCTTCTTTAAGAAACCCATCAGGCGTCAGACCTACAAGTATTTACAAGTTAATTACAACGCGTATTAATGAAACAAAGTCTCACTCGAACGACACCGTTACATTTTAGTGATTACTATTAATCGTGGTAGGCCTACTGAAATAAAAGATGAGTGTTAAGTTTCGATTTGAAATATTAATTATTGAGGAGACTGCAACGTCTACCTTATCACCACAGTCAACGTCTACCTTATCACCACAGTCAACGTCTACCTTATCACCACAGTCAACTTCTACCTTATCACCACAGTCAACGTGTATACCTTATCACCACAGTCAACTTCTACCCTATCACCACAGCCAACTTCTTCTTTATCTCTACAGTCAACTTCTTCTTTATCTCTACCGTCAACTTCCCTCTTATCTACACAATCAACTTCTCCCTTATATCTAAGCTTGTACAGTCAACTTCTTCTTTATCTCTACAGTCAACTTCTCCCTTATCTCTACAGTCAAGAGAGCTTGATGGCACATCATTCCACTGAAATTGCTGTCCTCCTCTCCATTCTCTTCAACTTCTACTCAGCCGTACATATGTACATGTATATGGATCTCAACTTACACAATATTTCGATTTCTCTTACTCCGCCTTTGACATAATAAGCCGCGACTTAACTTAAGTTAATTCCAACGCTTTGTGGCTTCCTATAACATCAGCGATATCTCATCTGGCTTATGTGGCTCCGCTCTTGCCTATATAGCTGGTCGTACTCGGTTATCAGAAGAGACTCAGTAACTTATGGGTCTTGGTAAAAAAAGTGTGTTCCTCAGAACTCGGTCTGTGGTCTTCTCTGTTATTTGTGTAAATAGCCGACATTTCTGTAACATTTATTATCTACAATCCTATTCAGTTGAACCTCTTAAATGTCTTCCAATATATATATATATATATATACTAGCTGAACCCGGCCCCGCGTTGCTGTGGCAGAAAAGACCGTCCTCTGCCTCCAATCCTCCCCCTCTCTCCCCCTCCCCCTCTCTCTTCCTCTCTCCCCCTCCCCCTCTCTCCTCCGCCCTCTCCCCGCCCCCTCCCCTTTCCTCCCCCTCTTCCCCTCCCCTCCCCCTCTATTCCCCCGCCCCCTCTGCCTCTCCCGTCCCCTTTCCCCTCCCACCCCTCCCTCTCCTCCCCTCCCCCTCCACTCCCCTTACATCCTCCATCTCTCCCCTCCCTCTTCGTCCTGCTCCTTCCCTTCCTTTCCTCCTTCGCACCGTCCCTTTCCGACACGGGGCGACAGCGACGCGGAACAGAGCGACGCGGAACAACAAAAAGGCCGGAATCGAATGTGTTGAAAAGCGCTACATAAACGGAACACGCGCCCGAAGCAAAGCCTATCGGCGGGCGTAAAACGGTGGAATTTGCAGATCTTTTACAAAAGAAATAACTTTCACTTCGATTCGACCGATTGAGAGTTAAAATTCAAACCGTCCATAACAAAAAGAAATAACTTTCACTTCGATTCGACCGATTGTGAGTTCAAATTGAAACCGTCCAAATGCATTCGCCAAAAATAGTTCGCGTTTAAAAATGGCGGTTGCGCAAGGTTCATATAGCGCATATTCAACTCGGAATCGGTCGAATGGAAGTGAAAGTTGTTTTTTTGTCGTAGAAGATTTTGGAAAAAAGCATTATACAAACCTGCGCCTATATTAACGGAACGTTTTGCTGCAATTTTGAAAAGAATCGGTCCAGGACTTACCAAGATCCTTTATGAGGAAGATTCGTGCAAACGCCGTTACATTTTTATATATGTAGATATATATATACATAAATATTTATTTATTTATATTATATATATATACTGTCATCAAAAATGAATGAGAAGCAGCTCATCAGATTCAGCATTCGCCAACTGCTTCTTTACATTGATTTTTCATTCTTTGCAATGACATTCAACTGCCTTACTTTTCAGTCCACTGTTCGAGACCTTGACGTAGTAGAGTCCTGGACCTTACGATTTTGAACACGAGGACCTACCTCCAGTCCAATGAGATAATCTTTCTATACTCTTCCTGCACTTGAGTCGACTTCAAGCAATCCGACGCTTCGCTTTTTCTTCTGTCTTAACTTCTGCTGCACTCAAATCGATCATTTTAATTCTCTCTATAATATATAGACTATATTATATTTGTTGGTCTTCTAAAAGTTTTTGTCTCTCCCTAATTCTTCAATCAGATACAAGTTCTGTAACCAGACTAATAATAGTCCGACTCGTCTCATCACATCGCTGCTTCCATCTTTAACCACCACCTTCATTCATTGGCTCCCACTTATTGCTCGAGTTCAACTCAACGTCTTCACATTAACTGACCGGTCGTAGGATATACGTAGACTCTATATATATATATATATATATATATATATATATATATATATACTGGACGAGATCCCAAGTATATACCCACTTGACTACATCCGCATGCCCCCTCCCCCCCGGTGTCGCGTGGCAGTCTACTCCCTAGGAGTCCTTACTCCGGAGACTCCATTTCGAAACAGATTCTTTTCCCCCGGAGGATCAGTTTTAGAAAAAAATGCGCCCCTGGACTCCTGGAGACTATATTCTGAAATAAAGTTTCCGGAGGAGAGAATATTTTCGTCCCCGCTGAAACAAAGTCTCCCGGGCAGACACATGTGCCACACACGCACACACACGCACACGCACACTCACACGCACGCGCACGTACACACACACACACGCGCGCGCGCACATACACGCACACATACACGCACGCGCACACACACACTGACCTCGGGCCATCTCTTGATTTTCCTCTGATGCGTGAATCTCTTGACGGTCGAACCTCACCAGACAGAGCGCCCTAAGAAAAATAATTTACATTCTTTACTTTTTGAATGAAGATGGCCACGACGACACTGTTTGTATGTGCACTTGTTATAGCGCCCCTTCAAGCTCTCTACTCAGAGGCGCTCCCAAATGCATAGCGGACACTGCATCGGAGTTTCACGCCGAAGCGCTGAGCAATTGCGAGTGAAGGACTTGCCCAAGGTCCTTACGCGGCGAGGTGGATTCGAACTTCGAACCTTCCGGCTCCAAGGGAACGACGCCACCACTACACCACTGCGCCCCACGACTATTGGTCTATACACGATGATGACGACGATTAAGATATAAGTTTGACATTGGAATTCTTATATGAATGTGTATTCATTATAATATTATATACATGGAATTATATAATTATAATAGGACTAATATACTAGGAAACTGCTGACACATAATTATTGCACGCTCTAAATAATCTTTCAGATTATGTTTCAGTGTATACAATTGTAAGAATAACCTTTCTACATCAATTATTATGATGTTATCAGATACGGTAACGAGGCTTAGTGGCAGTGCTAAGGATAATTTGCTCAGGTGCAAAATACTCGCTTAAAATCCGAGAACCGATAAACACGAATGACTTTCAATTCCATAATATGCAGTATGATTATATTATGAATAATTTATTTCCACATTGTCCAATTGCACCCAACACGTTTGAAGCGATCAAATTTTGACCCAGCATTCATCGTTCTTTTGCCCGTACAGTCACCAATCAAAATCGAACATATAATGTAGCTTCTCGATATATAATGGCCCACCCTCGCTTTGGACCGGCTCTCTTTGTCGCTGCGTTTGTTACCTATGGTCCACTCTGACTCTTCTATGTAGCCTACATCTCAAAAGTGTCCTTTTTACCCGTCTTTGGTTCGGTAGCGTTTCTGAGTAGTCAAATTGGCTGTAGAAATCCTCATAATGAATGAATAGATTAGGCCTAGATGCAAGGCCGTAGACAGGGGGTGTTTTGGGTGCTTGAACACCCCCCGAAATGGAAAATGCTGAAAAAATCTGTTGCATTTACTAGCCCGTGATGCAAAAACCAGGAAATAAAACCAGGAAAACAACCCCGACGAAATGAAAAAAATAGAATGCATTCACCAGCAAATAACCAAACAAAATGAATTTAAGCAAAATTAGATGCATTTTCGATCTGATGACTAAAAAAAGGTCGTCAGAAATTTTGTGATGGAAATGGGACCAAAAAAGTCATCAAAAATTTTCCTGTCGAAGAAACACCCCCCGAAATAAAATCCTGGCTACGGCCTTGCCTGGATGAGTAGTTAGAAACTACGGTGAGAGACACATCCGACCTGACAAAGGAGGAGGAAGAAATGACCAAACGCGAATCAGGCAAATGTAAATTTCTCATCGGATAAAAATTGAGTCTCAGTCGGTTAACGACGAAGAATGTAAGCTATAGTGCTATAGTGCAGCGCTTTCTACAGCTCATCTTGTGCTGGCTAATGTAATCAACATTTATCATGTAAACTGCTTAGCTGAAACTGGCAGTGAAATCTTTACATGAGTGATTGAACGAGATTTAAGATGTCTGACTTTATAGTCACATAGGCCCAATAATTTAATCATCGTCGACATGACTTTTGTCCTGCACATTTCATATCTCAATTTAGTCTGTCGGTAGTTATTCTAACCCTCGGGCTGAAGGCCTATCCTAAGAAACTAAACTTAGGGTAGACCTCCAATCGTAGGCCTATATAGGCTAAATACGAAAACAAACGATAGAACTTTGATGCTGGAAAAGAATCATAATTTTTATCAGCCACCACATGTAGAAACTGCTACATGTGAGCCTGTGAACAATGGTTAACATTTAAGAAATTATGAAATGTAAACACGATACAGTTTTCTTTTTAAATTTATTGCTATTGTTAATTTTCACATCTTTTAGTTCTTCTACAGTAACTGTACCCAATGGTTTCGGACGACTCGGACGAGTAGGCCTACTAATACTATCATCAGACTACTGCATAGGCAGCATAACCCTACCGACGCTACCGTGGCATATATGCTCGTTTATATCACATGGGTCTATTTCACTTTGTTCTGGGTGGCCAGTGTCAGTAGGAATTATTTCCGGTACTGAGAGATAGGTTGTGATAGAAGAAGCGAGTGATGTCACTGACATTGTCTTTGTTGCAATTTGTATTTATAAATTTATTTGTTTAACCCACTCTTGATATTTTTTAGTGCTTCATCTTTCTGTTCCTTTTTCTTTCGTTTCTCAAATCCAGACTCGGGTTTCCTCTTATAGGTCTAACCATCAGACATGATTTTTTAAAATTTGTATTAATAATTTAGCAAATTAAAATTTAAAAAGCGATGGCGATTTTTCATTAGAATTTAGACCGAAACGCCGCTAACCGAAAGTCGGAAATCGGAAACCGGAAATATTACATATAGCGGATATCGAAAATAAATATTACAAAAAGTAGATTGAGATTTAGCCTACAATCAATACTGAATGCGTTCACAAACATGGTTCAGCATAATTTTAAGAAATAATCTAAATGTGTTGCAGTTTGAATTAATGCAGAGTTGAGCTGGATAGGCCCTATTGGCCTACGTATAGATTGATATGCAAAAGTGCCTAGGGCGGCTAGTAGGGCCTACAATGACCATAAGACGGCCCTGTGAAGACCTCTTATCTAAATAACCTCATAATCGTTCTCTACAGTCACAATAAATATGTGCGAAAGTGTGCTTTCATCACTCGAAAATTCATAGCCATAATCGAGCTGATGCCAATGATAAGGGGGGGAGGGGTAAGACGGACTGCGGTATCGGACAAGCAAGCCAACAGAAATTCCGGATCTCCCTTGCAGAGCAGCCAAGGCCTCGAGACTATCTTTAGGCTTTATGAGAACTTGATTTAAATAAACAAATTAAAATAATTAAAGATCGGATGCGACCTGTATATCACTATACGATATTGTATTTAGGTGATTTTATTCAGTTGTTAATCATAATCCGCATACACGAAGGTAGCCTATCGTCCAAAATATCGTCTCTCATTTTGCCTGGCTTTTGCACGTGTTTGGGACATCAAATTCCCTGGACACACCCCCCGTCAGCGTTGCCACTCCTTGGGTTTTCTCACAATATCTTGGATTTTTCCATCCGAACTTGGAAAAAGTGGGGTTTTTTCTGGAAGAACTTGGGTTTTTGCAAAAAATTCAGGAAGCTTCGGATATTTCAGAAAGATTTGGCCGGATGACTAAAAAAAGGTCATCAGAATTTTCGGACGGGAAATTGGAGAAATTTTTGGTCCGGATGACTAAAACAAAAACAAAAAAGGTCAAAATTTGTTGGACGGAAAATTGTGGACATTTTCGGACGATTTGGGCAACTTGGGTTGTCTTGGGTTTTTCGACGCTCCGACTTGTTTTTTTAAATTTAGCCAAGGACATTCATCAATCCAGCTCCAATTTAAGAAATAACTTTTTTATCACTTATCACCACTGAAATAAAATCGAAATTAATTCGGGTGAATTAAAATTATAGTAGGCCTACCTTATTTTCTACTTAGCAGTTCGTCTAATAGTTCTATTAGGTCTACATTTTACCGGGGTAGGCCTATACTGAATTCTCGGGATTATTTTTGAAGTGTTTTCAATGTTTCGATGCTATCGGTCATGTGACTCATGTCCATAGAATGGTATATAGATAATAATAAATAAATATTTAATAATATTTATATTATATCTATGGTGATGTCGCATTATACTCGCATTCACCCAAAATGGCGTCCATGATGCCATTCGTGTTGTGTATACACGTCTACGACGATGCCCCAATTCGGTAATTCAACACTCAATAGTTATTTTGCGAATTTTGGAGCCAACATCGTTTGCGATTTGATTCACTCTAAACTTTTTAAGATAATTTTTGGCGTATTTTGTTGCGTTTTATTGCGTACATACTAGCCTATAGGTCTATCCCTAGTAGCTGTTAATAGCCTAACTGGCTTAACCTGATTCAACGACAGTAGCCTAATTCAACATCAGGTTATTGTTACTGGCGGCTCGGTAGAACGTAATCAGGTGCTCATGGGTTATCTACCCTGATTTATTTTTTTATTTTTTCAGCGTTGTCATTCCACGTCTTTTCCGTGAGGGTCGGTTAGGGCTCAGGTTAGGCATCGTGAGGGTCGGTTAGGGTTAGTGTTAGGGTTAGTTTAGCCATTAGAAACTGGTCGATTCATGGCAAAAGACACTGTGTCAAATAAATCAGGGTAGATAACCCATAAGTACCCGTAATCATTATGGCCGCCGCAGATAGGTGCAGAATAGAGCGGCCTGACATACGGCGATCGATAGCCCAATGTTTCCGCGACTTACGGCGATCTATAGGCCAATGTTTTCGCGGAAGTTTGTAAGTAAAAATACCATGAAAAGGTGTATTTTCAGAAATATTAATACGCATAAATAAGCTAAAGAACACAACAAATTCGACTGACCGTAACACATCGGCCGCCAGCTACGAGATATCTCGCGGTTAGACCACGAGATCTCGCGACCGCGTGGTTAAACCGCCCCGCTCCACTCTGCCCGACACTCCTCACGCTGAGGGCAGAGTGGGGCTCAAAACCTTAATTTTACGGCAATGTCGCTTGCGACCACAGTTTATCACCTATTCATCTCAAACCTTCCAGGCTTCCAGCTAGACATAGGCGAAAACAGGAATTAGCTGAGCACGCCGGGCACACCAGCTAGTATACTTACATGTATGAAGGTAGATGGTTGAAAACAGGAGAATGATAAAAAAATAATGATGGCTGATATAGGCCTATCTGATTGCAAATAACAGAAATGCAAGGACTCAAGTTGCATGCAAGATGTGCAGACTTTTGTACTTGAGTACTTGAGATCTGGACGATAGCACATGTCTTATAGCGGACGTTATCAACTTTCCAGGAGAAAGAAAGGAACACTAACATTTTAGAAACGACTTAAAACTCATTTTTATTAGGTCACATTGCCTGATTTGACTAAAATAGCGTATAGTGGTTGAGACTATAATTTAAGTTATGGTAAGACAATGAAATAATGACGTGGTACATCGCAATAAAAATGAAACATATTGTTATAGGAATATAGGTTGATATAAGAATCTTACCTGAGGATGGACAGACGTTGAGGTTCTAGGCAGTTGGGTGATACAAGAAGCTCTAGTAGGATCGGTGCAAGCAGAGGCTCGTGTCTGAAGAGACCCCTGCGCTCTAGCCTGGCTAAGAGCAGACACCCTAGCCCGGTCAAGAGCGGAACCTCTTGTCATGTCATACTCAGTTGCAATAGATGACCCTCGGGTGGCCCCCTGTCCATCGGCGTACACTGAAGGTCTAAACAGACCAGAGTCCGATTCTTCTTCAGCAGGCAATTCACTTGCAATGTTCTCGGACGGTCTGATTTGACCTACCGCAGATAATCCTCGAGAGATCCTCTGTCCCTCCGCATACGCTGAAGGTCTATACGTAACAGAGGACCTCAATTCTTCCTCAGCTGGCAATTCACTTGCAATGTTCTCGGATGGTCTTATTTCACCTGCCGAGTCAGATAAGTTCGCTGATTCCTCAGAAGGTGGAGGTCTGGACTGGCTGGACATCCTGATGGCGTCAACAGCAGTAGATCCTGACGGACTATAATTAGACATCCGAGGTTGACCGGATGCGGACACCTTTGATCCGGCCATTTGTGAAGGTCTGCCTTGACCCGACATAACCATTTCCTCTACCCGTGATCCGACCATTTGTGAAGGTCTACCTTGACCGGACATAACCATTTCCTCTACATGCGTAGCTTTTGACGGACTGGAAGTCCGAGGTTGACCAGATGCGGACACCCTTGATCCGACCATTTGTGAAGGTCTGCCTTGACCGGGCATAACCATTTCCTCTACATGCGTAGCTCTTGACGGACTAGAAGTCCGAGGTTGACCAGATGCGGACACCCTTGATCCGACCATTTGTGAAGGTCTGCCTTGACCGGACATAACCATTTCCACTATATCCGCAACTCTTGACGGACTAGAAGTCCTAGGTTGACCAGATGCAGACACTCGTGACCCGGCCATTAGTGAAGGTCTTGCATGACTGGACTCCCTCATTTCCTCTGCATCCGCAACTCTTGACGGGCTAGAAGTCCTAGGTTGACCGGATGCAGACACTCGTGACCCGGCCATTAGTGAAGGTCTTGCATGACTGGACTCCCTCATTTCCTCTGCATCCGCAACTCTTGACGGACTAGAAGTCCTAGGTTGACCAGATGCAGACACTCGTGACCCGGCCATTAGTGAAGGTCTTGCATGACTGGACTCCCTCATTTCCTCTGCATCCGCAACTCTTGACGGACTAGAAGTCCTAGGTTGACCAGATGCAGACACTCGTGACCCGGCCATTAGTGAAGGTCTTGCATGACTGGACTCCCTCATTTCCTCTGCATCCGCAACTCTTGACGGGCTAGAAGTCCTAGGTTGACCGGATGCAGACACTCGTGACCCGGCCATTAGTGAAGGTCTTGCATGACTGGACTCCCTCATTTCCTCTGCATCCGCAGCGGACACTCGTGACCCGGCCATTAGTGAAGGTCTTGCATGGCTGGACTCCCTCATTTCCTCTGCATCCGCAACTCTTGACGGGCTAGAAGTCCTAGGTTGACCGGATGCAGACACTCGTGACCCGGCCATTAGTGAAGGTCTTGCATGACTGGACTCCCTCATTTCCTCTGCATCCGCAGCGGACACTCGTGACCCGGCCATTAGTGAAGGTCTTGCATGGCTGGACTCCCTCATTTCCTCTGCATCCGCAGCGGACACTCGTGACCCGGCCATTAGTGAAGGTCTTGCATGACTGGACTCCCTCATTTCCTGTGCATCCGCAACTCTTGACGGACTAGAAGTCCTAGGTTGACCGGTTGCAGACACTCGTGACCCGGCCATTTGTGAAGGTCTTGCATGACTGGACTCCCTCATTTCCTCTGCCTCCGCAGCGGACACTCGTGACCCGGCCATTAGTGAAGGTCTTGCATGACTGGACTCCCTCATTTCCTCTGCATCCGCAACTCTTGACGGGCTAGAAGTCCTAGGTTGACCGGATGCAGACACTCGTGACCCGGCCATTTGCGAAGGTCTTGCATGGCTGGACTCCCTCATTTCCTCTGCATCCGCAACTCTTGACGGACTAGAAGTCCTAGGTTGACCGGATGCAGACACTCGTGACCCGGCCATTAGTGAAGGTCTTGCATGACTGGACTCCCTCATTTCCTCTGCATCCGCAGCAGACACTCGTGACCCGGCCATTTGTGAAGGTCTTGCATGACTGGACTCCCTCATTTCCTTTGCATCCGCAGCAGACACTCGTGACCCGGCCATTAGTGAAGGTCTTGCATGACTGGACTCCCTCATTTCCTCTGCATCCGCAACTCTTGACGGGCTAGAAGTCCTAGGTTGACCGGATGCAGACACTCGTGACCCGGCCATTAGTGAAGGTCTTGCATGACTGGACTCCCTCATTTCCTCTGCATCCGCAACTCTTGACGGACTAGAAGTCCTAGGTTGACCGGATGCAGACACTCGTGACCCGGCCATTAGTGAAGGTCTTGCATGGCTGGACTCCCTCATTTCCTCTGCATCCGCAACTCTTGACGGACTAGAAGTCCTAGGTTGATTTGTTGCGGACACACGTGACCCGGCGATTTGTGAAGGTCTAGCTTGGTTCGACGTTCTCACTTCATTTTCAGCAGTAGCTCTTGACGGACTCTTTCCCGACATCCGTGGTTGACCAGACGCGGTCATCCTTGCTGAAATCTTAAGAGGGGTGGATTCCCTCATTATTTCGTCTGCGGCACTACCTCTTGAAGGACTACGATCAGACGTTGAATGTTGAACGGAAGTGGTCGTCCGTGGCTCTCCTTGAGTTTGGCCAGAAGTGGACGGCTGTGTGTGTTCGGACCTGCTTTGACCGGTATTGGATGGCCTTGTGTCGTCAGCATCTGAAATGGTGGTTCTGTCATCTTCGTCCTCTGCTGCCTCGTTTCCCAAATCGAACGCCACTGAACTGCAAAGACAACAATGTACGCATTTTCATTGATCAATCGATCTGATCAGCTCATTTGGAGTTCGCACTCGCTTCGCTGTTATCTGTATTTTTTTAGCTAGCCCGACAAAAGAGCGTGCCGATAAAAAACGAAAGTGATATGAAATAAATTGGACGCTAGAAGTTTTAAAACTGCTCCCCTTCAAGCTCGGTCACCAACTATCTTCGGACGGCAACGGTGTCTGATGTAGAATCCTATGCACGCACCTTGTTCTGGCGGAGGGAAACACCCGAACAGAGCCGAACCAAAATAACACTATGAATACGACAAAAATGAGGAGAGAGGTCTCTGATTTTATTTACTGAAGGGGAAGCGGGCGTGGTGCCTATAGACGGAGACGGTCCACCCCGGAGTTTCATGCGGCACATCATGTTTCTCAGAAAGTTAAACCTCAGTGTCTCCCAGAGGACCGGGAATGGATGGCCAGGTTCGAGGCCGACTTTCTAGTGTCCGGAGCTTAGCCAAGCTCGATTAATGGCCGACTGCTTGTGCTCTTTGAGTTTTGATCTCGAAATAAGATCAGAGGAAGACCGAAAAGGCAAGACTACGAGGACCGTGTTGGGTAACTTGTAGCCCGCACCCGTGCGCTTAAATGCCAATCTGAGCCCAATGACTGTTATGTAGAGCGAGTCCTCCACGGACGAATGTCCTCGCTTGTACTGGATCCGGATGTCACTGTGTGTCCTCCCGGACCTTCTTGACATGCATGGCAGAAGTCCATTCTTCGACAAGCCCTTTAAAGTTGTTGACCGAACAAAAGAAGAGACACAAGACGTTGCGAGTATACCTCTAGACCAGAGCGCAGAGCAATTAATCCTTTTCTCAAGTCACACCCAAGGTTGACTGTTAAGAGCAGACATCGGCAAGGGCCTAAAGACAAAAGGCCACCGGGCCCAGGCAGGCCGAAAGGCACACCGGAGTCATGGGGGGGCTGAACCCGAATCACCGGGCCAGAGTTATGGCCTACGCTAGGGTTTAGGAAGCCTTCAGCCGGGACAATAAGAGGTACGCCGACAAGATGGGCCTTCAGGAGACATGAGAGCAAGAGGAAGTGGCATTTATCTTGGAGTATCAGGAACCGTTTTAGAGGGCGATCTTCTCCACCAAACTGACCCTAATGAACGACCGGCACCGGAGACTCGCGAGAACAGGTCATTCGAGGATCCTGGAAACTGCGAGGAAGTTTGGAAAGCGATTTCAAACTCAGAAGAGAGTGCACCGGGTTCAGATGGAATATGAAGCTGATCTAGCCTGATCTACTTTCTAGCAATTGCAACTTGTGGCTATTGCTATACTGCGTTCCTAGGCAATTTCAGAGTGTGAGACGATACTGATTCTCAATGGCGATCTACGGAATCCAGCAAACTTTAGACCTATGCGATCACCCTCGCCTCACGCGTGACGAGGGTCTTTCATAAGAACGTGGCCGCCTCTCGTCTAACTGAGAAGGTCCTACTCAATTCGAGGCAGACAACGTTCGTTCCGATTGACGGATGTGCTGACAACATTCTCCTCGGCTACATCATAAGGGGCCCAACGGCTGAAAACCGGTGTAACTTACCTACTTGGATGTGGCCAAAACCTCTCTTTTTATCATTATTGCATAAATTTATTACGCGCGAAAGGTCACAGCAAAATGTGAATTTGAGGCGCGTAGTCAGCCACCAGAGGAGAATGCAGTTAGATAGCCTAATACTTCAAAGCCAAGGAGAATTTGTGAGTTTTGAGCAATTTTTTTAAGTAGGGAGTGAAATTGAGCTATGACGCAAGAGTGGAAGTCGATTCCATTCTCTTGGAACAGAGGCACGCGAGCCCATAACAGTTCTGCATCGAGGCTCAGCCAAAGGATTTGATGATATTAGGCAACGAGAACGAATGCAACGAGTAAGCAGTGACTGAAGGTAGGGAGGTGTGCTGTTTGTGAGCGATTTGTAGGTTAAACCGGCCAATTTAAATTTTATCCTGAACTCAGTAGGAAGCCAATGCAGCTGATGAAATAAGACTGACGAACTTTATGGCAGTGGTGCGCGCAGCACATCTCGAGCTAAGGAATTTCGGATGCCAGGCAGCCTATGGAGTTCAAAGTCTGAAACGTCCACGGAAATCGAATTAGCATGATCAAGGAGGAGACCAAAAAAGAATCTAAAGTTTTCGACATACACTTAGTCAGAGCTGACCTAATGTGGCGTTTTGCCCTGATGTGATAAAAGCAAGATCTACTAAGGTTTGTTACATGCATCCGAAAAGTGAGCATACTATCCAGAGTAACCCCAAGTGTTTTGAAAGTTCCTGATATTTGCATCGCAGAGACTGCGAGGACGATGCTGTAAAATGATGGGGAAGTGCGCAGGCGTTGCCGTGACTGTACCGAACAATTTGCCTCAGACTTGTCTGGGTTTATAGCGAAACCATTAAAAGTAAACGGAACCAGACATACAAAGATGAAAGGTACTCCTCAAGTTTAAGTGTTTATCTGAATGATCAGTGTGTGACAGAGCAATATGGAGCTGAATAGCCTATAGTACGCATACCGCTTTAATTGCATGGACTCCAAAATGGTTAGCCTGCATCGTGCAGACGTACATGTATAAGCACTTGGGACGGCAGGCTGGAGTCCGCTGGACCACTCGAGGTGAAGAGGTACCACAGGGGCTTCATGCAGTGGGGTTGGATCGTTTTAAACGTGCCCCGTTGAAACCCCAGCAGCGCATGTTCCGATTGCGCTGTCATATTTTGCCGAAGGTATATCATGGACGTGTACTTAGAGAGTGGCCCGCGAACCGGTTACATTTACAGGAGTCCTGGTCTGGTTACCCTGGTAACTAGTGTCAGTGGTGGACGCAGTCGCCATGTGGTTGATGTCGCCGTTGCCTCGGACTGTAATGACAAAAGTGGTTCATATAGGGTGAAGGTTTGCTATTACCTTAGACTTGATGTTATCGATTGGTTGTCTAATGTCTATCCCATGGGTGCCATGAGTCTTTGGAAAGGAGGGGGTGGTTCTGAACTGGAGAATGACGCCCCGCCATGCGTCATCGAGCCTTCTCCGTAGGTTTGAAGCGAATTCTGCAGATGAGACCCTCGTGTTGTGTCGGCTACTTACGCATACCTCCGACATGTTCGGACATTTTATCCGGTCGACAGTGAGGTGTTCGATGGCACATGATACAAGTGAAGCATAGGCACCGCGTTTATGAAAGGCCATACCCATATCGGACCACGTATCATGCAGGTCCCATCTAACGCGGTAAGTGCGAGAGGTGACATTATGCCAGTGGGTCTCTGGTCTCGATTACCCGCTAAACCGGAGGCACCAATGCCCTGGGTCAGCTCAGTCAGATTAGCCACTACGTGCCTTCCTCAGGAAGCTCGCCAACCTGCATCCTGTCGGGATGGCACGTTGGCTCTGTGGGACGGGCACCCATCAAATTACAACCAGTTGCCAGCTAGAGCAAACGGCCGATGATGAAAGTCGGTTAGGTTTCTGATCAAAATAGAGGAGGGAAGGAGAGGAGAGGGTTTGGGGTGGCATTTGGAGGGAAACTGCGAGGGCTGAATTAGGGTCGTGCCTTGCAGCATAAGCCCTAACTATGGGTGAAAAGTAATTTTTAGGATCTTCTCAACAATGTATTCATTCGATGTTGGTTTTGTTTCACTTGCACGGATTCTAGCCTTAGCCTACCTATGGTAGTTTAGCAGCGCGCTTTATTTCATAACTGCGCGATTTCGTCTTGCGGGCGTTTGTCAGAGGTGACATTATTGCGAGCACGTCTATGCCATCTGTGCGCGCGCTTTGTTCTGTGCGCTTTTGTCACGGTGCTCTTTGAATTACGTTTTGACTCTTATCTCGTTCTGTCGCTCATTGATCTGTCTCTCTCCCTATCTGCATATATTCCCCTTGATCTGTCTGTATGTATGTATGTATGTACATTGTATGTATGTATGTATGTATGTATGTATGTATGTATGTATGTATGTATGTATGTATGTATGTATGTATTTATGTATGTATGTGCGTGTGTCTGTCTCTCTGTGTGTATTTTCTTTTCGTCTGTCTGTCTGGCTGTCTGTCTGTCTGTCTGTCTCTCTCTCTCTCTCTCTCTATATATATATATATATATAAGTATATATATATATATAATTATATATATCTTTGCATGTCACAGAACGCGGATTCTCTTTGGTCTTCTGCCTTTCAACTACCGTAAATTCATTGTCTTTAACGTACAAACGTTCTTAGTGTTTGCCATAAATCGTATTTCTGTCTTTCATTCTCTGTGTGCCATCCATCTGTAATTTAGAAGTGGAGGGGAATCCTGGGGGATCAGAATCTACAACGATGAGAATAAAAAAAATTATTCTAGACTGACCCATGACCCTCCTTGGCTGCATGCGTCGACTTTCGTTCATCAGTTCCATGATGACCAGATTTAGATTTTGTTTCCTGAATAAATAAATTTAAAAAACACATAAACGACACGAAATGACAACTTTATCATCAGTGACTGCATCTAGATGCACGGTGACATATCTTAAGAAAATTAGATAGTAACATGAACAGTTTGCTTCCATTGAGTGCCATATCCCAGAGCAGAGCTGTTTATTCATCACAAACAACCCCCCCACTCCAGAGGTGGCCTTTAACTCTTTCTACGAGTACATAAATGCCGTAACTGGTAACTTTTCCAACAGAGATTATCCCAATCAAATCATGAAACTAATTGTAGAATACGTAAATTGCAATTAATAAAATGTCATTTTTTGTTCACGGACACACGACCGTAGACGTAGGCTATAGACGGTACTGTTTGATGGTCCGGTCGATGATCACCTGGTCAAACATCTGCCACTCTACAATCAGACGCACCATATGCCCTACGGTTATCGATGTCATGAATACGCGTGAACGGAAAAACGCGCTCCTCCAGTAAATGTACCTGGAACTCCGGATCGAGGTCTGGACTGCCGGGCGGCCACAGCTTGCGAGATAATTATGAAGCCGATTGTCTCCGGGAACAACTATTACGTCTATGGTCGTGTGTTCGTGAACAAGAAGAACATATTGAACACCAAATTATATAGCAGAATTTCACTTCCTTCAGCTTTTTCATGTTGGAAAGTTCTATTTTTCGGTGCTGCGTTTTAAATTCTCATTAACTTGACAAACTCACGAGTACCGTATTTCTAATCGGCTTTCGGAGTTGGTAGTAATGTGGTCACTATTGTTGCGTTTAAAATTTCAGACAAACCCTAAAAGTTTGACCGAATTACGACACTTTTTGTAGGGTTCTACTTTTCATCGGGACACCGTGTATATATTTGAATGTACCACACGTATGCGAAACTTTTATGAAACCTAATACATTTTAAATTATTTTCCTATATAGGGCGGCATTTAGGGCCTAGACGACTAACAATTCGAGCAATTGTTTCGTCTCTGATTAAAGTGGACTGCATGATGCGACACATAAGTTTAAAAATAGAATACAAAATAATTGTGTGTTTAGAGTTTTAACTTTGGACGACTACAAATTGAAGTGGAGCGAACTTTGGAAATACGCTGACCCTGAATGAGTGGATGATGAGTGTATGGATTAATGATCTCATCTGACCTTTGCATGGACGTGAGCAGCCATTGTGACGTTGGAAGTGGCGGCGGCGGCGGCGGTCTTCTGCCGGCCGGAAGCAGAGATCTTCTTCCGATGGAAAGACGTGAAAGGCCCTTTCCACTAGCTACGTTGTTCACCTGTTTCCAATTCAAACGAAACTAAACGAAATATAAACGTGAATGATTTCTCCTTTCTATTCATTTTAGTGTTCTGTTTATTTGAATCCATGATTGATCGATTATTGTTTGTTTCGATATCCATCCCAAATCTATCGCTTTAGTGTTCTAAGTTATTCGGCTGGCCCAGCATAGTAATTTTTCATGAATCCGACTTTTACTTTGGCATGAATCCTTCTCGTCATCCAACTTCCATTTGAACAAGAATTCGTTCAATCATTCCAGCTTCCATTATTTTGAACAACAACTATTTTTTATCAATCCAACTAATATTTAATTATCAATCCAACTCCAATTTCAGCAAGTATCTTTCTGTCGATGTCACTTCTATTTAAATAAAAATTATTCCAATCCATCCAACTTTCAATTGTCAAGAATTCATTTCGTCAACTCCATTCGTGCGTGACCAACGCTAAACCGATCAACGGCGAATAAATAATGAATTAAAATGTAGAATGATAAAGCGATGGATTACCGCCTACGATAATTTTTCGTGTAGCCAGCATCATCATCATCATCAATATCCTTAGGCTCAATGCCCGTAGGAGTCCGACGCCACTCTCTGTCTGAGTCTGTCTCGTGCCATGTTGCCCAGCTTCAACCGGTCCGGTCAGCAGGTCTGCTCCATACCATTAACATCTTGGAGCATCTAGACCACCTTGTCTGATTGAAGAGAATCGTGAAAAAGAGGCATGAAGGACAACGTGGGTCAATGCCCGTTGTGTCCCACGCTCTCTCCCCCGACTCTCTCCATCGGTCTGTCCTGACCGACCTGTGCATGTATGCTCCACATCATGACACCTTGAAGCATCTGGGTAGCTATGTCACTTGTGTCGTGGTTTTGGCGGATTACAATCGTCTTGGTTTTTCACTGCCAGCGTATCGCCACCCATCTGGCAAACCTTCATCCTTTTGTCTGGGCTTAGGACCGGCACAGGGACGTTGTTGGTTCCCTGTGGCAGAGGATGGATGCAGTTTAACGTCGTACCCAGGACCAGCGGTGTAGCCAGCGGTTCAACTTAAATTTCACGGGACATGGCA
>OX243815.1:35969050-36026550 GCA_945859605.1 Lumbricus rubellus | reverse complement strand
ACAGTCCACAGACACTCTCGTATGAATTACAAAATTAAAAAAAACAGAAAATGGATAAACCTATTCTTATATTAATATATGAAAACAAAATTAATATGACAAGAAAAATGTCTTGAAAAAATTAGTTCATAAAGTTTGGTTAGAACTGATGAACTAGAACCAGTATTTACAAAATATTTTCCCAGAAAAACAATCAATTGTTCAACAATCAATTGTTCAACAATCAATTGTTCAACAATCAATTGTTCAACAATCAATTGTTCAACAAATCAATTGTTCAACAATCAATTGTCCAGCAATCAATCGTTCAACAATCAATTGTCCAGCAATCAATCGTTCAACAATCAATCGTTTGGCGTCATTCAGATTTAAAATAATTCACCTCTTTTTCACTTCGGCTACACAAAGCGTTGCCAGGCTTCTCGTTTGTTTGGGCTGAATCGAATTTCAAACAAGATTCAGATTAAGAAGATTGATAACGAATTCTCTTTAAACGACCAACCGATCATTTCATGGCACTATAGAAATAATCAAATAATTCATTTTAGATTACCTTGAAGTGACAGAAGTCTAACAATTAAGCTAACCGCCTTACACACCAGCGTTGGTCTAACGGATAGCCTAAACCCGTTGTCTTAAATCGGACGGAAATTGAAACCATTTATCTGAACAACTTACATAGACGCAACAGTGACTGTAGGCCTGGAACTGTCATCTGTAGAAGATGTCTCCTGATTGGCTGGCCTGGTCTCTGGTCAGCCAATAGCGGCCGAGATAGATGCATCACTGTTGGGCTCTAACTCATGTAGCGCATTAACTCAGCCTTCTCAAAAACTAGATTCGTCATGGAGGAAGAAGAAATTCTACTACAAAAACCAATCATTGTAAGGACACAACAGCGATTTGCGATTAGTAGCTGCGAGAACTTAGACGACAGCACGACGTGCTAACGATGCGGAGGAGACCGTGAGATTAGAACCTGTGACGCATAAAATCTATAAGACAGCTTTGACGTCGAGTCTTAGGTTAGGTTAGGCTATACATTTTACAGCAATTATTCAACTTTTCACGGAGAAAGATCGTTTATGATTTCACAGTAGGTAAATAGTAATGTTGCAAAGATAGCAAAACCATAAAATAATATTTTTTTAATTTTTATTCCAGTAAAACAGTGTTATGATACGATGATCATTGGCTAAGATTATCTCGTCTAATTATAGATCTAACTTATTTGATAGCGTATAAACAGAAGTCTTGAACAGTCTTACGGTTGCATTAGGCCTACTCTCGTTCCAAGACTTTTGTTGGAAGACTTGCGCAGAAAATGTTTGTTGTTTCACTTTTCTGAAATTTAATTGAATATTCTCAACAAGAGATCGGCTGAAAGTTTATTTGGTTTTCAAATTCAAGTGCTGGTCACGTAGATCTCGATATTGCCATATTAAATTGCTACTCTTTTGATTGTCAACATTATTATCACGTCATCATAATCAATCAATCATTATCATTATTATCGTCATCATCATAATCATCATCATGATGGACATCATCATATCATTATCATCATCAGCGTCATTATTATTGTTTTATTAATTATTATCGTATACCGCATTTCAAAACAACATCTGTCAACTTAGTTATTTTCTTTATATAAGTCCTGTTATAATTATATAATATTATGGCTCTGTTCTGTAGGATTGCAATCGAACCAAACAACATCGAAAGCTTTCGAATCTGACGAGCAGCGATGAACTCTAGTGACCTTGAGAGTCGTCTGTCAGCGATGGATGGCGTCGCTTTTGTCGGGTCTGACTACCGGAAGTCGGAGGGTTTGTGTCGCGTGTGCGGAGACCGCGCTTCCGGTCGCCACTACGGAGTGCTGAGCTGCGACGGATGTCGAGGTTTCTTCAAGAGAAGTGTCCGTCGCAATGTCAACTATGAGTGCAAAGGTCAAGGCCGATGTGTGGTCGATGTGACGAGGAGGAACCAGTGCCAGGCATGTCGGTTCCGGAAATGTCTCTCAGAACAGATGAACAGAGATGGTTAGCGTACAACTATTCTACATGTCGTCGATTAGACATTCAGATGCAATCCTACGACAGATGCACACAAACAGAATAGAAGGACGAATAGACGGACGAATGAAGAAAACATAGAGGAAGAATGCACGGACGAATAGGCGGGAGAATAGATGGACGAATATGCGGACTACTAGACAGACGAATAGATGGACTAATAGACGAACTAATAAACGGACGCATAGACAGAAGAATAGACGAACGAATAGACGGGCGAAGAGGCAGACGAATAGACGGACAAATGTACGGGCGAATAGACGGACTAATAGACGGACGAAAATACGGACGAAAACACGGACAAAAAGACGGAAGAATAGAAGAAGAATAGAGGAAGACTATAGACGAACGAATAGACGACAGAATAGACGGACGAATAGATGGACAAATAGACGGACAAATAGACGGACGAATAGATGGACGAATAGACGGACTAATGGACGAACGGATAGCCGGACAAATAGACAAATAGAAAATGAAAGAATTTTCAAAATCTTAAGCATATGTTGAGGACTTAAGTTCCATACTGTTGGTTTTAGCTGTTTAGTTGTAGCATAAAAATACTTTCAAAACTGTTCATAATTTAATTGCATCTGTTTTCCATTGATCATTGCTACATCATCGTGAAAGTGTCTTCGCTGTTCTTTGCATCGCTGTTGCAATGTGTTAATGTTTCTTTCACGCTAATCAAGATTCGTCCTAGAAACTTATTTACATACTTATCAATGCACATGTGACTGCATTCCTATTTACATACTTATCAATGTACATGTGACTGCATTCCTATTTACATACTTATCAATGCACATGTGACTGCATTCCTATTTACATACTTATCAATGTACATGTGACTGCATTCTTATTTACATACTTATCAATGTATATGTGACCACATTCTTATTTACATACTTATCAATGCACATGTGACTGCATTCCTATTTACATACTTATCAATGTACATGTGACTGCATTCTTATTTACATACTTATCAATGTATATGTGACCGCATTCTTATTTACATACTTATCAATGCACATGTGACTGCATTCATCATGATACAATTGATACATGAAGATTAATCTGAGGCGAAGCAAATAATTGTTCAAAGCTTTCTCTGTGGTAATAGACTAAGACTTAGGCTATAATATTATCAGCTGCTATATTATCAGCTGCATTGTGGTAAGAGAAGAAGCGAGTTGGTGCAGCACTCGAACCGTCATCGGCGCTCAAGCGACGCTGCTGCTGCTGCTGGTGGTGGTGGTGGTGGTGGTGGTGGTGGTGGTGGTGGTGGTGGTGGTGGTGGTGGTGGTGCTGTGGGATTATTGAAATCTAATAACAAGTGGCCACCGATGGTCACCGCCGTAGTTCGGTTGCCATCGTGTCTCGCGGTCGCCGGTCATTCATGTAGCGCCAGACGATCGCCAAATCACGGTGGTCTCCTGCTCCTCCGCCGTCAGAACCCACTTAAGACTGGTCGCATGAAGTCGTGGGAACTGGACAGAAGGACGACGACGCATTTCATCGACCAACGATCGATTAAGTCGCGACCACAACCGACGACCCAACGACCCATCGACCGACCGACCGCCCACCCCCCTGCCCCTTGCGGTGGGCTGGTGGGTGGGTTGGCGGGTGGGCGGCCGATATAAGTGGGACCCGTCGTGCGTTCATCGCTCCGACGATTGACTTGCTACCTTTGCTCGACTGATGACGATGCTCATGCATGGACGTGTCTGTAGTAGTTATGGTAATAGTTGTATCAAATTAGTATTCATTAATACAAATTCAGATCGACATTCTCTGCTTGCCTCAACTCAGCCACTGGTTGCACTCTACCAGTGCCAGTCCCAAACCTGGAGGATAAAGAATAAAGAAGGAAGGCCGTAATTATGCTATCATCTTTGAAATGGCATTGTCGCTAAGCAGCAACAAGTTTGCTTGCCAAGGCAGAAATACGTTTCTCTATGTAATCTGCATGCTGTATGCTGCATGTATGTATATTAAACTCGGGTGTATATAAATATGCGTGCACGTGTATATAGTAAGTAGACGGGTCACTATATGCGACTGGATTTCAACCACTTCTGCTGAGGGTGAAAAATGTAAGGTGTCAAAACTTGGCTTGCATTATTATGGAGTAATTGTAATTGTAATTGTAATTGAACATTCATTAATACAATTCACAAATTCAGATCGACATTCTTTGGAGTGATCCCGCATCATCCTGGTCTCTGTTAAATCTACCGTATTAATCAGTGGCGGATTTAGGATTTATTGCATGGGGGGTCAAGGAGAATTTCAAGAGGGCGCCTGTACTTACATAGCTAAATACCGTAAATTAATTATAATTCATCCGATTTAGCCGAATACATCAAACAGAATCAAGAATCTATAAACTTTTTGAACTAGACTACTCACTTAAATTACATAAATTTATCATATATATGCCTATTATATAAAAATATTTATTAATGTAATTTATTGGATAGGCCCAGGGCCGGATTAAGCAATGTGGGGGTCCTGTTCGGGAAATTTTTGCCGGAGATTTTTTTTTGTCATCTGGCGAAATTTTCGGGAAAACATACTATTCATCAGCCAAAAAGTTGATGACCTTTTTTTTTTGGAGGGGGGGGGTTGGTCGTCTGGCGAAATTTGCTCGAAAAAGTTTTCCCCGCATTTTGTGGGGGCCCCCTAAAGTGTGGGGGCCCCATGCCTTACTCCGGCCCTAATTGATAGGCCTATTGATACAAGCTTCACGCAGAAACTTGTTAGTTGATATAAATTGCTTTCTACGTGATTTCATTGAAGCAAAACGATTTATAGTTGATTCAAAGTCGATGTTCTCAGTAGGATCACGTTCAATTGAAATTAATGCCAAACCAGATAGACGTTCGTTGGCATAGGCGTACGAGGCGGGGGTGCAGGGGGCAATTGCCCCCCAAATTCGGGCAAGTTTGGTGGTTTTTTCGGGCAAAAACTCCGAACAACTAAAAAAAAAAGTCGTCAACTTTCGGGCAAGTCAGGTTTTTCGGGCAAACACGGACGCGAACGACTAACTTTTTGACGGATGTATTTTTCGGGCAGAAATTCAATCTTTGCCCCCCCCCCCGCTGCTGAAAACTCCCGTACGCCTATGTTCGTTGGTCATTGTCAATCGCAAATAACTTTTGATAATCTTCAATTTACTGACACTTCTTTAAGCAGTGGCAGTTGCTTACCCATCGTTGTCTATGGGGAAGGCAACGGGAAACCACCTCACTCATCTCGTCCCCAGGGGCGTTAAGCCAATGAACCTGTCTTCGGGCAGAGAACCATCATCATTATCATCAACGGCAAGTTGAATTTTTCATATAGGTCTACGCAAAGCGGCAAAGGGCCATAGAAATAAATAGGAATAAGTATTAAGCAATGCCGCCAGAGAAATAAATAAAAACAAGTAATTCTTTAATAATTAGAGTTAAATTCTTGATGTGATTGCGTAAAATCATTAAAAATTAGAATATAATAATCTGGCAAAGGTATGAGAATTTACTTTCCACGAAGGACATTTTAGGTTTAAGTAATAAATACCGGAACGGTCCGAGGGGGCGCCATTTTTTGCCCAAGGGGGCACGGGGGACGAACAGACCCCCCGGGCCCGTACTAAATCCGCCACTGGTATTAATGATACAGAGGTGGATGCATTGGATGAAATAATCAAAGCCGTTCTAGGTAGGCTATAAGGTTAACGCTATGACGACAAATAACTTTATTCATCTGGAACGCTTAGCAAATAATTGCATGCAAGAGACTTATTCAATAATTGCGGGTTAAAGGCTGCAGCATGCAGTCTACACTGCAGTGTCTGATGGATGGCGTCATCTCAGTGTTCTCTCTCATCAGACTTTCTTGTCTAACACCTTTCTCCTCATCTACAATAACTACTGTTTGCCATCTTCTTATCATGCATAACTCATTTGATGTAGCTCCTTTATCTCCAACGCTGAGCAAATATTTGCCTGTAGGCAAGAGACTTGTTCAATAATTGCGGGTTAAAGGCTGCATAATAATGCAATGACCCTGGTTGCATGAATGTGGCATACCGCCTCAATTAACTCTCTAGAAACTCAGTTCATATGGCTTCGCATCACCAGCACTGCTGGCTTAGCTAGATATGGAAACCTTTGCTGCCGTCTTTCATGGCTTTATCTTTCTCACCATGCTGTCACAACTCTTCTTAGCATTTCGACGTTTTCTCTGGCTCTGTGGGCTGGCACTGTTCGGTTGAAGAAGAAAATAGTCTTATGGAGCTATAGATTTCTGACAACAGGTAGAGGATGCGACAGCAGAACGTTGTGATAATAGACTCCGTTAATTTTTACTCCAAGATCACTGAAGACCAACTGGGAACGACCAAGCGTCGAAACCGCAACGAACACCATAACAGACTTGCTAGAAACTTAAATTTTGGCAGATGAAGTTGAAATATCCATATCTTTCTATTCGTTCAAATTTATGACATGATATGTTGGAATCATATTGTTCGTTCAATTCTCTACATATTGTGATATTTTAGTATGATTAGGCCCTAATCGTGAGGCATTAGAGATATATTTTTTTATTAAACCACGATGTAGGCCTATACAGGGTGGCGCAAAATAAACCGGACTATTAGTTTTTGCAATTGCATCGCTTGAATAATCAAAGTAATTATCGCCTTAAAAATATCATTAGACAGAAATGACACAGAAAATGGCATTGGTTTGGCATTTAATATAACATTGTATGAACTGTAAAATTTCAGTGATGCTCAATATGTCCTCCGTTTGCTGTGATAACCGATAATAATCGCTTGCGAAACTGTCCAATAGCCAGGTTGATAGTGTCCTCGCTGATTTCGTCCCAGCATGCGGTCAGAACTTCTTTCAAATGTTCAATATCTCGAATTCTCTGCCTGTAAACAAGCTGCTGAAGCATTCCCCAGATCGAATAGTCTACGGGATTCAAGTCCGGACTGTTTGGTGGCCAATTTTCTGGTTCAATAAAGTCTGGAACGTGAGCATGCAGGGAGAAAAGCAACTGTTTTTCGTGAACGATGAGCAGGTGCTCCATCCTGATGGCAAGTGAAATTGTCACCAGAGTGGCAGTAATCCTTGATGTAGGACGTCACAGTAATATGAACTGTTAACTTTTGCTCCTCGTTCAAAAACTAATGACGATTTCCCCAGCTGCGACACGGCAACCGAAACCATGATGCTCTGTGAGAAGTGCTTCTGACCTTTCAACAAGCGTTCTGAAAGAATGTCTCGATTCACTATCAACCGGGCTATTGGACTGTTTCGCAAGCGATTATCTGTGTCATTTCTGTCTAATGATAATTTTAAGGCGATAATTACTTTGATTATTCAAGCGATGCAATTGCAAAAACTAATAGTCCGGTTTATTTTTGCGCCACCCTGTGCTCGATAGTACAGCGGTTAGCGCGCTGGACTGTCGACCGAAAGGTCGGGGGTTCAAATCCCCGCCGGGGCAGAAATTTGCAACGAGATTTCTGTTCCACAAGCACCTCCTAGCCGACTCAGCTATGATGAGTACACTGACCTCACGGTCAGTGGATGATGAGACGGCGAGGGAGAGGATTGGCCACCGCCCTCATATGCCGAGGCCTTGAAAATGAAGGCGCTAACACTTCATCCCCATTGGCTAGCCCTTCGGGCTAGCTAGACGGGATATCATCATCATCATCATCACCCTGTATATTAGGCTACATGTAGTATTCTGTATTTGTTTGTTGATTGTTTGTTGGTAAATACTTCAGCTGTTCAACATGAAAGGGAATGTCGTCATAAGAAGCGTCCTGCAAGCGCCGACAAGTTGGTCGATTTGGAGAAAGAAGCTGATCTAAAAGACGATCTCAACACATCTAGGTATATACAAACATCGGCTCATATCATATCATTATCATATCATATCATATCATTATCATATCATATCATTATCATTGTCATACCATATCATATCATATCATATCATTATCATATCATATCATAATTACCATATCATATCATATCATTATCATATCATATCATTATCATATCATTATCATTATCATATCATAATTATCATATCATATCATTATCATATCATATCATTATCATATCATATCATATCATAATTACCATATCATATCATATCATTATCATATCATATCATAATTACCATATCATATCATATCATTATCATATCATATCATTATCATATCATTATCATATCATTATCATATCATATCATTATCATATCATTATCATATCATATCATAATTACCATATCATATCATATCATTATCATATCATATCATATCATTATCATATCATATCATATCATATCATATCATATCGGCGTCTCAGATGAAGTTACATAAATTTCCTGACCTGCTAAGTGAAGTCTTTCTAAAAGGCCGTTTATTCTGCCGTTACGACGCCATAGAATTTGGTAGAAGCGTGAAATTGATAAGCAAACCAAAAGTTATACAATGCACTGATTGAAGAACTTGAGGTTGATTTTACTGTTGACTCAAAGGTCTAAGATTTGGCGCCAAACATTAATTTTAGGTTTCACTTTATGACTATGAGACATGAAAAGTTGGGTTTTCATTAAAAGAATGCAACATAATTATATGCATGCATAGCTTTTATTGCACGCTATCCTCTCTTGATCCAGTTTGCACAAGTATAATAGACCTGTTACGTCTGTGTCATTTAACAATACTGCTCTGAATATACATCTGCAGAGCTGATAGCCAGCCATACGTGAAGTCGGAGAGCAGCAGCAACGACAACAACAACGACGACGACAACGACAACGACGACGATCATCATTCTGAGACGGTCATCCCTAAGACGAAGACAATGCGCCTCTCAGCAGACGGAGGAGGCGTAGGAGGACTGAGGAGGGATGATGTGAAGGTCCACCACACTGCAGCAGCAGCTGCCGCCTTCCATCCTTTTCTTCCACCGAACGGATGTCTATCTGCGGCCGCGATCGACGCACGGAGGACCCTGCGTCTGCCTGCTGCAGCTCTCATGACCGCCGCTGACCCACATCAGCTCACCTTCACTCACCTCGGACTCACCTTCCAACCACCTCGACTGATCAACTACTTCCCCAGTCTTCCGTTTCCACCGCCACAGCCTTTCCACTTCCGTCATCCAATGCCTACTTCCGGTACTTCGTACGGTCAGTCTCTTCCATCGAAGTCCTCTTCCTGCTCGCACTGGACTGCTGCAGGTCTCGGCTATGCCACTAAGCTGCTCGCTATGGCAGTCGAAGGACTGCAGACGTTTCCAGATTTCGTTGACCTTCCACTTCGAGATCAGGTGACGTTGCTTGAAGAATCATGGAGCGAGATCTTCATTCTGATGATGGCTCAACTGAACATCAATCCAGGTAAATAGCTGAATATCAATCCAGGTAAATAGTTGAACATCAATCCAGGTAAATAGTTGAATATCAATCCAGGTAAATAGTTGAATATCAATCCAGGTAAATAGCTGAACACCAATCCAGGTAAATAGCTGAACATCAATCCAGGTAAATAGCTGAATATCAATCCAGGTAAATAGCTGAACATCAATCCAGGTAAATAGCTGAACATCAATCCAAGTAAACATAATTTTGACATGTGCTACCTGTAGCGTATAATTATTTTTTAGAACAGTGCATGTGTCTGGCTGAAGAATAGGAGATGCGTTGACAGAAAACGAGTATAGGGACATAACCAGACATAACAAAACATAACGAGGCGAATTACCCAATTATTCAGTGATGGTACATTACAAATGAGATCAGATGGATAAGTGTATATCTGTGGGTGTTGGAGATGGATAGACGAGTCTTTTAGATTCCAAAAAATATAGACATTATTTTATCTACACTTATTACCGTAAAACTGTTGTCAATTATCATATGAAAGACTGTCGAAATTAAACGGGCTTTAGATTGAACACTGGTAATAGAAAATATTGTGCAGCTCAGCTGTGATATCAAAATCTGCAAAATTTTGGTTGACAATAATTGCCACACACTGTGATTGTGTTCGTAATTATTATATATTTTACTAGAGAACATTTTGGCTGAAGAAGCATGCAGCGAAAGCCGAGACCAAAGAATGGACGGTAGGCATGGCAACGGCGGCCGAAGTCACGGTGACCATAGCAATGGTCAGTTTCTGAGCGACCTGCGCAACGTCATCAGGCGCATCGGTGACTTACTTCCGGACAGCTTCGAATACACTTGTCTTCGAATTCTCGCGATCCTAAGACCAGGTATAATAACAATACACGAGAGTCGCTCGTACGTCTCTCTCTCTTTGACATCCACCTTCTTTCCTACGTTTAGCCTCTCTATTCTCTACGTCCTTTAAAAGCCTCGCTATTCAGAAACGTTGTCAGTGGCTATAGAAAGTAGACACGTTGTATGTCTGCGTTTCGTCCGTCATATCAACCTTGTCTTTAACTGATTCAAACACCTCTCACCTCTCACCTCTCAGTGAGGCTCTCACCAGTCACCACTCACCTCTCACCTCTCACCTCTCACCACTCACCTCTCACCTCTCTACTCATCACATGCCACAACATTATCACGACTACATCAGGTGATGTCGTCCTTACTGAAACCACGTTACAGTACATAGCATTACTTTTTCTCTTATTTATCAATCGACTGACTCTGATACTTTCAGAGCGATCGGATCTGCGATCACGAAAGCAGGTGGAGGAGATGCAGGAGACGGCGGAAGGGTTGCTGAGGGGACACACAGGCGCTCAGGGACCCAGTGGAATCATACGATTCGGAAAGCTATTGCTCGTTCTTCCGTCGCTCAGGTCTTTTCCATCGGGTCCAGTCAACGATTTGTTCTTCGGTCATTCGTCAGATGGCGATAGCAGCTCATCATCAACGCCCGTTGAACGATTCATCGGAAATCTACTCATCAGAAAGAACTAAGAACCAGTTCGTCTAAGAACAACAACAACAATCCGTTTAAATTAATGATCGTAAAACTAAGGAAAGCAGCCTTGAAATCACCAATGTGATAGAGAAGATGAATGAACCGCTAATTTTGTGAGAAACTTACTTCAGAACAATTGCTTCTTTCTTTTGTGCTTTTCAAAGCATTACAGTGTGCACAATCTCCAGCGAGTTTAATATAGGTTTAATATATATCTGCTGCGTGCATCATTAAGATGAATCGAATCAGTTGGTGAATCGATCGATTGTGTCTCATTCGACTCTTATAATTATTGTGATGGACGACCACTGCAGCGCAGACATCTTTAGCCTAGATTATACTCGGTATTGCTTAATTTAACGTATAGTTTTGCGACTGCCAGCGTTGCATACACAACATGAAGCCAACCCCAGAGTAGGACAGCTATAGAGCGAAGAGTGACAAACCGAATATGCCATATATTCTATGTGACTCGATCTATTTAAAATCGTCAGCCGTGTTTCCTTGTAGCAATGAACAACCCCATTTCCACATGCTTTTCTGCAGACTTGTAGAATTAGATTATGAAAAGGACACCAATCACCACAAGAAGCCCATGGCATATTTTATGAATAGCTTACTGTGTCGAAGTCTGACTGTCCGATTCTGCAATGCGTGTCATGTTCTTGTGCGTGTGTGTTAGCAACGAACAGCCGCGTTCTCAAAGTGCTTCTCCGTAGGCCCATATCATTGAGGAAAACAATCTAAACTGACTATTATCATTCATCATTCTGTTGCTGCGGACGTTATACCCAGATCATCGTGTAGGACATCTCTTCAGCATCTACGGAAACCCATGAAGCAGCATGCAGCCACCATTTCATCGAACACTCACCATCATCAACCAGACGGATGACGCCAACAACCCGCTCCTTTCCTCGTTCTACACTATATATATATACAATATATATATATATATACAATATATATATATATTGTATATATATATATATAGGGATTGGCGTCTGCAATATATATATATATATAATATATAATTATATATATAGTTTATATACACAATATATTATATATATATATATGGATTATACAATACAATACAATACAATACAATACAATACAATTCACTTTATTGCAACCAGAAAACAAGAAAACAATAAAAGTACAAAACATGCATGCATTGGCTACAAAGGGGGGCCCAAAAGGGATGGACATCCCGCTGGGAAGGGTCACCCAAGTAAAAAAGTCCCAAGAAAAATTAATCAAGATAGCTTAAAAGAAAGAGACTAAAACAAATTAGGTGATGACAGATTGCAGAAAAGCTTATATTGTCAAGAGCATATAGAGAAACAAACTTAACTAAGTACTTAACTAAAATCTTAACTACACATGGTCATGTGCACTTCAAGTAGCATTAGTGGAGGAGAGTAGAAGAACACGAAGTTTCTTTTTAAATACCTGCAGACTACTCGATTGACGAATGTCAATTGGTATTGTGTTCCATACTTTAGTGCCATAAGATTTAATAGTAAACCGCCTAGTATTAGATTGAGCTTTGACAGGGCGAAAAGCAGATGAATTCCTAGTGAAATGCGAATGGATGTCAGAGGCGTGAGGGAGGTAACCTTGGAATACCGAAGGAAGGAGACCGTGTTCGAGTCGAAAAAAGAACTCGCTAATTTGGAGATCCTTTATCTGGTCAATTTTCAGGAGATGAAGTTCATTAAAGGAAGGGCCAGTGTGTTCCCGTTTACGAATACCCGCAATTATACGAACAGCCCTCTTCTGTAAGATTACAAGTTTATGAAGCCTGGATTCGTATGTCGATGCCCAAACAAGGTTGCAATATGTGAGGTAGGGGTAGACAAGGGTATAATACAAATTCATTCTAATTGTCTTTGGCAAGATATAAGCAACGCGGGAAATAATACCAATATTTTTAGCAATTTTAGTTGCAATTTGATTAATATGAACTTTCCAGGTCAAATGTTGATCTATATGCACACCTAAGAATTTTGTAGATTCAACTTGATTGATGGAAATATCATCAATAAGCAAACAGAGATTGTCATTTGGCTTTATTTTCCGGTGGGATTTAAATAAAATAAAGTTGGTTTTATCTAAATTAAGGGTGAGTTTATTTGCATGGAACCAAACAGCTATGCTAGATAGTTCAACGTTCACAGTTTGAAACAACGTCTGCCATGAACCATTGGAGTAAAAAACGTTGGTGTCATCGGCAAATAGAATAAAAAACATTGTTGGAGAGACATTGGCCAAGTCATTAATATAAAGCAGGAAAAGGAGTGGTCCGAGGTTGGAGCCTTGAGGAACTCCATATTTGATCAACCCTAGCTCAGAAAGGACACCATTACAGAGAACTCTTTGTGTACGGCTCTCAAAATAGCTGGCAAACCATCTGAGCTGAGTCCCCCTAATTCCATAGTTGTCTAATTTTTTAAGCAAAATATTATGGTCTACCGTATCAAACGCTTTAGCTAGATCAAAGAAGATTCCCACTGAGTATTCATTATTTTCAATAGCCTTTGAAATCATGTCCTGCATATTTAATAAGGCCATATAGGGGGAATGACCAGGTTGAAATCCATGCTGAGATGGATAAATGATGTTAGAGTTTTTAACATAGCCATAGAGTCGATTATACATAAGTTTTTCATAGAACTTGGAGAAGTAAGGAAGAACGGAAATGGGTCTGTAATTGATTACATTGTCCTTATCGCCCTTTTTTAGTATTGGGACCACTTTAGCTATTTTTATGCCTTGTGGAACAATCCCACTACTAAATGAACAATTTATTATCTCCGCTAAAGGTCTGGCAACCAAGGAGAGATTGGGGGCCGCAATACAGGGGTCTATATCGTCAACACCTTTGCTATGCGTTAAACGTATATCACGGCCAATATCCATAATTTCCTCCGGGGATACCATTAGGAAACCCAAAGAGTTCTGCCGAGGGGCCTGTAAGTAACTATGGTAAGGGAGAGGTGAATCTGGTATTTTCTTTGCCAAAGAATGGGCTATGTTGGTGAAGTAGTTATTGAAGCTATTGGCCATTTTTTCTGGATCTTTAACATTTTCTCCGTTAATTTTTAACGATTCAATTTGTGTCTCCTTATTTTCCAATTGCATTATGGAGCGAATGAGTTTCCAAGTCCTCCTTAGGTCGTCTTTATATTTGCAGAATTCAGATGCATAGTAATTTTTTTCTGCTTTGACTCTAATAGCCTTAAATTTATTCCTATATACAGTAAATTTATTTTTATTATAAGCATTTGGATTTTTTATATATTTTAAGTACAATGAAGCTTTCTTCTTACTAGACTTGAGGAGCCCAGCAGTCATCCAGGGTTGCTTAAATCTAGACCCCTTAGCGTTATTTTTTTAGACACAATCGGGAAGGCCTGATCATAAGCGTTTTTATATTTTTCAATAAACACTTCATATGCCCCGTCAGCATCTCCATTATTGCATGCAGTCGAGACATTATCCCAATTACTATCAGCAAGTAGGGATTTAAATTGTTCTGATCTTTCCTCATTAATTATGCGATGGTCATAATAATTCGGGAAGCTTCTCTTGTAATTACCAAATGCAAAGTGTGCGAATACTGGCAGGTGATCAGACAAGTCAGCTATGAAAATGGTTGAATCAATCAGACTAGACCAGGCATTAGTGAATATGTTATCAATCAAAGTTGATGAGGTTGGTGTGATACGAGTGGGTTTCGTGATGGCTGGGATAAGCTGATGGGAAGTCAGGTTATTATAAAATATATTAGTTTCTTTATGTTCATTGATTTTTAATAGGTCAATGTTAAAATCTCCTAGTAGGACAATATCTTTGGTTCCCTTGATTGGCGTCTGCTACAGTGGCTGCCTCTGCTACTTCTCGATTCTTGCATCATAATTATTATTACTATATATTCTTATTACTTTTGTGTTTTATTTTATATTTCATTTCGATATGCCATTGTGCATTTACAAATGGAGGTCATACTTACTTACTTAATCTAATCATAAAATATGAATGATATAACATGTCGAGATGGTATTTGGTCTTATTCAATGGCATCTTCTTGGATTCAGTCCATCGCATGATGTCTATGTAAAGACAAGTGAGAAGTCTCACTTGTCTTTACATATCGTCAGAAGTCAGAAGACGTCAAGAATACAAATCATCGGACTAAAGTCAATCATTCCAACCTCCCAGATTAGACTACAGTACTTCAGTAATAAAAAGACAAACGACCAAGCTATAATACAACGCAATTGTTTAATGCCATCACCTATATTACAGAAATAAGTTACTCTGAGTATCGTACCAGAATAGTTTGAAACTGTTCTTTCGTCTGATATAATTATCAGTCAGTGATTTACATAAAGCCATTCTTCTTCGGCGTTAGGTCACAACTCCTCCTCCGCTGCTGTCTCTGAAGACAATGGCGGCAGCATTGATATCTTCGACGACGACGACGACAAACATCAAGTCAGATGTCATGAAGTCGAGATGATGAAACGGAGTTTAGGATGAGAGATGACAGACATAGGCGTACGAGGCGGGGGTCCAGGGGGGGGGCAAATGTCCGACCCCCAAATTTAGGGCAAGTCTGTTTTTTTCGGGCAAGTAGACCCGGGAAAATACTAAAAATTAGTATTTTTAACGACATATTTCAACTTTTTTGTTTGGGAAGAATATTATTTCCCGCCGCAAGATTAATTTTTCGGGCAGAAGTAAAATCTTTTACCCCCCACTGCTGAAATCTCCCGTACGCATATATGATGACAGACAAGGTCATAATACGACTAGATTCTCAGGAAAATGGTTAAACGAGAGGATTTGAAAATTTCAGAGACTTATAGTAGAGATTTATACCAGCATCATGTACTGCAGTGAAAGACTGAGAGTTGTGCGAGAAATGAAACGGTGACAAGAAATACGTAGATGAACTGTGGAAGCAAATCGATTGAGAGAGGAAGAAGAAGGATTGATGAAAGTGGAAACAGTGACATTAGAAGATCATCGAAATTTCGTGTACTAGGAAAGCCAAAAATAGAAAAAATGGAAAATAAGGACAGCTTGAATAAATTGGACAGATATCGAAGGCGATTTGTGTCAAGATTCGAAACCGACGATCCTTCGCTTTTCTAGTTTCCGCAGATACATGTATAATAATTATTATGGTAGAGCAGTGAGAGAGAGAGAGAGAGAGAGAGAGAGAGAGAGAGAGAGAGAGAGAGAGAGAGAGAGAGAGAGAGAGAGAGAGAGAGAGAGAGAGAGAGAGAGAAAGCGACATCTCCTCATCGGAGAAACTGGATTAGGATTGGTGGAAGTGGAAGCCGTTCAAGACTTTTCTCGAGACGATGTTTTCCGATCTGTTGTCGAATGATTGCTCGACAAAGTTCCGTCAAAGTCGGAGGATTCGCTGAAATAGAAACGAAACCAGAATCAGCACAAAACAAAATTTAATTTGATCAATCAATTGAGATCGTTGATTGTTTGATTGATAATCAGTCACTGATCCAGATCTTTACCACGTGAACTTAACTCTATGTGTGCACCAATGCACTTGAAACACTTGAGTTATTGCTTTCAAGTGTTGAAGAGGACGACATAAATATTAGAACAGAAAAAACGTGTTCTGAGTGCAGGTAACACTGAGGCCGATTTTTAGCCTAGATGTTTGCAGTTCGTGTGCACTGTGTCGTTATCAGTGATCGCCGTCGTATTATTTTCTACGGCAGTGTGAATCAAGGTTAGTTGACTGAGGAGGAGCGACGAAAGGAGGCTAGAAGACCCGTCGTGTTCAAACGAGGCATGAGATAATAAGTTGATCTCGAGAGATCATCATTTGAAGGATGACAGCCACACGTGTGATGATGATGATGATGATGATAATGATGATACGTCTCATACAGAAATTGCCTGTTCAAGCGTGATCCTCCGTCTATCATAGTCTATGCCAAACACTTGCACTCTCTATAACAGGAGAGAAATGGACAGAAAAAGAAAGGCAGACAAACACACAGACAAAGAAAGACAGAGACAGAGAAAGACAGAGACAAAAAAGACAGAGACAGAGTCTGAATCACAATACATTACTATTCTCTGCACAGACATCACTGCTCATCCTTCTGAGTATTCTCTCTCTGTTTCTCTACCAGAGATGGACAAAATAATTATTAGTTCAATTGTGGCTAAACGATGAGAATTATATCTGTTTGTCTAATTAATCGAACAGCTAATTGATTAGTTATAATATTGCCAATTAGAAACATGTGCTACTGAAATTTGCTAAGCGATTACAATGAGAAAAGTTTGAATCTAGTCAATTATTAAATCAGAATGAGCTAAATTTGTCTATAATTGATTGATTGGTTGAATGAATTGAATGCAATCGATCGCTCTCCCATCTCTGCGTTACGCACACACACACACACGCACACACACACACGCACACACACACACACACGCACGGACATGCACACGACTACACAGAAAGGTTCTTATGCCTATAAACAGATTTGTCTCCTGGGTTTCCCGTCTAATGAAGTTTGATAAGATCAACGTCATGAATCTATGGACCTATAAAATGTAACAGATCTTTTGAATCAATAAAAATAAAGATGAAGTTTAAACGCTGCATCCAGATGAGAAATCCAGACCCGAACAACTAGAGAAGGTGAAAAGAAAGTTTTAAAATAAATTTTGACTAATTTTTGTTGAACTCATGCATGAAAGGTTGTAACTAACGACATTTGATGATTAAAGAGAGGAGGTGCAGTGCAGACTGTAGACGGAATCTTCAACCTAAGACGATTATCACACCAGGAAACGGTATTGCAATGACAGTGTCCCTTTAATTAAGATAAACGTAGGCCTACTAAGCTCGATGGTACGTATGCGAGTAATTTATTTAAGAAACCAAAAGACGTAGGCTATTAAGGTAGACGATTTCTATCTTAATACTCATTTCGATTTCTTAGATAATAATTAACTTTCACGTTAAATGTTTTAGTTCAAGACTTGAGGACTTGTGAAATTGATTTGATGACGATTGAGACAGATTTATGGCGGATGAGATCAAAGAACTCCATGAGAAATTCATCCGAAATTCATGTTACATCCACCAATCCAGCACTTTTTTGTTGAATTACTCTAAGCATAATTGCTTGAACAATACCATAGGCAGGCATATCAATGCATTTTAAAGTGAACCACACAGCGAGAGTAAAATACAAAACACAAATGAACATCTTGCGATTACAAAGTTGCTGAAAACGTAAGTCGTGTTCGGTATCTCTGGTTCATGGACAGAATCTGAACGCAACTAAAATGTTGCATGGGAGACTAAGCGAAGACCAAACTAAGATTGACTCCGTGTTCTATGTGCGATTGTTCACAATGCGCATGCGTGGCGTTCTAGATTCGACTGTTCTCAAAAGTCTATGTAGCCTACTATGTGCTTGTTCGAACTCTGCCATGGCTCTATAAATAACACACATCGGGTAGCTTCAAAATTTCGCCCCTCGTTGAAAGGCAAACAAATGTGCGAGTGTTATGTCTTTATCCTACGCACGAAGAGCAAACATGGCTATGACAACAGTTTGTTCAAAGAAAATAGAGGCACAATAGGCCTACATTCACAGATCACCCACAAGTGTCTTTCCTGTCTGGATGCTTAACGGAAGTTGCATCATTCCCCTCGGACATAATAATTATTAACGGAAGTTGCATCATTCACCTCGGACATATTAATTATTAACGGAAGTTGCATCATTCCCCTCGGACATAATAATTATTAACGGAAGTTGCATCATTCCCCTCGGACATATTAATTATTAACGGAAGTTGCATCATTCCCCTCGGACATAATGATTATTAACGGAAGTTGCATCATTCCCTCGGACATATTAATTATTAACGGAAGTTGCATCATTCACCTCGGATATAATAATTATTAACGGAAGTTGCATCATTCCCCTCGGACATAATAATTATTAACGGAAGTTGCATCATTCCCCTCGGACATAATAATTGTTAACGGAAGTTGCATCATTCCCCTCGGACATAATAATTATTAACGGAAGTTGCATCATTCCCCTCGGACATAATAATTATTAACGGAAGTTGCATCATTCACCTCAGACATAACAATTATTAACGGAAGTTGCATCATTCTCCTCGGACATAATAATTATTAACGGAAGTTGCATCATTCCCCTAGGACATAATAATTATTAACGGAAGTTGCATCATTCACCTCAGACATAACAATTATTAACGGAAGTTGCATCATTCTCCTCGGACATAATAATTATTAACGGAAGTTGAATCATTTCCTCGGACATAATAATTATTATCAACATTGACCACACGAACATTTGCTTGATAGGAGAGTCTTTAGTATGTTCATGATATTGTAAAAATTCAGTTCGTAGGAACTTAACACCATCTCAAAGTATTTCATAGAATCATTAGTAACATCTCACTAGCAATAGACAGATACTCTAAGAAAAATTATTCTGAGATCTTTGCTACATTTATTTGGATTGCAGATGAGATGACTTACGTTCATTGGATCCGATGTATCGGATGGTCACTTCGCAATGACCCCAGACGGCACTGACCGCAGGGTAGAGCGTCTTGCCCTTCAGTCCAGTGAAAGCCACTCCCAAGTAATGTCCTTCGATGGCAAATGCCATCGTTCCAGCGTCCATGTCGAGTATGACGGTGATGTCATCGGGAATGGAAGCAGGCATACGCTCCACCAGAAGATGATGCCCGTTCTCTGCGTGGCACATGACGCCAGGGTGGCTCCTACCGTTGTGCCACAGTCGGTTCTTCACAAGGTCCCAGCCCCATGTCTCCGCATTGCCACCGACCAGACACTTGTAGCCGATCTGCTGTAGTGGTGCTTCGGCTGTGGCCACACCAACGACAGCGTGTGATCCTCTCTGGTCTGCCTTCCATCGTATCGTCCACGCGTGCAGTCCTTGCGAGTAACCGACCTTTGCTCGAATGGCATCCGTCGTTCCTTGAACAGGAAGTCGCCTAAAGGTCAAAGGGTCATCTCTCCTGACCCGGATGCATGTTGATCGATCGACTGGGTTCCACGAATTAGCCAATTGCAGATCGCTGACGTCATCTGACCTCCTTCTGTCCAATAGGAAGTCGAGCTTCGATTGCCTGCTTCCAGTCAGATCCATTATTGCCATAGAAACGACTCTACTGCGTTTTGAATTGTTCTTGCGGATGCACAATGGCATGACGGTCATTGTCTGAGACGGAGAGAAAGAGGGAGACGGAGAGAAAGAGGGAGGACCCGCTTCATGCACGGAGTCGGTTGATGTTGCCGAACCGAACTCACCAGACACCTTCTGACCCATCGATTATTTATTTTTATCTTGACCACAGCAACAGAGGAGGAACGAACGACACCGCAGGATGACTTAAACTAAGATCCGAAGATACGAAGTCCAGCTTCTCAACTGAAGTTCTGCAAGGAACAGATCGGTTTTCCTTCAAATCTATTTGCTGCAAAAGAAATCAGTTAATGCTACCGTTAAGAACACACCGGTGTTTCAAGAACAGGTATATTTATAGGCTAGTGATAAGTGAAACATAGGATGTAGCAGCAATTAAATCGAACTATACCTTTCACGCTTTTTACATAAACCAAAGTTTCGAAATCTGTTGCACAACAATATTTCATATGTTTATCGACCACATGCAGAAACGGAGGGAAACGTCTTAAGAACACATTCCTCGACTTCTTTATTGATGCAAATATGATGCACAAAATAGGCCGTATACTTTTTATGAATTACAATTTAGCTCACATAAGCTTAGATATTAATTTTAGGTAAACTGATTCAATCTTATGGTTCACCCAAAGTTTTGATAAATATTTTCAGAGTTGGTCTAAGGTTGGTTTGCCTCAATTTTAGAGCTAGTCAATAATCAAAATCTATAATCCTTTATATGACTTATAAATGCGGGTTTTTCTAAAGCAAGTATGTCATTTTTTATATTTTACTGGTGATGATTTTTCAATGCCTATATATAAATTGCATTCCACTGGTAACGATTCCCATCTTATAATTCACTTTCTACTGGCACCGCTTTTCAGTGCCTCTGCCTAATGCCACGCGATACTTCGATACGCACAGTGGCTGTAACATAAATCTATAGTATTTAAGATTATTAGCCTACTAAGACTGATGTCCATAATAGGCCTACTTGTGCTTCTTTTAGGATAGTTCGTGCGCATTCTATATACATGTATGTGCACGCAAATATACATATGCCTATACATAAATAATAGTAGACTATATATAGGGTGATCCACAAAAATCGTTCACAGGTTTCATATAATTTCAGTTGTCCACAAGGTTTGTTTTGTTCTTTATCGTGATTAGGCTATAGGCCTAACAAACATGAACATTTTTGATTAAAAATAAATATAGGTCAGTGGTTCCCAACCTTTTTTGACTTTAGGGCCACTTTTTCTAAGTTGGAGGACACAAGGGCTACTTTTTCTTAGTTAAAGAACATTGGGGCATATAGGGAGCCACAATGCTAAAATGTAATTATCTAAAAGCATATAAAATTGTTGGAATTGAGAGATGGCCATTAATTTTTAGGACTGGCGGGCCATTTTTTGAGGCCTCGCGAGCCACTTTTGGCCCGTGGACCACGGGTTGGGAACCGTTGGTATAGGTCAACACTTTTGACAGTTTTGTGTTACGTGAACAAAAATAGAAAAATGGTTTCTTATGACGTGAGCGACTCTAGTCTTGACTGGAGTTTAAAAATTTATGTGACGGTTCGCAGCCAGTCGAAGAATAAACTGTTTCTTTCTTCAGCCTTTGTCTTTGTGAGTGAGAGGAATTCGGATTCCACGCAGTGCTTCGTGTCACTATTTGACATAAACAATAAGCCTCATAACAAAATTAATAGAACCGAATCTGTGATATTCTTGAATTCGCCAGCAGACAACTCGAATTGAGTCTTCAGAAGGAATACTTTAAGCTCTCTGCTTCCTGCTCCATTTCTTTCATCTCGTCATTTGCAGCAACATCATCAAGCAATTCTTGAAGATAGTTTTTGAACATGCCCTGCTCCATTCTGTCAGTTGCTCGCTGTCGTGTTACGTGAACCTTCAGATCCATTTGGTTCTGATGCAGCTTTCAGTTTTCTAGCACGCGACTCAACCCTCTTACCGTTGGTATTCCAGGTTGCATCCAAATACAAATCCTTGCGTCACAGAACATTTTGTAACTCTTTTCCTTTCAGTTATGCCTATATAATGAAGCTGTGTGGGTCGGATCTCAAATTAAACGAGTGAGACATAACTTATTATTAGCCTAATAACGAATGTAACTACGACAGAATACCGACGTTTGCCTCCGTTTAAGTTATCATGCACGACACCTTATAGGCTTGCCTCCTGTCTTCCCGTCTCCCAGCGTATCGACTACAGAATCGGCATGCTGGTTTGTCATTGTCTCCTTCGCTATGCTCCGGCCTATCTAGATATAAAAAAACATTATGCGAGCTCTGCTGCCCTGTATTTGTTGCGCTAGCTCGCAGAGTTCTTGATCCCTCGTGTTTGAAGCTTAGCCTGTGAGCGTTGCGCTTTCTCAGTTATGGGTCCATCTGTCTGGAAAAGTTTCCCGTTAGAGATACACATGTCACCAGGGGTTGGATCATCAACGTTTTACAGGCTCATCAACAGTCTTATTATTTAAAACGTGGTTGGACCGCGTAGGCTTCTTGAAGAGCCGCTATGCAAATTCTTGCAATAAATGAATAAAAAAGGCACAATAGCAAACAAACAAAAAAATATGGGTTGACCTCTTAATGTTGCGCAGTCAGGCTGAAACTTAACAGGGAACTATCGAGGCCTAAAAAAGCCAAAAGACAAAAATAAGCCTTGTGGAGAAACGATTGCACAAACTTAAACTTTTTGAACCACCTTAATAGTGGGCCCTATATACATGAACATGAGCATTGAGCAATCGGTAATGGCCTATTATATACAATTTATGCATGTATTCATTTGTACATAGAATGCACAATTGTGCACGTGTATACATGCATACAGACTGTGCATTATGGTATATGCAGGTTTGTTCATAATATTCAAAGCCTGCACAACTATAGTATCTCTATCTAGCATCTAATACTCGGTGTCTAATATTCAAATATATTATATAACCAGTTCTAGCATAAAATTTATATTGTGTCTATAGACCATCTAATATCCGCATGCGCTATCCTGTATTATCGCATATAGTATTTACATATTTAGCATAATTATTATGTATCTAATATTTAGTACTTATGCCTAGTAGGCCAACTCTTGTATCTATCTATGGTTGTTGCTTGTATCTAACTATGGTTGTTCCGTATCCAACCTCGGCATGGAAACCATAGAAACCGAAACAATGATCATGGTATAAAATTCTTTACTGTATTCTTTACATCTCATCTCACCTGGTATAGTGACTTCTTTCTGCAGTCGAATTGCTTGTTACCTGCGTTGCTGCTTCGGTTAAATTGACGAATCGAATACGTTTGCAGGTGCTTCTCAATCTCACAGCAGTCTATTTCTGTCTCTGTCTCTCTCTCTCTCTCTCTCTCTCTCTCTCTCTTTCTCGCCAGTACACGCGTACTCGGCCAACGGCTGTAAACAGTCGGGTGCACATGCACTACGGCTGGTCATGCATTAGCCGCTTGGCTGCCGCGCCGTGCATGTGCACCTGCAGGAATACCGATGACGAAGACGACGACGATGACGAAGACGAAGAGACAGATATTTATAATCATATATACGTACATGTATATGTATTATTACATATGTATACACATGTATAATTGTATATTGAACTGTGGCGGCGGCTGCGCTGTGTGCGCCGCGTAGGAGGTGTGTGTCCTTGTGCTCAGGACAAAACACTTCGCTTGTATAAGCAGAAATGATTGTAGGCCCTATATACTAAACATGATTATGCGTATATATATATATGTATATGTATATGTATATGTAATTATTTATAATGTGTATTATGTAGGCTACGTGTGTGTGATCTGAATATAGTAAGTCATGTTGAATTAATCGATAATAATAATCCAAAAACTCGACTAAATAATATTTTCGCAACTGAATAGAATTCCGAAAATAATTCGACGAACGAATAGAACAGTCGAACTCTTGTTCTAAATCAGTTCTACTCAGAAAAACGTTTGCGTTTCATTAATTATCAGCTGACTGCTGAAAACAATGATCTACACTGTACTTCAGCAAACGATTGTTGATATCGAACAGTCAGTCAATATTTACACTGAACAGTCTTGTTGCTCTTAAGTTTCAGCCCAAATTCGCAAACATCTTTTCGTTGACATCTTCGTAAATCACTGCAGGATCCCATGCACTGTTGTCACTTATTGTACAAATTTCAAGTACACATTGTTTACGGTACAACTTCATGAAAACTCATCGGAAAGTCGTGAGTTGTGAGACAACGATCACGCAGAATGATCTTCAGACGATGTGAATAATTAATTAGAGAGAAGATCAAATGAGAAAAAGTTGATTTCGTAGTTTGATATTATAATACAGGTCATTGTGGTAATGGTCATTGACTCATTGCGATAGGACTCATGTGATGAGACTCATGTGATGAGACTCATGTGATGAGACTCATGTGATGAGACTCATGTAATGAGACTCATGTGATGAAACTCATGTGATGAGACTCGTGTGATGAGACTCATGTGATGAGACTCATGTGATGAGACTCATGTGATGAGACTCGTGTTAGACATTTGTGATTCTAAACACGACCTCACGTTCAGCGTTCGTTTATGTAATTATACGATGTAAACGCTGTTGCTTGTTGTTGTTGTTTGACGACACTACATGAGTGATAACACGGATGATTAGTGTCGCCCTCCTCCTTTATCCAGGCTTGGGACTGGCACCGTCAGAGTGCGAACAGTGGCGGACGGCGCTCGACGATGCCTATAATGGACATATTGGCATTACATGTCAAGAACGCCTTGCATGATCTTAATACGCGTTCATTGCTCGTCGCTTCGAAAGTATCATGTATCATGTATCTTCTCTATTCCTATGGCTCTTGGTTTGACCATTTTGTCCTGTGAACATTGGACGGCGGACTCATGAGGTCGGGCATCGAGAATGTCGTCAACAGTTACGGCTCTCTTCATGATCTCCAATAAGATTGCAATCCGCGCTACAAATCAAAGATGGCGGACTTGGCATCCGTATATGTATACGCCTAGAGTCGTTTCGCTTCTTCTTCTTCTTCTTCTTCTTCTTCTTCTTCTTCTTCTTCTGCCTATATTTTGCTTCAGCTGCGTCGACTTTCAACCTGCAAAAAACTGCCAGCTTTGCAACCGGTGTAGCAGCCACAGACCAGTTCGTGTCGGATCTATTAGAGGCACGTGCGCTGTGACACATTGTCTGAGACTATATATTATTATGCACCCATTTCCCGGAAAAGGGATAAGACGGAAAATCACCACTAACTCTAAAGTGAACTTAAACGCCGGTCTTGTCTTGGAAGTGCATTTGTCCGCCTATTTCCGTCAATTTCACAAACATGATAGGCCTAATTATTATCAATTTTTCTGACTTCATCGGTGCATGTAGTTGCACCCCCATAATATAGCCACTATAGTAGGCTATAGCCTACATTGCTGTAATATAGTATAGTTACTATACTATATTAGTAGGCCTATAATACACGTGGTTACACCTCTGCTTAAAGATATTGAATCCAACACATTTCGAGCGACATGTTCGCATCGAATAAAGGTGTATGTAGACCTACGTAATGTAATTCTATACGAAAGAACGGTGTAATGTCAGTTATCGTGACAAAGTCTGGGTGATGGTAGCTAATTAAGTAAGTAAGTAGGCGGTAGGGTTGTAGACAATTACCTGATGATGTAATATTGGTTGATTTTCAGACATGTATTTTTGTTTACATGTAAACAGTATACATGTTTGTATGCAGTATACATGTTGCTCCTCTTTGACATGAACCTTGTAAGTAAGTGTTCCTTCTGTCTGCTGCTGATAAAGTGAAAAAACGTTGATAGCAGTCGATAACTTAGCGACTGGTTGCGACTTGGAGGCTTAGCGGTTGGGGATGGCGTCGAATGGCGACGCCGCCAATGTAGGACGGTAGGCTATATACGACGGAGAGTTGTGCTAGACTTCGTTATTAGCCCCATGAACAGCAATTTGGTCTACAATAATATTGGTGACAAACTGCTAATAGACTTACATGAATAAATAACCGAGCAACTATAATATGTTGTGTGTCACGTCTTGGGAATTTTCATAAAAGTAGCCCAACTGATTCAACTGTGAATGTAAATGTCCAAACCCAATGACAGTGACGCTCACCATTTTGCCAATTATTTGTCATTGGACACGAGACAGAAACAGTCATTTGGGCAACGGAGAAGTCGTGACTCGTGAGCGGCGTCTCAGATGATGTTACGGAAATTTCCTGACCTTATAAGACGCGGACGAAACATGTTTCTAACAATTCATAGCAATTCTTAAAGCGATACGGTATTGTACGGACGAAGATCGCGAATAATAATAATAATAATAATAATAATATAAGAGGATTTTTCATCATCAGCTAAAGATGGGATCATCTTCCGAATGTCGACAGTCGACCGACGCTTCTGCTTCTGCTTCTGCTTCTGATTCTGTGACGTCGAATGATGACGTCATGTCAGTCATTGACAACAACGAGGTAGGCATTCATGGGAGGTGAACCATGACAGACTTTTAACCTCTAGTTATATTACTGCTTTTTCGGCAGAGAAGACCATAGTCTGCAAAAACACCTCACAGGCTACATGAAACAGTGTCCACTGCTAGGGGAACAAAATGGAGTTTCTTTGCCATAAATATTACTTAGGCAAAAGCTATAAGTATGGTTAATATGGATCTAAAACTATATTTTCGAGAATAAAGGGCGGCTGACATTGTTGAATGTGCAGTTATCTAGTCGAGAATGTCCAGTTGTGGTCTGAATTTTGAGAGCTTGGTTCAACTACACAAGTACACATCTCTTTCGATTAGCTGCGAATGTTTTCCGGGCCTACAATTTCAAGTAGGCCTATACAGTTTTATAGCCTCAGCCAAGCGTGTAGCTTATTTGAGGCACTTTGTGGCTTTAGTAGTTTGCCCCGTGCACATGTTAGTTTTACATCCGCTTTAGTGGAGGCGGAGAAACGATTTAAGATAGAAATTGTAATTGTAAAGACCGGTAGGCCTATGCATCTAAGTGTCTAAGGTTTGAAATTCGGCAATTACTTTGATACCTAGTGCCACCTTGCGATTGCCACGCCATCTATTGAATGGAATAGTAAGAATTGCTGGGATTTGTTCTGCTTTGGTTGATGTTCAACTGCATCACAATAATATACAACGAAACAATTCGTGTGACTTTGTCTAAGTGCGACGGGTGATTTCACGGACAGGTCTACGTCTTGTATTATTTTTATAATTAAGATAGTTAATTTTGTCGTCTCAACGGAAGAACCGTTGTTGTGGTTGTCGACGCCTAGAAGTGTTGGAGTGTTGAAGTGTTAAAACCAAAACTATAGGAACCGAGACAGATAGGCTATAATTAAAATTGTAGAAAGGTTACTTGGAACTTAGTGGTTCCCACTCAAGTCCGCGACTGTGGCCATGGCTTATGTTATGCATGGGTGTAATTGTATCTGTACTATGATAATCATAATAAAACGCATTTTAGAAATAAATCCATAGCAAGAGAACGGCTGCTGCTTTTGCTTTCTGCGACGTTCTGCGCTTTTGTTGCATTGGCTTTGAAAATAATGTTGCTTGATTGAACGAAGTGAAGGCAATTGAAATAATTGGTACAGAATGTTTCTTGGTTTCATCTTCAGAACAAGACAGGCATTATAACCATTTAACAATGGAGTAAGTTCTTGTTCCTGTCCTGTCACAATCTCAATCTCGGGTAGGACTTGGTTGACGGACGTTGCCTTTCTTCATTTATTCATTCATTCATTCATTCATTCGTTCGTTCATTCATTCATTCTGTCATTCATTCATTCATTCATTCATTCATTCATTCGTTGAATGCATTTGCATGACGTCTCTTCACGGGGACTACTCAGTCTCAGAGGCGCTCCGAACTCCAGTTCGGCCAAATAAAACCGTCTTATAGATGATAGAGGAATATATTATATAATAAATATAAATATATCAATATATTATATACATATAATGATGTCAGTATATGAAACAAACGTCTATTATCTAATTACATCGACCATCGCCGCTGCACCTAATAATCAAACAGACTACACTCAAATCTATTGAAACAATATTTCGTCTGCAGAACTCATTAACTGCTATGGCACTGTTTAGAAAAGAAACACTGCATCGTCGTATATGACATGGCATGACATGATATGACATGTTATGACATGGTATGACATGGCATGACATGGTATGATATGGTATGACATGGTATGATATGCTATGACATGGTATCATATGGTATTATATGGTATGACATGGTATGACATGGTATGATATGGCATGACATGGAATGACATGGTATGACATGGTATGATATGGTATGTAATGGTATTACATTGTATGACATGGTATGATATGGTATGACATGGTATGACATGGTATGGTATGGTATTATATGGTATGACATGAAATTATATCGTATGATATATGGTATGATAATACTATGCTATGGTATTACATTGTATGACATGGTATGACATGGTATGATATGGTATGATATGGTATGATATGGTATGATATGGTGAAGCTCTTTCAGTAGAAAAATCCTTACGATGAAGTTGTTTGGACTTTCGCCTTGTAACTTGGGACAATTTATCGATCAAAGATAAGTAAGGTACATTTACAGGTTTGTTTAAAATTCCAATAGCCTAATGTCAAAGGGTCGAAGCTAAAAGGGGATAGATCTAATGCGCCCGTATCACGAAATAGAGTATCCTCTAATAATCGTATCCCCTTTGCAATATAATGTATCAGGCCGGATGAATCTGAACGACCTGACTATCTGACTATCGACCATTGTGCAGAAGTATCACCCGCGAGTCGTACGCAATCTGCCTCTTCGAAAAAAGTATCGTCTGCAACTTGATTACAAATGGGTTTTTTAAATTCCATTTATGACTCTGTCATTCGTGGTCAGAAGTTTTAAAAAATAATGCTAAATATAATAAGCCAATCGTTATTGTCTGTCTGTCTGTCCCTCTCTGTTCTCTCTGTCTGTGGTAATGGGGTAATGCTAAGCTTGAAGCTTCGATTAGACCTCTGCGATTCCTCTTCAATATTATCGGTGCACACGCTTTCAAACCTGATGTCTGTCTGTCTGTCTGCCTGTCTGTCTGCCTGTCTGTCTGTCTGCCTGTTTGTCTGTCTGCCTGTCTGTCTGTCTGCCTGTCTGTCTGTCTGTCTATCTGAATGTTAGACAATAACAGTCGCAACATAAAATGTCAATGTTTTCTTTATTAATTTGATCGCTTCTTCGTTATTGTGGCTACGACCAGGAAATTTTGACTGCATGTGTGGGTTATTTGGGATTGAGTGATCGCCAATAGAATACAGGTAATAGCAGAAGGCTTCAAGGACAGAAGTAATTTTCTAGGGGATCAGTTTTCTAAGGGACAGAGGCGTTTGTCCAGAAGCATATTACCCATGCATACCAGTGTTGGAATGCTATGTAAAATGTAAAGGCATGAGGCTGACTTCAGTCCTTCGATACCCATCTACGTTTTCATCCATTCATGAGTATATAATTATATTCACTTATCATTCATCATATCAAACGGTTATCATGTAGGATTACGGTGCTTTTGTATGCTGTTATAGTACGCATATAGCTGAGCTTACAGTAATTCCATAGATGACTAATAGATAATTGCATCTATAATGATGTTTGGTCTCATTGGGTAATTCATGAGCGGGGTGGGGTGGAATGGGGTGGATCGGGGTTGGTAATTCATGAGTGGGGGGTGGAGTGAGGTGGGGTGGGGTGGGGTGGGGTGGAGCGGGATGGGGTGGGCTATGTGCTCCATTTCAATGGATCGTCTGCTGTTTCCGGGCATACAGCCATCAGCACTGCAGCTGCCATCCTCTGCACCTCGTTTCATTAGTAGCATCTAATTTCTGTCGATGTTCCTCTGCTGGATCCGGGTTCAAATGCCACCAATTACATCTCTCTCTCTCTCTCTCTCTCTCTCTCTCTCTCTCTCTCTCTCTCTATCTCTATCTCTATCTCTCTCTCTCTTTCTCTCTCTCTCTCTCTCTCTCTCTCTTTCTCTCTCTCTCTCGTATACAATCACCAGAGCAGCAACTCATCATGTGTGCTTAGCCAACGATGCTATCATTACTTAATGTGGCCATACAGACATTGCAGTCTATAGTTATTCTCAGCCTCGGTCTCTCACTCACTCTGTCTTCTTCTCTGTGTCTCTGTGTATGTCTCACTCTATGTTTCTGTCTATACATACATACATTGTATGTATGCATGCGTATGATTTCTACATTGACATGATAAGCATAAGCATGAAAAGTATTTTTACATGCACATAGATACTTCCATGCACGATACATAAATATAAATACGCGTTTAATAATTATTTGTTCCGGTTCGAATAATATATACATAACATATATATATGTATATATGTATGTTTACTACATTGTGTAGGTATTTTATCAATAGAAAAACTCGTTGCGAGACTATAATATTTATTGACATAAATGTCATAGCAACGAATATTGCGTTGAGTTATGATGATGATGAGTTGGATCATGAGCGTGATATTAGTTTTCTGGAATAATGACTCTGACACAAAGTGAGTCTTCTTCTCCTTCTCCTCCTCCTCCTCCTCCTCCTCCTCCTCCTCCTCCTCCTTCCTCTTTCTTCTCCTCCTACTCCTCGTCCTCGTCCTCGTTCTTCTCGTCATCTTCTTCTTCCTCCTCTTCCTCTTTTTCCTCTTCCTCCTCCTCCTCGTCCTCCTCTTCCTCTTTCTCCTCCTCCTCTGTTCGTTCTTCCAACTACGGTGCGTTGTTGGCAAGCAAACAGTTGTTGCTATAATTATGGTGAATGATGTGCATCTCTACATTGTATCTATATTCCTATTCGATGAATTTATCGATGCTAAACTTACTTACCTACTAACTGAATGACATTCTATCTTTCCCAGTGCTGAAAGTGCGGGAAAAGAAGTGCCAGAACTCCCCTTATCTTTCCAGGCTGTGCTGGCCAATAAGTGGCTGGAGTTCTTTCCGTCTACTCTTGGTTTTAACGTTTCATTTGCTCTTAAGACATCGTCGACTTGATAGCATTTGAGATCGATCTCTTAACTGTCTATAATATTATATATGATATATATATATATAATATATAATTATAATTTATAACTTATAATATTATATATAATTTATAGACCTATGCAACTAATTAATTGGATGAACTATTGATGTCTCCTGAAACATCAGGACTAACTGAGTTGTGGATTCCATCGAAAAAAGTGTCACGCTCTCCTGTTCTTTGATTGCAGTTCTTTTGATTCCCATACATTCAATACTGCAGCCTCACTATTTCACAACTTAAGCAACAAAGAAAAAGTTAATTGTAAATATGTGGATCTGCAGATTGTGGTTAGCTCATAAGATAGCCTACGATCGTCAAAGAAACGTAGTATAGCCTAGTACTGATGGATCCTAAAGACTAAAGTTGAAGTTCGTCGAAAAGCAGCAGACCCTTTCAACCAATGACTGAGTTGTGCGAAATAATAATTCTCAACGCACAACCTCATATTTAAATCGCGATAATCTTATGATGCGATTATTAGAAGAGAAGCAGTTTTACGTATTCGTTGCATTAGAATTATCATACGCACTTTAAAAAGTTTCTTCAAGAATTGAACAGACTCGACCACAGATGAATAGGCCTACGACCACTTTTGCAGAAACTCGATCCTTTACCATCATTTGTGTGTTGTTATGAAATTCCATTTCCTCCACTCTGCGTGAGACTCTTCATTCTTTCTCTTTTTCTCATCTGAAGACCTTTTTTGTAGCAATTTCCTCATTCGCGACAGTCGCTACATTCGTTCGTATATATAAGCCTACATGTACCAGTGTGCTACCAGTGTACCTGTAACAACTGTGACAATGTTTAGTATTAAGAAGCTTCAACGTTTGTCCTCAGATCCATGTAAATCCTATGCTAATAATGTAACAAATATTTCTTCTTGTGATGATACATCGAGTGGTGTGTGCATAATTTGTCGTAACTGATTGCTACACGTTTCTGGTTCAATTCAGCCAGTGAAATGAAGAAGAAGGATGAAATAGGTATAAGAGGAAGAGTAGAACGGAGAAGGAGGAGGAGGATAGAGAGAATGAATTTTACGTGTCATTTGATGTTATGCGCTTTGTAAATTATCAACAATTCTCGTTTCATTCTTAAGAATTCAACGTCGTTATGTTGTTGTTGCATTGATGTTGCATCAATTTTGTTATCGATTATCGTGCATCTCTAGAAAAATATTGCAATCAGACAAATGCGGAAACAGGTGATAAATTTCTTTGTCGATATAAAGACTCATGCAAAAGAGCCGTTGCTAAGTTCAATTGCAGATGCACAACAGTAGCAACAACAGTAGCAACAGCAGCAGCAACATTGGCAACAACAACAGCAATGCAAATCAGTTTTGGATGTAGCATGTTAAGCGGAAGAAACGACACGAGACTGATAACGTTGAATGCTTCCTCCATTCGACTGGTTTTGCTCAACTGACTGGCTGACCATGTAGCTGAATAATAATGATGTGCGTGCAATAATGATGCTTTCAAGACGAGAAGCTTCGCCATTCAATCATCCACTCATCCAACTGCAGAGCAGAGAAGAGACGCAGCGCTAAGAGCGACGTCCATTGCGCTAATTCAAATCGTCACAGCAGCGTGCTACATGCACATTGTACATGCATGGGCCTACATTGCATATCCGGTGCTACATGCATGGGCCTACATTGCATATCCGGCTGATTATTAGATTCTTTGAGAGCCTTCGAAGGCGCACTAGGAACTAAACAGTTCGTCTGTTTGTCGTATGTAGCCTACAACATGCAAGGATGCTTACTAAATTATTAGGCGCTACTTTTGCGTTGTTTGCAGAGATGGAAGACGAGTAACAAATAGAATACAGGACGCTTTGCTTGTCAGGCTTCGACTTGGATTTCATCCTTTGGCTAAATCTGGAAATCGTATAAATAGAATAATACACTATCTAGTCTGTCTGAAATCACGTGTTAGCTCTTCGCCAATCGCACTGAAGGTACGTTACAGCCTGTGAGTCTGGTCTTGGGCCACGGCAGTCTATACCCACCCTTCGACGACTGACCTAGAGAATGCCACGTCGTCGACCTTAATAAGCTCTTGAAGACTTCGTCATTTCTGATATTTTTCGCCTTATATTCCGTTCGAAAGTCAGTTTAACAAAACGTTTCGCTGCTGTTGAAAGGTAAGAACCAAATTGTCTTCGATTCGAAATCAATTCTAAGCCATAATTCTCATTTCAACGTCATTTTCTTTGGTTATGCATATTGTGGATTATAACCATGACTAACACGAAGTGAAGCGATTCAAACAGGTTTAGACAAGACCATACTATTCTGTCTTGTCGTTGGTTTTCTTTAGAATCTGAGCTAAAACGTTAACCTATTAGTCGTTTAATCGGATTCATAACTGTTCGTTATGTAATATCTTCCACGGCAGCGTACCCAGCTACAGGTCGGCGGCGGCCATTGCTATCTGGCGCGCCTCATTATAATTTTGTATGATAATGAGCAATTGAGCATGGCTGAGTTGTGCGAAATAATAATTCTCAACGCACAACCTCATATTTAAATCGCGATAATCTTATGATGCGATTATTAGAAGAGAAGCAGTTTTTTACGTATTCGTTGCATTAGAATTATCATACGCACTTTAAAAAGTTTCTTCAAGAATTGAACAGACTCGACCACTGCAGATGAATAGGCCTACCACATATCTATGACCACTATTGCAGAAACTCGATCCTTTACCATCATTTGTCTCGTGTTTTGAAATTCACTTCCTATACAGCATACACTCTGCGTGAGACTTTTCATTCTTTCTCTTTTTCTCATCTGAAGACCTTTTTCTCTCGGTGTACTCGCACTGGAGCGCTACTGAATGGCCATGGCTGTGAGGGGTGCTATAGAAATTACTAACCACATTGAATTATATTACATCGTGTAAGGCCTACGATGTTTCCCACCCTAGATTTAAACTCATTGGCAATGAAGATTGACCAGCACAATAAGAATTTATTAACCCCCTTTACCGTGATCCCCGAGTTAACTCGTCCAATTTTTACTAAGAAAATTTTTATTACACGGTAAACGGGTTAAGACCCAATTTAAAGCTTGAAATTTTATACTCGTTTCATTCGGAATAACTTTCTCTTTGGTCCGCATATTGAACTAAACATTTTCTTCAATTCAAATGACGGTTTTAAGCCTAAATCTATTAGGCGTATGCTATTTTATTTGAACTAGGCTATTAAAAAGCGCAAGTTAAATTCAGACCGTCTACATGGAGACAGTGAATAATTATTAGCCTCCTATTAATTCATTCAGTCAATTAGTCATTCAGTCAGTCAGTCTGATAGGCATAAACTATCCGTTGGTCAGAAAATATTAAGTCACTCAATCCCTCAGCTACTCGGCCAGTCTTTCAGTCATTCAGTTAATAAATATAAGTCAATTCGCTCATGTATTGATAGAACAATTTTGTTTTTGACTGATTGGTTGATTGACTGATTGATTTGTTGAGTCGGTAAGTAATTCAGTCAGCAGATCAGTTAGCCAGTCTAAGTTAGTCAGTGGTTCAGTCAGTCAGTCGGTTAAATACACAGAAAGTCGGTTCTTACAGTTGGTTAAGTCAGTCACTGACTGATTTACTGACTGGCTTACCTATCCATGCATCTGACTAAAGAAGATAACTATTTAATCAGTCAGTAGGTAGATTGGCAAAAGAGCCAGTAAATAAGTCAGAAGATGGTAAACTAGGTAGGTAGGTGGGTGGGTGGGTGGGTGGGTGGGTGGGTGGGTGGGTGGGTGGGTGGGTGGGTGGGTGGGTGGGTGGGTGGGTAGGTAAGTAGGCAGGTAGGCAGGCAGGCAGATAGGCAAGTAGGTAGGTAGGTATACGTAGGCAGGCAGGCAGGCAGGTCGGCAGGCAGGCAGGTAGGTAGGTATGTAGGTAGGTATGTAGGTAGGTAGATAGGTAGGTAGGTATATAGGTAGGCATGTATGTAGGTAGGTAGGTATGTAGGTAGGTATGTAGGTAAGTATGTATGTAGGTAGGTAGGTAGGGGTAGGTAATTATGTGTTCGTCTGCATCTCTCTCTCTCTTTCACTCTCTCTCTCTCTCTTTCTCTCTCTTTCTCTCTCTTTCTCTCTCTCTCTCTCTTTCACTCTCTCTCTCTCTCTTTCTCTCTCTCTCTCTTTCACTCTCTCTCTCTCTTTCTCTCTCTCTCTCTCTCTCTCTCTCTCTCTCTTTCTGTTTCCTTTCAGTTGTTTCGATCGTCTGTCTGTCGGTTTCTGTTGGTTCGTCAGTTGTCTATCTCTATGTCTTCCTCATCCTGAGTATGCTATAGATGTCTAAAAGAATTGAACAGAGCAGAAATGATAAGCGCTTGTAAGAGAAATATAGGTCATGAGGAACGGGCACACACACACACACACACACACACACACACACACACACACAACCTCTGAGTAAGATGGAGACATAGGTGGAGCAGCCGGAAAAATGTGTTCAGATGAAGCAAAATGATTTTAAGCGGATAGCGATAGAAAATAGAAAATACTTAATGCAGCCGATAATTATGAAGTGTTAGACTTAAAGCAAAATTAGAGTTGACTAGAAAAAGAAGCAGTAAAAATGACGTCATTCAACACCTACGAAGCAATCCTTTCAGTCATATTCACAGTTTCTTTGTAAAGTCCTTTGCTTTAATCCTTTCTTTCTTAAGCCACATCGTTCCCTTAGAGAAATGTAAACACCTAAGAATGTCGCCTAAACACGCCTTACTTTGGGCGTCGTTGCCATGGAGCTGAAAACGCCCGGGATTCGCTTTGCCCTGCATAGGTAGGTAGGTAGGTAGGTAGGTAGGTCTTACTTTCTGAACTCAAAACATCCAATATGCATTATGCATATCTCAGTGTAGACCTAGATATTTATGACGCGTGCTACCATAATTATTCATTATTTAGATTATTGTTTATTAGACAAACGAAGCCATAAATTATGCACTGGTTTATGACGCTGCAATATACATTGGCGAAATGACATGAGATTAATAATTAGTAGGCTAAGCCTATGCCATCTGGTGCGTCTTAGTGTCTAATGCAGAGACCATCAACAGGTGGCGTAGTTTGAATGATGGTTGATTATGAGGTTGAGTCATATCTTTAATAATTAGCTTCAGCAGAAGCTATAAGACATTTAAGACTTAATTCATCTTATATTTTCTTCTGATTGTGTTGTGCTTCTGCATGTCTTAATGCATCTGGAGTAAAGATGCTTCAGTCTTCCACATTTAAACGAAATTTCCACAGAACAACAATAAGGATAGGCTACAGTTGGCTACCATCGCGGTTAGCAGCACAAATAGAAACATCTGACCCATTCAGAAGGAAGCAAAATATCTGAATAGCAGCGATCTAACATGAGACGAATGCAGGTCATTGTCTTAGGCATAAGAAAGTGTTAAGAAAACCCAACCGACACTGCCAGTCATAACTGTACAGATCAAGGAAAGACATAAGACATGGACTCTTTGCCTCTGTTTTCTCCACGCACAGTCAATAATAATAATATGCCCCGAGCGGCGGCGGGGGCATGTCTTCCGTCAGCTGACGTTGACTGAATAATACAATCCCTTAATATTAAATGCCAGATGCCAATGACAGAAAACAGGCTTAATAAGAGCGGATATGAATTCGTCATCAATTCATAATTCTAATGCAGAATTATTGATGTGAGAGGAGGAAGAAAGACAAAACGTGAGATATGAGAAAGAGAAGGTTAATTAAAAAAGATCAGATGGAAAAGAGAAATAGATGAGAAGACAGATCGATGAATGCACAGCAGATAGACGATAGCAGATAGACGATAGCAGAGAGTAGATACTTGTGTGCCGCTGTCGGTTGTTAAATTGCGATGTAAAGAATCAACCTGAAAAAGAATGCGAAAGGCCTAACTCTGCTATAGTTTTACTTCCTCTTTCGTCATGTGAACTTTAACCTTTCGTTCAGAAGTTGAAATGGTGATGAAACCGACTGGGTGACATAATATATCACTCAATTGCATGCATGTGTGTCATTCAATGTCTCACGATGCCTGTCGTTAAATTATCACTTTCGGTGATTGCAATAATAAAGCCAGAAAGAGAGGCAGAGAAGGAAAGGATGGGGGTCGTGTATCGCCTCAGGGTCAGAGATCGCCTGCCTACGATTTCCATTCGATTGAGGCTCACACGATCCATGCACGAACACCAGACCAGACAACAACAGAACTGAATAATAATGTTATATTATGGTAAAACGATGATTGTGTTAAATCATCGAATGATCGACGGACGTCAAAGCTCAAGCGATGACGAACGTTGATGTATATAATTATTATGAGAATTATATCAATACAGGCATTCGCATACATGTAGGCTACATGTCATTGGCTGTCGTGTCTTTTCCGTCAAATCTTCCTCTCCTTGTCCTCCATTCAGCTGCCTCATTTACTTTCTCAGTTTTCTACGTTTTCTCTTTCGCACTCTCTCCATCCCACTGTCTCCCTCTTTCTCGTTTTGTCCTTCTATCTATTTCTCTATATCTGTGTGTCTGTCTGTCTGTCTGTCTCTTTGTCGTTCTTTATTTGACATTATATTCTTGTCTCAACAGAATGAAGCCTTCATGTATATGAACGAGACAGAATTCTGAGCCAAAAGATCAGAGGCATAATTGCAAAAGTCTACATTTCCTGCTCTATACCCATGATCTATTGAGTCTATTTCCATGTTCTATACCCACGCGGGTGTTGGCATCTCACAATAGCATCGCGTGTGGATACACTTGAAACCTAAACGTGAAGTATATGCAGTTATTCCAAGAGTCTACGCTGCATCGCTGGGTCTATCATTTACAACCAACTGCATCATGTGATCACTAACATTCTTATAATTAATTATTTTATGTTACGAATGAGATCTAAATGGGAAATCATGTTCTCGCAAAATATCATCAATTGCTTATCCAATACAGCAGTGTTGTTCATCCTTTGAATTCATGGTTGGATTTATATTTAGAATTGAAAATGTTAAATGTCCCCATCCATTATTGTTATTTGCATTTTCCACGCATCTGGCTATTTATGCACATGAGCCAGATAAATGTCACCAATGAGTTCCCTAAGTTGCGCTCGAAAGGTCATGTGACTCATGTCATGTCATTCCGCCATCGTCGCTCTGCGACGGTTGGCTGCACGAATGGATGAGCATCTTCCACAGTTGTCTATCTCCTGCCATGTTCATTAGTCTCCTGTCCATTCCATGATGTTGTCTATCCATGCCGTTCTAGGTCTTCCTCTACTTCTTTTCCCCTCCATCAATCCCGTCATCAGGCTGTTTTCTATGCTGTCCTTTTGTTGTCTCACGACGTGTCCAAAGTATCGCAACTTTCTTGTTTCTACGTGGGTCAACAGTTCTTGCTTTGTTCCTGCTATAATGGTGTACACTTGTTCGTTGGTCAGCTTTTTTGTCCATGGGATTCTTAGTGTCTTTCTAAGACATTTGTTCTCGAATGCTTGTATACGTCTTTCCTCTTCTTTTTTTAATGTCCATGCTTCACTCCCGTATGTCGCCACTGGCCACACCAAGGCCTTCAGCAGAATTAAAAGGTCATTAAAAGGTATAAAATAGCGTTTTTCGAGACAGACAAACTAATGAATATGCATAATAAACTATAATGAATAATTGAATATGCATAATAAACTAATGAATATGCATAATGAATGGATAATTGGCTATTTAACCGCATCATTTCCGTTCTTATTCAAGACCAAAACACACAATGGTCCATCATAACAATGATTATCATGCAATCGTAACGTGGTTTCTCCACTGAGTCCATGTACATTGTATTGATCTCATGTTCTGTTTCTCTTGTTTATTATGCGTCATTTTGAGCTGCAGTCGTTCAACCACCTGTTTTATTGCAAGCTGAATTCATATCCATGATCCATGGCTGATTTCATATCGAATTCATTGCATTAATCATTCACATCTCCTCATCACATGTCATCGCTCCATAAAGTTTCCTGTGCGTTATGAGGTAGAAAAGTGTGCGCACGTGGAAACTTATCTCGGCGGTACATGCGCAATTGTTTTCTTCTGATCTATTGTCCTCGACAAAGTCGTGAGACTACAATGGCGCCAAACGGAAATATTGCAAATATTGTTGGCTGATGACGCTGAACAGCAGTAGCCATGTGCATCAGTAGCATGCATGTGCTGCATCTTCTAGTCTTGCGTCGACGCTGAGACTTTCTTTCTCAGCAGCTGAGACTTTCTTTGTTTGTCGTCATCACATCTCGTGAGTTCGATCGATCTCTGTCTTCAGCCAATCGAAGACGGTCTTCGCAGCTCAGCCGACAGACAGACAGACGCACACACAGACACACAGACCCACACACACACAGACAGACAGACAGACACACAGACACACAGACACACACAGACACACAGACTACAATGCCTTGGAAGATGCATGCGCATGGGAGAGTGGCAGGTGTGCGGCGGACCTTCATGGCAACTGCCGCTTATTACTTCGCTTCTTAGATCAGCTGCTGAAGGGCAAGTCTGTAGACAGTTGCGTGGCAATGACTAATTCGCACATGGTGAAGTAAGAAGCAATATCACAAATTGAACGATATCCTGACCTAGCCTGTCGCTAGCGTATACAGTAGGCTACTGCCCTGAAAAGACAAAACGCAGTAACGCGAAAAAATCGTTTTTCTTTTATTAAATTTTTGTGCTTAAGATGTTACTATCTTCATGTCCTGTAAGTGCCAGAGCTTTACTGAGCTTTATTTTCACTGGTTTCCGATATATTATGTTGCCAAAACACAGTAAGTCGGATATTTTTCATTGGAAATCAAGCCAAAACACAGCACTGCGTTTATAACAACAGAATCTGCTGCGCTTACAAACGAATGTCAAGCTCATGTTTTTGACTCAACATAGGCACTACATAAATTACTGTTAGTCTGTTACTGTGCTATAATACGTCAGTTTTCTGTATAACATTCTATTTCCGGTTTTGTTTACAAGACGCGTGAAATATTTATTAGTACGAAGTGATCTTATATTAGGCCCTATTGGGTTTTATATTCATTTTTTCAAGTTTACGTTTGTCTATTCATTCTACGTAAGTTGCAGACCCTATTATATTTATTATGTTTTTAATGGACACAGTAACTGTTGCTGATTATAATTATAAATTTCAACATCTCGGCGAATATTTCCTAGGGGTCATTGCATAATTAAGTAACGCTTGAGGGTGGGTGGGGTTATTGAAAACGTTACGAGACGTTACGAGGGTGGGTGGGTGTGGGGAGCTGAACGTTACGTAACGCCCTGAATTTTTTATTAATGAATATTAATTTAATTACCATCGAATGACACTTCAGACATGGTGTGATCGATGTTTAAACTTCCTGACATTGATTTAAAACTTAACCGAAGTAGGTCTATTTATCTGAATAAGATCCAGCAGTAGGCTAGACACCAATTGGTCTACTTTCACAACCGCGCACACAAAACCGCGCGCACAAAACAGCGATTCACAAAACCGCGCACGCTCACTACCGCGCACGATCATTACCGCGCACGATCATGACCGCATTCAAGTATTTCAACATGCATCCAGCTTCTATCTCAGATCTAAAATACCTTCATCCAACTTCTATTTAAGCGGTGTCTACAGACAACTCGTCAAACGACAACTTGTCTACAGGCAACTGGTCTAACGACAATTGGTCTACAGACAACTGATCCAGAGCATGAGAAATGGAAGCTGGAATAAATTATTTTAGAGGTGAAATGGAGGCTGGATTGATGAAAATAACGCATGAGAAATGGAAGCTGGATGAAGGTATTTTTAGATATGAAATAGAAGCTGGATTGACTAAAATAACGCATGAGAAATGGAAGCTGGATGAAGGTATTTTCATATTTTTAAAAATCTAAAAAAGAAGCTGGATTGACGAAAATAGCGATCGCGAAATAGAATTTGGATGAAGGTATGTTTAGATCTGACATAGGCCTAGAAGCTGGATGAATGTTGAAATACCTGAATGCGGTTATGAACGTGCGCGGTAATGATCGTGCGCGGTTTTGTGAATCGCGGTTTTGTGTGCGCGGTTTTGTGTGCGCGGTTTTGTGTGCGCGGTTTTGACCGGATACCCACCAATTACAAGCCAGGCCAGTTCTGTTCTCCCGTTTGTGCAAACCGGAAACCGCTGTTCGTATTGTCTTGATCTGTGAAGTTTTACCAATGGAACAACGTAGCCTACGTGGTAGGCCTAATTCTCTTTGAATTCCTGACATGAAGAACCACTTTGACACATATTTTATCATCTTAGGCCTAGGCTACTTAGTGGACACAAATTTAAACATATAAAATTGTGCTCAACAAAACTAAGCAGTAGAACTATTTCTAGACCTATTAGGACTAATAATTATTGAAGTGCCCAGAATAACCAAATAATTAGTTCATCTTAATTTTGATTAATTTTTAATGAGTAGGGTAAGTGATAGTTTTCCGTGAAGGACCGTGATTCTTTGCATCAGTGTGTAAAATTTTACTCTTTAGGCCTAAGGCTTATGCATTTCATGACTGTCATTTATATAAATAAAACATTCTGTAACTCTATATTGCAGGTCTAGCCTACTGCCAAATTGGCCTATAATTCACATAGCCTAGTAGGCTATATTAAATTCACTACGAAAATATGAATTAGGCCGATAATTACTCGCTCAAATAACCAACAATAGACCTAAATCTCAACTGATTTTTTATAACAATCGTTACGTAACGCTGGGGAAGGTGGGTGGGTGGGTCAATGCAAACGTTACGAAGCGTTACAGGGTGGGTGGGTCGAAAACGGTCATTTTCGGCGTTACGTAATTATGCAATGACTCCTAATGTAAGGAAGGTTGGGTCGGAGACGTGGAGAAGGAAGCAGAGAAATGAGGAAAGGCAATGAAAGAAGAGGAAGTTTGGAAAAATGAAAAGAGGGTGAGAGAACAATCGAAAGAACGATTTTATTTTTTAAATAGTGACGTAAGGCTGGAAGAATGAAAGAAGGCTGGAGAGTAAAATGGAGACTGTGTGATAGACAGAATGAAAGAAATAAATAAAGAAAAAGAAAGAATGACAGAAAGAAAGAATGAAAGACAGACAGAAATAAGGAAGGAAGGAAGAAAAGAGAGAAAGAAATGAAAAGGAAAGAAATAATGAAAGAAAGATAGAAAAAGAAATAAAGACAAAAATAAGAAAGGAAGGAAGGAAAGAAAACGGAAAGAAAAAGAAAGAAAGAAAAAGAAAGAAAGAAAGAAAAAAGGAAAGAAAGAAAAAGAAAGAGAGAAAGAAAGAAGGAAAGAAAGAAAGAAGGAAAGAGAGAAAGAAAAAAGAACAAAAGAAAGAAAGGTTGTTAAAGAATTGAATATTGAATGGAAGAAGAAAGACTGGAGAAAGTAAATCGATAGAGGAAAGACAAAGTTGCTGCAAAAGAAAGAAGGAAATACGGACAAAATCAGGAATGTTGCATGAATGAAGAAAAGCTGAAGGAGGATCAAGGAAAGGAAGCTGCAAGGAATGGATAGAAGGAGGAAAGGAACAAAAACGAGGCCATAATTATGCTAAGTGTAGCGCAGTCGTTGTGGTTCCTTGCAGTCTGCCTATATAATGGAAGCAGCTTTCTCCATGGATCTATCCATTCCATATATTTATTATGACGACTTTCTTTATTGCGTCGATCCATTGAGATACTATATCATCTGCAGCAATAGTCGTTACAATGGTGCAATAATAATTTATCAGTCGACGATCTGACTTGCATCAACCTTCAGTCTGCTGCTGTCGTCGTCGTTTCCACAGATGCATCATCGATCAACTCGATGTGGTAGCTTGCATGCATTTCAAACTGATCCCATAGCAACGCTTGCAGCAGCAGCTGTCCGTAAAGACCGCGGCTGGTTTTGGGCTTCGGCTGTACTGCAATTACTGTGTGACATGACGACTGAGCTGCTGGGGCTTAAACGAGCATCACTTTCAGCCGAACTATTTCCGATCTATGTGATATACGCGTTCTCTTATTTCGAGACCAGTCAGGTCTACTCTGGTCCAAAAGCATCTTAAATGCAGATCTTGTACTCAACATGTCGTACAGGGTGGGCCATAAAAAAGTAACCCCTAACGTTTTTGACAATATTTTGGCCAGAAGTTAGAATTTTTGAATGCAGTTTTACTCGCTTAAAGTCAATTCATATGTACATACAATGGCCAGATTTCACTAAAATATTTCAAACAGAACAAAATTTACATCACTTTTAGTGAGACCACCTGCTGTTTTTTGACTATTCTAAAACATAGAGCAACAAAAAGTAACAAAAACGCGATTTTATTAAATCACATCTCAAAGAATTGTTAACCGATCAACTCAATAATGCCAGATAACTCTTGTTATTATTATTTAGAAAAGAAACAGGAACCAGCGTAGCTGCACATCACTGTGAAGTCGCTTAGCATGATGCCTATCAAGTTGGTAATTAGGGAATGTGTAAGATCAATAACATTCAATGGAACTATGAAATTCAAATTTATAAAAATTAAAATGCTCAAGGTGTCATTGGCAGACAAAATGTGACACATTAAGAGCAATGTCCTGCTGCTGAAGTTATAATTATCACCGCTTAGTGAAGCCTTAGTCGCTTACTCTGATAATAAACTGCGAGAGCGCAGAAATTACGAGTATGGTTGAGAGTTCTGAAATAAACCGTTGATGAAAGGAGATTGGCTCAGCGTCAATTGTTCTGGTTTAATTGAGAAGAGGCAATGGCCCCCAAATCTCCGGATGTTTACCCAATGGACTATCAGGTGTGGAGAGTTATGCTGGAGAAATGACACAATCCGCCAACCAAACCAAGAATGATAGGAGCATTTATGCATTGGAGTTGATATGGGGAGTTTTAGCTCTGGAACACATCAACAAGGCCATCAAGAACTTTACATAGATACTCAAAGCGAGTGTGCATGGTCACTGGTGGTGGAAACATTGAGCACAAGTTGTGAAGCACTATCAAGTTAATTTGATAACATTTCTTTGAGATGTGACTTAATAAAATCCCCTTTTGTTACCTTTCATTGCGTTATGTTTTTGAAACGTCAAAAAACAGTGGGAGGTCTCACTAAAAGTGATGTAACTTTTGGTTTGTTAAAAAAAATTAAATTTGGCCATTGTATGTAAATATGAATTGTCTTTAAGACTGTAAACTTTCCTTTGAAAATTCTGACTTCTGGCCAAGATAATATCTTATGGGCAAAAAACCTTAGAGGTTACTTTTTATGGCCACCCTCTATATATATATATATATATATATATATATATATAATTATTTCTTATATATAATTATATACATTCATCATCATCATCAAGAACCAAGAGACCAGTGCCCGTAGGTGCCCGCTGCCATCCTCGTTATTCCTCGCCATTTTTGTCTTCCAGGGCCGCATGTGTCAGGTCTTGTATTAGCACTCCGCACCAGTCTGTTGTGTTTTCCAGCCATTCCTTGCGGGGTCTACCCCTCCTGTTGGTTCCCTCCATTCTTCCGAACATCACCCTATTTATTTTTCTCTCATCACTCATTCTGCATATGTGACCAAATAGCTTACATCGACGCTGAATACTGTCGCCAAGCTGTAGGATGACTGCAGAATTTTGAGGATCGCCCTTTAAATTATAATTTTTTAGAGTTAATGAGCCGCTGGAATTGACGAAAATGAAACGCAATAGTGAAGGGATCGTTTTTCATACTGGAGGAATGAGAAGAATTGCTAAGCTAGTTGAATAATAATATAATTATTTTTAGCATTATTATTATTAATTATTATTATTATTATTATTACATTGTATGTTTATCCTGTTACTTTCAGTTATGTTCTAATTAATTAATTAAGTGTTAGGCCTAATACTAACTTGCGTTATATAAATAGTCATGGAGCTAGGGGTCAGAACTGTATAAGCTGTTAGCTTTATCTGATTCCTTTTGCACTCTGTTTAGTGACTCATGTTTATTCTGTTTGACTTGTTTAATGTGCAAAAAATAAACAAATCAAATCAAATCAAATCAAATCGAATAAATAGAGATATGTAATGTATACCATGGTAAAAAAAGTACATTACTTTCTGCATGAAACAGATTGAGCGAGCAATTAACCCAAAGGCCGTAGCTAGGGCTGTTTTGAGTGTTTGAGCACTTTTGGAATGACATTAGAAACAGATCTTCAATATGAACAAGTCGGTTAAAAGAAGAACAGATCTCAAGACGTCAACTGTTGTCGTCTATTATTGAAGTCCTTCACATTAAACAACAACAAGTGTGTTTATAATAAAGTATGTCTAATTTGCCTCTACGGTGTCATCTATGCTTGACGACTGTCACTGTCTTCAGTGTCTTGTGATGAGGACTTTCATTTGAACGTTTCTTTTCGTCTTTTTCAGACTGAAATGTCAAAGAACTTCATCAACTTAGAGGAGATTGTTAAGGCATGGGCGTATGACGAGTACTTGGACACTGCCACACCCTCACAAAGGAAATTGCTTCAGAAGCAGCTCAGGAAAAAGACGAAGTACCTCGAACTACATATCGACTGGTCTAAGACACGATTCAATGACTCAACGATATGGTCACGCCTGGCTGCAGATGACCATGGCACCACCGCCGCCGTTGGAAACGGCACAACTGACCACCCACCGCAGCAGCAGCAGCAGCGGATGGAGATGGGTCCCGGACGAAGTGCTGCTCCGGTGACGAGCATTCTCTTTGAGACGAAGTTCACGAACAACACTGCCGGCGAACAGCACTACACGATGCGCACCGAGAAGACGACAAGGTCTTCGATGAGTACAGCCGTCGAGAAGGGACTGACACGTGGCTTCGAGATGGGTCTGAAGCTGATGACCCCCTGTGAGGTCGTGGAGGCGAACGCCGGATACAAGCGAGAGGTGACACTGACGAACATGGATGGTGAGACGTTCGAGGAGGAGCTGACGTGGGGCGTCGAGTCGACCATCCTTGTCGAAGCAGGTCACGTGGCCGAAGCAAGTCTCGTCGTGAACGAAAGGAAGCAGAATGGAGAGTTTGTGATCGAGTCACATGTGAGTGGAATGGTCTACGTGACCTTCACGAATCTCAAGGAGAACAACGCGTTCGTGAAGGAGACGGGAAACGACATTGCAGACATCGTCCGAAAACACATCGACGTCGAAAGAAAGAAGGAATGTGCGCCTCCGTTCGTCAGAATTGAAGGTCCCGTCGTCATAGTAACGACGAAAGGATCATGTCACTTCCGCTACGGGGTCAGCCAGGAGGTCAACATTAATCAGCGCCCCATAGCACCCGCCGAAGTGGACCAAAGGGGCGATAAAAAGTAGAAGAATTATTATTTTTTATGACCTGTGCGTCCTTTTTCAAACGCCCATTGCATCAACTAGAATCTTTCGATACTATGACAAAAATGAGTTTTTAAATCAACAAGAACAAGTTTTATGTGTCTGTGTTTCTGTATAAATTAAGCTTTTCTGTCGAAGTTAGTTCAGTTCAGCTCAGCGTTTGTCCGCTTGAATAGGATAAGTAGGATGTTTAAAAGCGAAGACATTTTGAACATTTTGAACACTTCCTGATAAGAAGCATTAGGCCTACATTCTATGGCTAATGTAAACGCAGAAGGAATAATTTCCATTTCGTGTTCCATGACTTCATTGGCTTTTCTGCATTAATTAGCTGATCAGGAAGACATTTTCTGAATCTAGACGAACACAATTGTCTAGCTCAGTCTCTCAACTTCAATGGATAAATATTTTCATAGTTTCTGCTTCATTGTTTGCATTGTAACTATGTCTTATGTCCTATAATGTGGTTCAAAAGATAGTATTGTTGTCGCTTGCATATTTTTGTTTAAGTGTCTGATTTGTGATTGTTAGGCTTAAATAGATCCTAGCGAATAGATGGGAAGTCCAACACGATTGTAGTCAATATCATGTCTCGACATTCAGCATTAAACTCTGGTGCTTCTGCCTTTCACACTTTTGTCTCTATTGCTTCTCTAAGGCAGTAAATAGACTTTGCAAGTGATTTTCTGCTAAATTCTTGAAAACCTAACCTAACATACTTACTTAACCCTATTTATCCTAAAATCTAACCTAACACATGTCACCCAATTTAACCGTAAGCCATTTTAACCTAATATAATTTGAAATCTAACGTGATGTATTTAGTCCATAGAAATACTCATCATTTCTATGCGTCACTATGCATTTATCCCATCACCTCTCTCTCTTTCTGTCTGCCTGTCTCTTTTTCTGTATAATCTGTATCTTTTATGTTTGTATGTTTTTGTTTCTCTGTCTGTCCTTCTTCTGTCTGTCTCCTGTCAACTTCTACAAAAGACTTGCTGCTGAACAAAGGCTGATGTCTCAGCGTAGTTTGTCATAGATTCATTTCAAAGTCTTTTTCCTTCAACAATAATCAAATTAGGCCTACTAAACAAATTTTATTGGCGTTAGGAACAGCAATTACATTGGCTTCTTTCTTACTTCCATTTAGGGCCTTAGGCTATAGGCCTACTGCTAGTCTGCTGCGGTCATATTCAACATAAGGAAACTGTATAAGTTTTATAACTTTATAACTAACAAATTTAAAATCAAAAACCAAACTCAAATTAAAATAAGACAAACTGACTCGAGAACGAAACGACCTGTGGAAAATGGTCTTCTTATTGTCAGCCCTGAGAATAGGGCCGGATTAAGAAATGTGGAAAATTTTGGGGGATCTTTGGCCGAAAACACTGATGACCTTTTTAAGTCGTCTGGTCGAAATTTCTTCAGAGCATACCGATTTCCCTGCCAAAATAGCTGATGACCTTTTTTATAATCATTCAGTCGCAATTTAATTTTTTTTAAATCCCCAAATTTTTCCCCGCATGTATGGGTCCCTCAAAAGTGTGGGGGCCTCTGTTTGGCCGAAAATGTTGAACATGCCTTAGTCCAGCGCCCTGCCTGAGAACGTAATAAATTATTTCAAATTTCCAGCATACCGTCTACCATGATAGACGCTGTTCCTCAATTCACCCGCTTTAATCGCAAGGTGGCGATACACTCACTGAACATCAATATTATTGTTGTTGTTGTTGTTGTTGTTATTGTTATTATTATTATTATTATTATTATTATTATTATTATTATTATTATTATTATTATTATTATTATTATTATTATTATTATTGTTGTTGTTGTTGTTGTTGTTGTTGTTGTTGTTGTTGTTATTATTATGGCGACTGCCACGAAATTAGTCGATCTCAACGGACATAGGCTTCTATCCTACAGCACGGGCTCAACTCAAGGCCGTAGCTAGAGGGTGTTTGGGGTGTTTGAACACCCCTGAAGTTAAATAATGTAAAATTAAATAATGTAAAATTAAATAATGAATTTAGTAGCATTTACTAGCACATGATATAAGAACTGCAGTGTGTAATGTATTGGCCGACCAAAACCCGCTATGATAGCTCGCGACGCTTCTCCAAGCCTATAATTAATTAGTCAGTTGATTCGGTTTCTTGTGGACTTGCTTACGGTCTAGAAAACACCCCTCTCCCAAATAAAATCCTGGCTACGGCCTTGGCTCAACTTAAGACCAGTTAAAAACAGAAGGAATCAGAAATGAGCCAAAAAAACTTATGTAGAGAGGGGTGAAGACTGGCCCGGGAGGGCAGTGTTTTTAATCTAGGCATATCTAGGCCCTTCTAGGGGGAAGTACCCCCTGAAAAAGTATTTCGCCACAGAAAATTTTGATAAAAGATTGATGACGTTTATTTGCTGTTTACATCATTGCATTACATAAACTGTCTTAATAGACTGGGATAAAATTTACTATGATGATTATAGTAATATGTATTTTTTAATAAATTATACTATCATAAGCTTAATGATAATGAGCCTAATTCGGGCCTATACTGTTGGGCTGATATTTTGCATAAATACTATTCTTGTACAACTGTATGACTTTTCTGCAATGCTTTCTTTCAAATTTCAGCCTGTCAAATTTAAAATTGTTTTGTTTCTTGAACACATAGTAAAACAACATCATTACAGTATCGTTACTGTATCATTACTGTATTACAGTATTGTAGATCTATCTATAAAGTCACATGGCGTCTCTAGAAATTCCCCATAATGCCTACCTCTGATCAGAAGCACTATTATATATAGGCCTAATCACATGCATGGCTACTAAATTTAAGTAGTTTGGTAGTTCTTGCTTGGCTTGAGGAGGGACTAGATTACAGCCAATGTAGATATGAAAGTGCCTCACTTCCACGTGTTTCTCCTAGGGCCTATATTTTGTGCTCCAAATAGAATCGTTTCCCCCTTAAGAACTGCTGCTTTGCCACTGCTCAGTGAAATAATTGTTGTTTTCATTGCACGCTATTTTATATTAGACTAGCTGGGGTACCCGGCGTTGCCCGGGAAATTTAGGATTAGACCCGCTCAGACCACAACCAAACCACACCCCACCTCCACCCAACCCCGTACAGCACCCCTTCCATCCGTTCCCGCTTCACCCCTCCACCCCATCCTCACCACACCCCCACCTCCACCCCAAAACCCCCACCCCACCCCGTACACCCACACTTCCACCCGCCCCCGCTTCACACCTCCACCCCTCCACCTCACCCACCCCCACCCTCACCACACCCCGTTCACCCGCCCCATGCCACTCATTTCACCCACCCACACCACACCTCCACCCCACCTCGTACACCCCACCCCCTTCCATCCGCCCCGCTTCACCCCTCCACGCCACCTCCACCCCATCCTCACCACGCCCCCACCTCCACCCCAAAGCACCCCCCTCACCCACACCCTGCACCCGCCCCGCTTCACACCTCCACCCCTCTACCTCACCCCACTCCCAACCCTCACCACACCCCGTTCACCCGCCCCATGCCACCCTTTTCACCCACCCACACCACACCTCCACCCCACCTCCACCCCACCCCGTACACCCCACCCCCTTCCATCCGCCCCCGCTTCACTTCTCCACGCCACCTCCACCCCATCCTCACCACACCCCCACCTCCACCCCAAAGCTTCCACCCCACCCCACCCACCCCTCCACCCGCCCCGCTTCACACCTCCACCCCTCCACCTCACCCCACCCCCACCCTCACCACACCCTCACCCCACCTCCACTCCACCTCCACCCCACACTCTCACCACATTCCCACCTCCACCCCGAACCCCACCCCACCCCGTCCACCCCACCTCGTTCACCCGCCCCATCCCACCCCTTCCGCCCTCCACCTACCACCTCCACCCATCCTACACTCACCCCTACCCTCCACCCCACCACCCGAACCCCCAGCCCAAGCCAGCTCCCACCCCACCCCACACCCTCCACCAACACACCCCAAACTCACCCACCCGACAACACCCCACCACACTCTGACCTCTCCACCTGTACGCCACCCGTGAAATTAGGGTTTAATGGGACGAAGAGGGTGGGGAGGGAGCGGAGGGGAGCGATGGACGTGGGAGGGGAGGGGTAGGGGGTTGGGAGGGGTTGGGGAGGGGTTGGAGAGGGAGCGGAGGGAGGGGATGGGCAGGGGAGGGGAGGGAGAGGAGGGGCAGGCGAAGGGGGAGGGTTGGCAGAGGGAAGGGGAGGGGTGGGTGAGGGGGTTGGGGAGGGGGAGGTAGGGAAGGATGGTTGAATGCTCTTTTCAGCCACAGCAACGCGTGGCCGGGTTCAGCTAGTTGACTATAATTATAGTAAGACTTTACAGCAAAGCGGATTGGAAGACATCAGCTGAGTTTATATAATGACCATGCAAGCGTTTAAAAAGGTGTTTAATAAACTTAGGGTTTTCGCCCCCACCGTGGCCCCTATGGTGGGGGAGATTCGCCAACAACTCCACTGGGTGGTTTCGATGGCCCTCTGTCTAGGTGCAAAGTTTGAAATCAATAGCTGCGTTTTATTGAAAAAAATTTGGGGGGTTTCGCCCCCCACCCTGGCCCCCATGGTTATAGAGAATCGTCAAACCCTCCACTGGGTGTCCGACGCCGAGACGGAGAGAGCAGTGAAGGTTTGGAGTGAAAAGGTCAAAAACTGTCGAAATGCATTCCGGTCAAACACACAGACAGACAGACACACAGACAGAATCCTCTCTTTATTAATATAGATATCGTTGGAAGAAGACATGGACAATAGCCTTTGGCTGTCTGCAGACTGCCGCATCTCTTCTTTTTTCCATTCCCACTTTAAGATTGAGCCAGTACATAAATACAAGTAATTTCACATTGACAGCAGATATTAAAGGATCTATTAATGAATAGTACAATTTAACTCGAATATTGGGAGGGAGTATAGGGAAAGTTCGACGAAGGATACCAACATTTTTTGCAATTTTTGCAGAGATATATTTAATATGATCATTCCTTAGACGATGATGATGATGACGTGTCATGTGGAACGAAAGTAGGAGAAATGGAAGGAGGTGCAGGAGAAGAATTGGAAGTAGGAGGAAAGGAGAAGTAGGAGGAAGGGCAACGAGAGGAGCAAGAGGAGGAGGAGGAGAAGGATGAAGAAAGAGGAAGAGGAGGTCGTTGTTGCCGTTGTTTTTTAGATCTATTCTTCTTTAGTCGTCTATCGATCTCAGAGAAGATCGTCGTGTGTTGTCAATCGAAGTCTTCGATTGCATCACAGCAGACGCACAAGACGCCCCTGGTTCCCCCCCCCCCCCCCGCGTTCCCCACGATGCATCCCACGTCCACCTACACAGAGATGGTGGCAGGCGAGATAAGACAGTGACACAGCATCAGCAGCAGCAACAGCACAAGTGGTTTGAGCAGAAACGTAGCGAAGGAATGAGGAGGAGTAGGATGAAGGGGAGAAGGAGAAGGAGGAGGAGAAGGAGGAGGAGGTAGAAACGGAAAGTTGATACAAATTAAGGAACAACAGAAGTAGAGCGCAATACACAGATGGAAATCCGCTGACGAACGAGAGAGAAGAGAAGGAAGATCTGTAAATTATGTCAGAGAAGAGTTAAGAAGGAAAGGTCATAATAAAGAGAAGTCAGAGAGGGCGAGAAGAAAATTCCCGAACAGGGCCCCCACATTTTCTTAATCCGGCCCTGTGTGTGTGCGTGTGTGTGTTGTGTGTGCGTGTGTGTCGTGTGTGTGTGCGTGTGTGTGCGTGTGTGTGTATGTGTGTGTATGTGTGTGTGTGTGTGTGTGTGTGTGTGTGTAGGTGTGTGTGTTGTGTGTGTATGTGTGTGTGTCGTGACTGCTCGGTGCGGCAGACAGTCTGAAGGAAGGAGGCGAATGAGGAGGATGGAGGAGGATGGAGGAGGATGGAGGAGGATGGAGGAGGATGGAGGAGGATGGAGGAGGATGGAGGAGGATGGAGGAGGATGGAGGAGGATGGAGGAGGATGGAGGAGGATGGAGGAGGATGGAGGAGGATGGAGGAGGATGGAGGAGGATGGAGGAGGATGGAGGAGGATGGAGGAGGATGGAGGAGGATGGAGGAGGATGGAGGAGGATGGAGGAGGATGGAGGAGGATGGAGGAGGATGGAGGAGCAATCATCCTTGACCTCTCATTTCTTCTGTTCCTATAATGCCGACCTGAGGATGGAACTCGGTTGCCATGGAAACCGTCTGCACACGTCGCCTTGTCGTCATCGTCGTCGTCGTCGTGTGTCCCTTGCCTCCGTTGATGCCACTGCCACTGCTGCTGCTGCTGCTGCTGCTGCTGCTGCTGCTGCTGCTGCTGCTGCTGCTTGTGTGGCCGATTACTCATGCTAGCAGCAGAGACCCCGAACGCCGCATCACTTGTAGCAACGACGACTACCATGACCAGCCTCCGCAGCCGATTACTCACCTTCTTCCTCCTCTCTCATCCTCTCATCCTCTCCTCCTATTTCTGCTATTTTTCCTCACTGTCGCTCTTTTCATCCGTCCATCCTCTGCTAACCAACCGATCGCCAACTATTATAAAAATAGCAGACAGAAGAAATAATTATTTCGTCATTACGTCTGACCCACCGACCAACCGACTGACCCACCGACCCAACGACCGACCTACCCACCGACCCACCAACTGACCCACCGACCAACCGACTGACCCACCGACCCAACGACCGACCTACCCACCGACCCACCAACTGACCCACCGACCCGCCGACTGACCCGCTAACCAACGAACCGACTGACCCACCGACCCACGGACCCACCAACTGACCCACCGACTCACCGACCCACCAACTGACCCACCAACTCACCGACTGACCCACCGACCCACCGACTGACCCACCAACTGACCCACCGACCCTCCAACTGACCCACCGACCCACCGACCCACCAACTGACCCGCCGACCCGCCGACCCACCGACCCACCGACCCACCAACTGACCCGCCGACCAACCAACTGACCCACCGACCCTCCAACTGACCCACCGACCCACCGACTGACCCACCGACCCTCCAACTGACCCACCGACCCACCAACTGACCCGCCGACCAACCAACTGACCCACCGACCCTCCAACTGACCCACCGACCCACCGACTGACCCACCGACTGACCCACCGACCAACCGACTGACCCACCGACCCTCCAACTGACCCACCGACCCACCGACCCACCGACCCACCAACTGACCCACCGACCCACCGACCCACCGACCCACCAACTGACCCGCCGACCAACCAACTGACCCACCGACCCTCCAACTGACCCACCGACCCTCCAACTGACCCACCGACCCACCGACTGACCCACCGACCCTCCAACTGACCCACCGACCCACCGACTGACCCACCAACTGACCCACCGACCAACCGACTGACCCACCGACCCTCCAACTGACCCACCGACCCACCGACCCACCGACCCACCAACTGACCCGCCGACCAACCAACTGACCCACCGACCCTCCAACTGACCCACCGACCCACCGACCCACCAACTGACCCGCCGACCGACTGCTGCCGTACGTCTGTCGGCACTTGTATGGTCTCTGTACAGGCGGCCATCTCCCTCTTCCCTCCCTCCATCCGTCCTTCAGTTGACCGGTCTGCACAACCGAATGAACGGCCAGTGCCATGGTCACTACGGTAGCCCGAAAGAGAAAGAGAGACATAGAGAGAGACATAGAGAGAGAGACAGACAGACAGACAGACAGGCAGACAGAGAAAATGAGAGACGGCTACCATGATGTTGTACTACAGTGGCTCACGATGGACATGGCATTGTGTGCGTTTATGGTGGTGGGCCTCTGCTTACGGTTGGTCAGCTGGTCTGTCGGTCTGTCGGTCTACAGCTGCAGTGGACGACGTCATCGTCTGGCGGCCGATGATGAGCGTCGGCTGCGTCGTCGTCGTCGATCGATTGTGTGCAGCAGCAGCGGCAGCAGCAGCAGCGGTGGCAGGCGATGAATGCTACTAGCAGCAGCAGTCGTCTAGATTTGCATTCGTTTATGCGATGGCAGAGGCGTTCGTCTGCTGACTCTGCTGCTGCTTCTGCTTCAGCTGCTGCTGTTGTCTTAATAAACTGGGAGCCAAGCTGTTGGCCTCATCGTCGTCGTCGTCGTCGTCGTCGTGCCCAATGTTTGTGAGTCGACCTACGCAACGAAACGTCAATAGAGAGGAGGCGGCTACGGCTACCGCTTCGGCTACGGCTACGGCTACGGCTACGGCTACGGCTAGGGGGCAACGGCTAGGATGCCATCCAACCAACTCGGTCGATTGTTGAATGGAAACGAAAGACGAAGTTGATGACTATGCGATGAGTTGGTCATCACGAGATGAACAACGACGACGAGACTAACAACATCACTTGATGAGATGCAACACTCGCTTGATCATCGTCTAAGCATTCGTGTCTTGTATAATTCATGTCGACAGCAGCAGCAGCAGCATCTGTAGAGCAACCGACAGACTGATGGACAAGTGAACCGTTTGCAATCGCAGTAACAAAGGTGAGAATCGTAAGAATAAGTGAGATGCTCAGATAAGATTGGAATTCTGTCTCTTGGCAACAGCAGCAGCAACTGCTGTAGTTGATACTGTTGTAGTTGTTTATTGTTATTGATAAAATGGTCTACAATTATTTTTCTTATTGATCGTCCAGATAAACCATAGATAATTTTGTGGTTGCTTTTCAACAGGAATTCAGGAATTTTTCAACGGACGAAAGATCATCGATCATTATCATCAGATCCTCAGATCTTCAGATCCTCAGATCATCGATCCTCAGATCATCGATCCTCAGATCATCGATCATCAGATCATCGATCCTCAGATCTTCAGATTCTTAGATCATCAGATCCTCAGATCATCGATCATCAGATCATCGATCATCAGATCTTCAGATTCTCAGATCATCAGATCCTCAGATCATCGATCATCAGATCATCGATCCTCAGATCATCGATCATCAGATCTTCAGATTCTCAGATCATCAGATCATCAGATCATCGATCCTCAGATCATCGATCATCAGATCTTCAGATTCTCAGATCAACTGCTGCTGCGTCTGATTGCTGCATCTGGATGAACTCAGATCATTATTTCGTGGTGGAGCTGATCTGATTTCTAAGAGAAAATTAAGTCCGCTTCATTTTCCTCTTAAGCTCGTTCCCTTTAGAGAGAGGATTTCGTCGATCTTTGAGCCAGAAAGTGGAGAGCGTTGTACCGATCGCCTACCAGAGAGGCAGAGAGGCAGGCAGGGAGGCACTGAAGGTGGGCGAGAGATAGACAGAGAGGCAGGCAGGCAGGGAGGCAGAGAGAGGTAGGAAGGCGTTGTTCCTCTGAGGCGGATCGAAGATGGCGAACATGGCGAGTGCATGTGCGTTGGTCATCGCAAACGACAGCAAGATGTTTGGTACGATCCACAGTTGGCGCGCGCGGGAAGCGGCCAGCACGTGCGTCCTGGTGACGATTTCAGCCGTCTGCATCTGCATAATGGTCGTCTGCGGAGTGATGCTTGCCCGCGAATACTCACTGGCGAAGGGATACGAAAGGACTTCGTGCACTGTGAGGAATGTGACGTACACAGGAGGTGAACAGTCTTGCCTTGTCTGCACTGGATACAAAGACAAGAGCAAGGACAAAGGGTCAACAGGGTCATGCACGACGACCTACTTTCCGTGTGTGCAGGTCACCGTCACGTATTCCATCGATTGGGTCAACTATGAAGCCTTGCTACACCGCGACAGCCTTCAGGCAACTGGGCCGTACAGAGAGGTTGGTCACTAAAACTGTTCAAAACTGAAACTTCACTGAAAATAATATGTTAATTGGTGTTTTATTTTAGTAAGGACCTATTATAGGACTTACCCTAACCGAAATGATTAGATAGCATAAATATTTATAACTCTGGCAATGCCTGCCAAGTAAGCAATCGGGTCAAAAAATGCCTGTCAAAATGGTCTTCACTGCTCTTCATTGATCTTCTCTTAACTTCTCTTTTCATCTGGTTTAGATGTCGATGCAGGACTTGCATGCTGTGTTCTTGCTGCTGAAGCTTACTTTTCAGTCTGCATGACGGAATGTTGATGGCGTCATGCCAACCTTAAGTGGCATTGTTGACACGAAGGCCAGCCAGCCCGCGCATAATTATCGATTGCAAAATGACGAGTAAATGATGATGATATCTGAGGCGTATTCCTGATTGACTTATCCAAATGTTTTCCGGATGATCTGAAATGCATTCCAGGTCACGATATTCGCGCATTTATCCTGTTTGGCTTCTGCTGTCTATTTTGTCTCAGCACATTTCAGCAGACGTGATATTTTATCTTTAGCAATTTTGTTCATAGTTGTTCACATGTCATTTTTCTCATGCCACCAGACTTCTATATGCAAGACTGTAAACTGCGAGACCTAAACTGAGACGGCGTGGACCAAGTCGAAG
>OX243815.1:35917984-35968850 GCA_945859605.1 Lumbricus rubellus | reverse complement strand
TCCTCCTCTCCTCCTATTCCTCCTTCCACTCCTCTCCTCCTATTCCTCCTCTACTCCTATTCCTCCTATTCCTCCTCTCCTCCTATTCCTCCTATTCCTCCTCTCCTCCTATTCCTCCTATTCCTCCTCTCCTCCTATTCCCCCTCTCCTCCTATTCCCCTCTCCTCCTTTTCCTCCTTCCACTCCTCTTCCCTCCTACTCCTCCTCCTATTCTTCATCACTGTCGCTCCTTTCATCTGTCCATCCTCTGCTAACCAACCGATCGTCAACGATTATAATAATAGCAGACGGAAGAAATATTTCGTCATTACATCTGACCCACCGACCCAACAACCGACCAACCCACCGACCCACCGACCCACCCACTGACCCACCGACCCACCGACCCACCCACAGACCCACCGACCCACCCACTAACCCACCGACCCACCGACCCACCCACTGACCCACCAACCCACCAACCCACCCACTAACCCACCGACCCACCGACCCACCGACTGACCCACAGACCCACCGACCCACCCACTAACCCACCGACCCACCGACTGACCCACCAACCCACCAACCCACCCACTAACCCACCGACCCACCGACCCACCGACTGACCCACAGACCCACCGACCCACCCACTAACCCACCGACCCACCGACCCACCCACTGACCCACCGACCCACCGACCCACCGACTGACCCACAGACCCACCGACCCACCCACTAACCCACCGACCCACCGACCCACCCACTGACCCACCGACCCACCGACCCACCGACTGACCCACCGACCCACCGACCCACCCACTAACCCACCGACCCACCGACTCACCCACTGACCCACCAACCTACCAACCCACCCACTAACCCACCGACCCACCGACCCACCGACTGACCCACAGACCCACCGACCCACCCACTAACCCACCGACCCACCGACCCACCCACTGACCCACCGACCCACCGACCAACCGACTGACCCACAGACCTACCAACCCACCCACTAACCCACCGACCCACCAACCCACCCACTAACCCACCGACCCACCGACCCACCGACTGACCCAAAGACCCACCGACCCACCCACTAACCCACCGACCCACCGACCCACCCACTGACCCACCAACCCACCAACCCACCCACTAACCCACCGACCCACCGACCCACCGACTGACCCACAGACCCACCGACCCACCCACTAACCCACCGACCCACCGACCCACCCACTGACCCACCGACCCACCGACCCACCGACTGACCCACAGACCCACCAACCCACCAACCCACCCACTAACCCACCGACCCACCGACCCACCCACTGACCCACCGACCCACCAACCCACCGACTGACCCACCGACCCACCGACCCACCGACTGACCCAAAGACCCAAAGACCCACCCACTAACCCACCGACCCACCGACCCACCCACTGACCCACCAACCCACCGACCCACCCACTAACCCACCGATCCACCGACCCACCCACTGACCCACCGACCCACCGACCCACCGACCCACCGACTGACCCAAAGACCCACCGACCCACCCACTAACCCACCGACCCACCGACCCACCCACTGACCCACCAACCCACCAACCCACCCACTAACCCACCGACCCACCGACCCACCGACTGACCCACAGACCCACCGACCCACCCACTAACCCACCGACCCACCGACCCACCCACTAACCCACCGACCCACCGACCCACCCACTAACCCACCGACTCACCGACCCACCGACTGACCCACAGACCCACCGACCCACCCACTAACCCACCGACCCACCCACTAACCCACCGACCCACCGACCCACCCACTGACCCACCGACCCACCGACCCACCGACTGACCCACAGACCCACCAACCCACCAACCCACCCACTAACCCACCGACCCACCGACCCACCCACTGACCCACCGACCCACCGACCCACCGACTGACCCACAGACCCACCGACCCACCCACTAACCCACCGACCCACCGACCCACCCACTAACCCACCGACCCACCGACCCACCCACTGACCCACCAACCCACCGACCCACCCACTAACCCACCGATCCACCGACCCACCCACTGACCCACCGACCCACCGACCCACCGACCCACCGACTGACCCAAAGACCCACCGACCCACCCACTAACCCACCGACCCACCGACCCACCCACTGACCCACCAACCCACCAACCCACCCACTAACCCACCGACCCACCGACCCACCGACTGACCCACAGACCCACCGACCCACCCACTAACCCACCGACCCACCGACCCACCCACTAACCCACCGACCCACCGACCCACCCACTAACCCACCGACTCACCGACCCACCGACTGACCCACAGACCCACCGACCCACCCACTAACCCACCGACCCACCCACTAACCCACCGACCCACCGACCCACCCACTGACCCACCGACCCACCGACCCAACGACTGACCCACAGACCCACCAACCCACCAACCCACCCACTAACCCACCGACCCACCGACCCACCCACTGACCCACCGACCCACCGACCCACTGACTGACCCACAGACCCACCGACCCACCCACTAACCCACCGACCCACCGACCCACCCACTAACCCACCGACCCACCGACCCACCGACTGACCCACAGACCCACCGACCCACCCACTAACCCACCGACCCACCGACCCACCCACTGACCCACCGACCAACCGACCCACTTGCTAACCCACCGACCCACCGACCCACCGACCCACCCACTGACCCACAGACCCACCGACCCACCCACTAACCCACCGACCCACCGACCCACCCACTGACCCACCGACCCACCGACCCACCGACTGACCCACAGACCCACCAACCCACCAACCCACCCACTAACCCACCGACCCACCGACCCACCCACTGACCCACCGACCCACCGACCCACCGACTGACCCACAGACCCACCGACCCACCCACTAACCCACCGACCCACCGACCCACCCACTAACCCACCGACCCACCGACCCACCCACTGACCCACCAACCCACCAACCCACCCACTAACCCACCGACCCACCGACCCACCGACTGACCCACAGACCCACCGACCCACCCACTAACCCACCGACCCACCGACCCACCCACTGACCCACCCACTGACCCACCGACCCACCGACCCACCCACTGACCCACCAACCCACCGACCCACCCACTAACCCACCGACCCACCGACCCACCAACTGACCCACCGACCGACTGCTACCGTACGTCTGTCGGCGCTTGTATGGTCTCTGTACAGGCGGTCATCTCCCTCTTCCCTCCATCCGTCCGTCCTTCAGTTGACCGGTCTGCACAACCGAATGAACGGCCACTGCCATGGTCAGTACGGTAGCCCGAAAGAGAAAGAGAGACATAGAGAGAGACAGAGAGAGAGAGAGCGAGACAGAGAGAGAGAGAGAGACAGACAGACAGACAGACAGAGAAAGTGAGAGAGAGACGGCTACCATGATGTTATACTACAGTGGCTTACGTTGGGCATGTGTGCGTGTACATGTATAGTGGTGGGCCTCTGCTTACGGTTGGTCGGTTGGTCAGCTGGTTGGTTGGTCGGTCTACAGCTGCAGTGGACGACGTCATCGTCTGGCGGCCGATGATGAGATTCGGCTGCATCGTCGTCGTCGTCGATCGATTGTGGGCAGCAGCAGCAGCAGCAGCAGCAGCGGCAGCTGCAGCAGCAGCACCAGCAGCAGCGGCAGCAGCGGCAGCACCAGCAGCAGCGGCAGCAGCGGCAGCAGCAGCAGCGGTGGCAGGCGATGAATGCTACTAGCAGCAGCAGTCGTCTAGATTTGCATTCGTTTATGCAATGGCAGAGGCGTTCGTCTGCTGACTCTGCTGCTGCTTCTGCTTCAGCTGCTGCTGTTGTCTTAATAAACTGGGAGCCAAGCTGTTGGCCTCATCGTCGTCGTCGTCGTCGTCGTGTCCAATGTTTGTGAGTCGACCTACGCAACGAAACGTCAATAGAGAGGAGGCGGCTACGGCTACCGCTTCGGCTACGGCTACGGCTACGGCTACGGCTACCGCTAGGGGGGGCAACGGCTAGGATGCCATCCAACGAACTCGGTCGATTGTTGAATGGAAATGAAAGACGAAGTTGATGACTATGCGATGAGTTGGTCATCGCGAGGTGAACAACGACGACTAGCAACATCACTTGATGAGATGCTACACTCGCTTGATCATCGTCTAAGCATTCGTGTCTTGTATAATTCATATCGACACCACCAGCAGCAGCAGCAGCATCTGTAGAGCAACCGACTGATGGACAAGTGAACCGTTCGCAATCGCAGTAACAAAGGTGAGAAGCGCAAGAATAAGTGAGATGCTCAGATAATGATTGGAATTCTGTCTCTTGGCAACAGCAGCAGCAACTGCTGTAGTTGATACTGCTGTAGTTGTTTATTGTTATTGATAAAATGGTCTACAATGTGCATTATTTTTCTTATTGATAAACCATGGATTATTTTGTTGTTGCTTTTCAACAGGAATTCAGGAATTTTTCTCAACGGACGAAAGATCATCGATCATCAGATCATCGATCATCAGATCATCGATCATCGATCATCAGATCTTCAGATCATCAGATCATCGATCCTCAGATCATCGATCATCAGATCTTCAGATCCTCAGATCTTCAGATCATCAGATCATCGATCCTCAGATCATCGATAATCAGATCTTCAGATCCTCAGATCATCGATCATCAGATCATCGATCATTCGATCTTCACATCTTCAGATCATCGATCATCAGATCATCGATCCTCATATCATCGATCATCAGATCTTCAGATCCTCAGATCATCGATCATCAGATCATCGATCATCCGATCTTCAGATCTTCAGATCATCGATCATCAGATCATCGATCCTCAGATCATCGATCATCAAATCTTCAGATCCTCAGATCATCGATCATCAGATCATCGATCATCCGATCTTCAGATCTTCAGATCATCGATCATCAGATCATCGATCCTCAGATCATCGATCATCAGATCTTCAGATCCTCAGAACATCGATCATCAGATCATCGATCATCAGATCATCGATCCTCAGATCATCGATCATCGATCATCAGATCTTCAGATCATCGATCATCAGATCTTCAGATTCTCAGATCAACTGCTGCTGCGTCTGATTACTGCATCTGGATGAACTCAGATCATTATTTCGTGGTGAAGCTGATCTGATTTCTAAGAGAAAATTATATCCGCTTCCTTTTCCTCTTGAGCTCTTTTTCTGTAGAGAGAGGATTTCGTCGATCTTTGAACCAGAAAGTGGAGAGCGTTGAACCGATCGCCTACCAGAGAGGCAGAGAGGCAGGTAAGGAGGGAGAGAGGTAGGCAGGGAGGCAGTGAAGGTGGGAGAGAGGTAGGTAGGGAGATAGGTAGGTAGGGAGGCGTTATTCCTCTGAGGCGGATCGAAGATGGCGAACATGGCGAGCGCATGCGCGTTGGTCATCGCAAACGACAGCAAGATGTTTGGTACGATCCACAGTTGGCGCGCGCGGGAAGCGGCCAGCACGTGCGTCCTGGTGACGATTTCAGCCGTCTGCATCTGCATAATGGTCGTCTGCGGAGTGATGCTTGCCCGCGAATACTCACTGGCGAAGGGATACGAAAGGACTTCGTGCACTGTGAGGAATGTGACGTACACAGGAGGTGAACAGTCTTGCCTTGTCTGCACTGGATACAAAGACAAGAGCAAGGACAAAGGGTCAACAGGGTCATGCACGACGACCTACTTTCCGTGTGTACAGGTCACCGTCACGTATTCCATCGATTGGGTCAACTATGAAGCCTTGCTACACCGCGACAGCCTTCAGGCAACTGGGCCGTACAGAGAGGTGGGTAAATAAAACTGTTCAACACTGAAACTGCAATGAAAATAAATAATAAGTTAATTTGTGTTTTATTGTAGTAAGGACCTATAGGACCTACCCTAACCGAAATGATTAGATAGCATAAATATTTAGAACTCTGGCAATGCCTGCCAAGTAAGCAATCGGGTCAAAAAATGCCTGTCAAAATGGTCTTCACTGCTCTTCATTGATCTTCTCTTAACTTCTCTTTCTTCTGGTTTAGATGTCGATGCAGGACTTGCATGTTGTGTTCTTGCTGCTGAAGCTTACTTTTCAGTCTGTATGGCGGAATGTTGAAGGCGTCATGCCAACCTTCAGTGGCATTGTTGATACGAGTCTAGTTTTGAAGTAGGCCAGCAGCCAGCCCGCGCATAATTATCGATTGCAAAATGACGAGTAAATGATGATGATATCTGGGATGTATTCCTGATTGGCTTATCTAAATGTTTTCCGGATGATCTCAAATGCATTCCAGGTCACGATATTCGCGCATTTATCCTGTTTGGTTTCTGCTGTCTATTTTGTCTCAGCACATTTAAGCAGACGTGATATTTTATCTTTAGCAATTTTTTTCATGCCATAGTTGTTCACATGACATTTTTCTCATGCCACCAGACTTCTATATGCAAGACTGTAAACTGCGAGACCTAAACTGAGACGGCGTGGACCAAGACCAAGACACAATAATTAGGTCAGAGCTAGAGAGTTACAGAGACAGTTCAAGACGTTGACTTCTTCGCATTTTTAACAGGACAGATGAGATTACAGAATAAACAATGAAAAGCAACATGCACAAAAGTCCAGATTGAAGCCACTGAAGTCAGCCGATGACCTGAACGGTGAATAGTATGAAGATATGAAATATTTCAGGCATCCTGAAATTTTCTAAAGATGCAAAAATTTGCACCAACAATATTCAATAAATTTACAACATAAGTAAGTTCATAAATCACGCTGAGAAAGTAGATTAGCGTTCGCTAACTTCGCTTATGGTATAGGAGCGTATTTAGCCAACAACAGCGGCAAAACTGCCACGCCATATCTATTGTGTGACCATGACTTTGAGTCTCACGATTTATGTACTGCAGCCTTCGATATAAACTTAGTATCTAATGCCTAATAGAACTTTTGCCGTAGACTTTTCCGGATGGCTAATGATGACTCTATGATCATCCTATGCTAGAGGTGTAGGCTATCTGTTTGTTATTCAAGACCAGATCTGGTTCTATGAGATCGGATTGGCGTGCAATGTCATCTAGTGCACTAGCACCAATGTTGGACCAAAGTTAACTAAAACTTGCAAATGTTTAGTTATTCTAAAACCATTAATGTCTTAGTTAAGACAGAATTAACTGACAAAAATAATGTAGTTAAAAGGAAAGTTTAACTAATATTTTTAGTTTTTAGATATAAGTAAGTGACAGTGACAGAATCAGCAACTACATGCGCATTTACATGCACGCAAACGTCTTCCACAATCATTAGCAGCGAATACTGTGAGCAACTCAACGCGACGGTTTCTAGTCGCTACTTCTGTGATGTTCAAACCAGTGACGTATATAGCAATAGGTAGTGCAGCTTGTGCAATGCACAAGGGCCCCCGGCTGTCAAGGGCCCACCGAGGTCAGAGTCATTTTTTTACGTTAAGGATATTCAGAATGTATTCAAACCTACATGTACACTGCAGGGTGCACACTCAATAATTTTGTAGGCTTTAGCCGGAATGTCCAAACAACCGTTTGCGATGGGCTATGATTATATACCCGTAGCACACATATTATATCAGTAATATAATATATGTGCCCGTAGCTTATTACAAATATTCTTACTCTTTGCAGTCTTTGGCCGGAAGTAGTTGTGCTGACGTAGGCCTATAAACATAATTGTGTCATGGTCTACGTAGACGTGTTTAAAATTTATTATCTTTGTAGTAAAATGTGGAATTTATGATAGATAACTGCATAGCCTATTTACTTGGAAATTGTATAATTTTTAATTCTCGTAAGGCACTTCCTTTCCGTTCCCCAAGTTATGTCTAAGTCTTATTTAAGTGGCACTTCTAAGCGTCAAGCACGAGAAGAACGTGTAAAGAAGGCCGCCAAAATGCAAATTTGCAAAAACTCCGCATTTATGATACCTGCGGAGAGCGAGCTTGCACCGATGACTACAGGGACCCCCTCCCCGGCTGTAAAGGGACACCGCAGTCACAGTTAATTTTTACTTTAGGAATGTTCAGATTGTATTCAAATGATCAAATCCACATAGGCCTACAACGGTGACGCAGGAATGGATTGTGCAGACTGCACAACACTCCGATGACTTCATCAAGCCAGTTGACAGAATTGCATAGCCTTATTGTTTGAAATCTTGGGGTTCAAGCATTGAAGGGCCCACCACGAAAGCCCTGCACAAGGGCCCCCAAAAACCTCGCTACGCCACTGGTTCAAACTAAAACAAGACAAAGCAATCGTATATAAAGGACTTCAGTGAAAAACGTCGACTTTTGTGTGAAGCTCTTAAAAAGAAGAAATTCCAGTTTAAATGTTGACAGCTTGTTCAGCGCTGCATCACATAAGGTAAGTCAAGAGTAAAAATAGGCAGTATGTCAAAGGACCTACCGCGACCCATGCTGGCACTGCCACTGTTTACTCGCAGCTCGCGTACATTTACACAGTACACACACTGTACAAATGTACACTGTGGAGTGTAAGGAAGCAAGAGTAAATATGTAAAAGAAGATCGTCTCAGTGGTCGTCTTCATGGGAGCCAATGCAGATGTCTTTCTCTCAATGTCTCAATGTTCGTGCACATACAATGCATGCATGTACAATGTCTATGCATTTACAATGTACGCATGCATTGGATCTGCTGCTGCTCGTTTCACGTGCACATCTCTCTGTCGAATTCAGCTGATACACTGACGCGTGCATTATTGTGCTGGAGAGTATTATACACGTGACGACTTGATTTTCCAATTAATTGATTCCTAGGATAATCTATTAGTCGGCGTGTAGTAGAAGAATATAAGCTAGAGGGGAATGAACGGAACAGAAAGAAGATGGGAATCGCTTGTAATCGCATGCTGCAGGGAAGAGAATGAGATTGAAGAGAATGGAAGGTGGTGGAAGGGAATTGATTTGAGAAAATTATTATTATAGTCTGAATGTCAAATGGAGGCATGGTCGTCGCCTACCATGCAGTTACATGTACATGTACGATTGTACGTGCTTCGTTATGAATCACGTTCCGCTCGGGTTTGACTCTTTGTAACGATATCAAGTGTGTGTGTTCGCGCGCGCGCGCGTGTGTGTGTGTGCGTGTGTGTGTGTGTGCGTGTGTGTGTGCGTGCATACACACACGTATACGCAAAAAAACACAATAACACACATGAACACAGAAACACCGCCACACACATAGAGACACACGTGGTGTCTATCACCAAGGTTAGTGGCATAATTTATTACTGGCATATGGTGATAAATAGACAGCAGGGAAATTGCGATACACTGACCCCATTGTGTCCAGGAAATTGTCAACACGATGACCTTTGCCAAAAACCAAGGTCAGTTCTGCTGTTATTAGAAAGCTGATATGCGTCAGAGGTTTAGCCAACCAACACTCCTACATTTGACATGACATTGTGTTCTATGGCAGATGGGAATGATGCTTCTATCCTCACTCATGCAGGACATGTCATGTCTCACGATCTTCTCCCGATATAACGAGTTACTAGAAACAGTCGTGAGAACTTGTCGCCAAAAAACCCACACTAGAAAAACTTGCTGGCTGTGCAGTTCTAAAACGTTCTTTATAAAGCCCTGAGTTTACTAGACAAGTACACTGTGTCCCAATAAATCGGGCACCCTTTTTATAATGTGAATAAAACAGGCAAATCATAATCGATTTTCAAAATTTCAAAACTGTTTTCATCCTGAGATAATTATCTTACATTGATTCAAATATGAAGTTTCTGGCATGAATATTGACGTCACAATTACGTCATTTGCATCAGAGAATTCAAATGTTAAGTATTGAACACAACGATTTTTGTTAACATTTGGTTTCGATATGTAAATTAACGACGTCATTATGACGTAATTTTTTAGTGAGGGCCTTTCATAATTTACCAATTTGTAGATAATTATCTCAGGATAAAAACAGTTTTGACAATTTGACAATCGATTAATAATTACAAGTTTTATTCACATTATAAAAAGGGTGCCCGATTTATTGGGACACAGTGTAGAGTGATGATCCTTGTAGTCGTTACAATGGAATAAAAAAAGACACAAAATGAACATTAATATTCTCATTAATTATATTAGGCTTATAGACAGCTATGAATGAATGAATGAATGAATGAATGAATGAATGAATGAATGAATGAATGAATGAATGAACGAACGAACGAACAAACCAACGAACGAACCAATCAATCAATCAATCAATGATACAACAAACTTTCTTTTCCTTTGATCATACGATTGTAATTAATGCGATGCGCTTTTAGTCGCCATTTCCTTCGTCTTATCACATGTACAATGTACATCTCATTTCCAGTCTTTCATTCAATTCCATTTCCGTTGTTTCGTCGACCGTCCTTCTAATCATTCAGCATTCATCATTCATCATTCATCATTCATCATTCATCATTCATCATTCATCATTCATCATTCATCATTCATCATTCATCATTCATCATTCATCATTCATCATTCATCATTCATCATTCATCATTCATCATTCATCATTCATCATTCATCATTCATCATTCATCATTCATCATTCATCATTCATCATTCATCATTCATCATTCATCATTCATCATTCATCATTCATCATTCATCATTCATCATTCATCATTCATCATTCATCATTCATCATTCATCATTCATCATTCATCATTCATCATTCATCATTCATCATTCATCATTCATCATTCATCATTCATCATTCATCATTCATTATTCATCATTCATCATTCATCATTCATCATTCATTATTCATCATTCATCATTCGTTTTCCTGTATTCGCTTAATAAATTTTCTTTAAAAAAGCTACAACTAGGCCTAATACGCAGCAGGATGTAGGAAACAAAATAAATTTTTTTACGAATTCAAAATGGATTTCTGACTAATTTGAGCTTGCTGCGAAGCAAGAGACGAATCGCAATGGATTGCAGCGGATCTGTTCAATCATGGAACTGCACTGCCCTGCAGTAACTGTTGTCCTATGACTAGATCTATAATGTATAATAATATGTAGATGGGACACATATCTAATACAGTGGTTGGAGTTTTCGTCTCGAAAACAAGGTCTACACTTTTTATTACTCACATTGTTTCCGATATTTTTGTCGGCAAACGACGACGACGACTGAAACAAAATTGTTTTCGATACGAAGACTCCTCTCTTCCCCTCCTCTCACCACCACTGCAGCGTCTGTGTCGCCAAAATTGCAAGAGACTTTAATTATGTTCATCAACGTCGAAACATTTGTTGAATTCTTTTGTTTCCTACAGTTAATTAATTGTGCTTGGGCAGTGTTGTTTAATGATGGTCAGATGTGTTGTGGTCCTTAGGTTAAAATCTTCTATCTCTCTAAGCTTATAATAATCACGATTTCTGGAGGTGAAAAACAAAATGTAGAGAGGAAGACAGAAGTGGATGAAGAAATAATTATGAAGAGATGATTAAATCATCGATTGCATGGATCGTCTGCATGGGACACAGACAGACAGACAGAGGCAGAGATTGCAGGCGACTGAAAACGGAGAGAGGGAGAGAGAGATCTAGGGGAAATAGAGTTGGCGGAGTGGGAGAGGGCCCATGTCTCGGTGGCATTTGTCAGATGAACTGTGTGTGTGTGTGTGTGTGTGTGTGTGTGTGTGTGTGTGTGTGTGTGTGTGTGTGTGTGTGTGTGTGTGTGTGTGTGTGTGTGTGTGTGTGTGTGTGTGTGTGTGTGTGTGTGTGTGTGTGTGTGTGTGTGCGTGTGTGTGTGTGTGTGTGAGTGTGGTGGGGTGAGGGCATGCGTCTGTTGATAATCTGTTGTCCTAATAATTCGTGTGCGTCTGACTCATCGGCTGCTGTTGCTCTTATCTCTTCTCTTCCAGTGCTCCTTCAACATCTGCCTCAAGGACAGAGACGACAACCTCCGAGCAGTCGACAAATACGCCGCAGAGTGGCGCACCATGCGCGGCCAGCGGCTCGAATGCTTCTACAACACAGCAGACTACGATGACGTCATCACGCACAAGACGTACAGCCTGAGTGACGTCGTACACAGCATGTTCTGGCCGTCGCTTGTCATCGTCATCTGCGCCATGGTATTCCTCCGCCTCGAGACGCGCAGGCGCAAGCTCACGTTCTGCGGTCGTGAGGAGGACATCGACGATGACGTCATAGGAAGTAGTCCGAGCCGGAAGTCGACACCGGAAACGATCGACGGACTAGAGACGCAAGTCATCCTACGCGACGATCATCGGCTGATGCATGGTCACTATGGCGGCGGCGGCGGAGGTGTCCAGTGTAAGCTGGTCAGTCCTCGTCCATCACTGGTCAGCTTAAGACCATCGCCGTTGGTGTCTGGTCCTCGGTTGTCACTGACCGTGGCTGACAGATCATCGAACTCGTGCATGAAGATTCATTCGTCTATGGTGAACGTCGCTTCTGCATCGAACGGTCATGCGCACGGTCATGCGCAGTCATCGTCATCGTCATCGTCTGCTTTTGATGAACTGAAGCGAATCGAGATGAAGAGAAGAAGTCTCGATGCGGTCACGTGCCACTCCTGCAGCTATCCTCATCCTCATCCTCATCCTCATCTTTCTTTTCCGCTTCCATCTCCTCTTCCTCCTCCTTCTTCCTCTCACCATCACACTTCCAATGCCCATCTCCGATTCATCGACCTGTCATCTTCCTCTGGGTCGTCCTCCGCCTTCTCATCTCCACCATCACATTCGTCAAAACACACGAAACACAACAACACAACAACGAATACAACAACAACAGCGACAACAACAACAACGACAAATGGCGTCGTTGTCAAAAGCGACCAACTCTAAAAGACTTTCGCTCTTTGCACGTCACTGCATGGCGTCCAAATAGTTGGACCAAATCTTTATCCACAGAAGTTTTTCACGATGTTAAATACAATGAATCTATTTTATCTTTTGAGATTTACTAGTATGCATGTAACCACAATCAAACATAATTAGTCAGGCACAAAGTTAACAAGATGATTCAACTTCAGTACTTGAACATTGCCTGTCCGTATAAAAGTGTATAGGCCTATTTGAATGAGCTTAGCCTACAGGGTGGACCTAAAGTTATCCTATTAGGTATTTTGCCAATATCTTGGTCAGAAGTAAAAAAAATTTAATCAAGTTCTACAGGCTTTATGGTAATTCACATTTACACAAAACGTCAAAATTTCACTCAAAACTTTCAAACAGAACTAAAGTTATATTACTTTTAGTCCACCCACCCACTTTTTTGACAATGATCAAAAAATAACGCAACAATAAGTAACAAAAAACAACTTCATCAAGGCACATCTCAAAAGATAATTAATGTTATCAAATTAACTTGATATTGCTTCACAACTTGCGTCCATCCATTCTTTTTTATCGCTCTTGAGTTTGACCGCAGGTTGTGGTATTTCTCCTGAACAGCAATCCACAATTCATGAGTAATCTATCTTGTTCAAATCCGGAGTTTTTGTGGCCCAATGGCGAACCAATCAATGCTCGTCTCGATGAAACCACGGTAACAAACAATATTGACGTTGAGCCGATCTCCTTTCATCAACCGAATACTTTTTAACTTTGAATTTAACTCTTAATTTCTCCGCTCTTACTGCTCATCAGAGTAAGCAGTAATATGTATTGTCAAACAACAGTGGGTGCATGGACTCCCCAAAAGTAATGTGACTTTGTCATGCTTGAAATTTTTTTAATTTGGCTATTGTATGTAAATCTAAATTATCTTTAAGCCCCTGTAAAACTTTATATAAAAATTCATACTTTTGGCCAAAATATTGGCTAAAAACCGCAGGGATTACATTTTGGCCCTCCCTGAATGACCTTATTATAATGTTTATACGTTGTAAGCTGTATAAAATTTAATTTGAGGTTATGTAATAGTGGTCGATGATACACGTAATAATAATAATAATAATAATAATAATAATAATAATTAATAATAATAATAATAATAATAATAATTATTATTATTATTATTATTATTATTACGCTTGGCGGGGACCCAGAGATAGTGGAGGCTGACGTGGATTCGATTGAGGAAGGATGCTCGCGTCTGGGCCTCACGCTGAACCGTACTAAGTGCGAGATCATTGCAACCGACTTCGACTTCAACAACACCAATCGAGGCGCTATGCGACATTTTGCCCGGGTCGACCCCATGACGGCCATGCTTCTGGGTGCTCCGCTCACATCGTCGGAGGCCCTTCTATCGGCTCTCGACAGATGCGTGACCGACCTCAGGACCTCAATCGACAGATTAGAACTCGTCGCCAAGCAAGACGCCCTGTTGATCCTGAGATGCTCGCTTGGCTCGCCCAGGCTGATCCATCTACTTAGATGCACCCCTTGCCACGATCACCCTCGATTGCACGATTACGACGAGCTGCTAAGGGGTGGGCTTGAAAGGATATTAAACATCACGTTGACCGATGACCAATGGATGCAGGCCTCCCTTCCAATCAGATTAGGGGGACTGGGAGTTATGAGGGTGTCTTCGTTGGCACTTCCAGCCTTTTTGGCTTCTGCCGCTGGCACCCTCTCCATCCAGTCCCTCATCTTGGGAACGGCCTGGATCATTGATGACGATTCATCCGATTCCGCGCGGTCCGAATGGATGCGGATTACTGAGACGGGAAATCCAACTGAATATCCAGGTCACAAGCAGTCACTATTGGACAACCCGCTGTTGCTTAAGACCGTGCTTTCCATCGAGTCCAAGCTACAAGACCCATACGATCGGGCAAGACTAAAGGCGTCAATGGCACCACACGCCTCTGACTGGCTTCACGCCCTTCCACTGACCGCGTTCGACCTCAGATTGAGTGACGAGGCTGTGAGAGTTGCGGTTGGCCTCCGACTGGGAACGGCCATCTGTGAGCCGCACACGTGTGTGTGTGGCGCCCCTGTTTCGGCAAGGGGCTCGCATGGCCTTTCATGCTCCCTTGGATTCGGTAGACAGGCAAGACACAGCACCATCAACGACCTTGTCTACCGGGGCTTAAATAGAGCTGGTACTCCGGCAATCAAGGAGCCGTCGGGCCTCGCCAGGACTGACGGGAAAAGACCGGATGGCCAGACCCTAATCCCTTGGAGCAACGGAAGGGCGTTAATTTGGGACGCGACCGTGGTGGACACGTTGGCCGCCTCGTACGTCCTTGAGAATGCGACCGAAGCCGGAAGAGCAGCAGAGAAAGCCGCCACAAGAAAATTGTCAAAGTATTTGGATCTCCAAAGGACATACCTCTTCGTCCCCTTAGCCGTGGAAACAATGGGCCCCATCAACAATGAAGGTCTCGCCTTTGTGTCCGAGATTGGACGCCGGCTGTCGAAGATCTCTGGTGATTCACGTGAAGCAGGCTTTCTATTCCAGAGCATTTCAGTCACGATCCAGCGCTACAACGCCGTTGCCTACCAAGGCACCTTGTCTGGTTTACCCGGAGCTATGGACCGGCCACTCTAAGCAAACTGAAATTGATCTGTTAAAACTAAACCAAAACCTAAATCTAACATTCCTGTTATAATAATAATAATAATAATAATAATAATAATAATAATAATAATAATAATAATAATAGTAATAATAATAGTGATAATAGTGATAGCAATAATAGTAATATATAATAATAATGACAATAACGATAATAATGACTATAGGCCTGATGATGATAATATTAAATGATTATTTTGTCTGCTGCTATATAAATATTTTTGAGCTGCTGGAGTGCTTTAAAAGAGTACTGGACTTAAGTTACATAGGGTACGATATTATAATTATATATTTTTGTTTAAGTGTCTTTAATCCTGTCAGGGTCATCGAGGGTACAACCCCTAGACGTTGGATGTGGGAAGGGCAGACATGTTAAGAACGAGACGACGTTTAGTGTTCTCAGAGTTTGGACTTAATGCCATGTGAGTACATTGCGGTCCATGCGGTCCATAATTATTATAAGGTGTGGAAGACAGACATGGTGGTCAGAGACGACATTTGACTCTGCAATGGTCACTGTTTGGTCAAGAGTGTGGTCCACTGCATGCATGAACTAGTCTCAGATCGAACTACTTTCAATTGTACAAGTCATCATGCTCCGTTTTATATATGTAACTATATATATATATAGGTTTGTATATATATATATATATATATATATATATATATATATATATATAGGTCATTTTTAGATGACGCTGTTACAGTGTTACTGTCTGCTGCTGCTGAAGCCGCTTCCGTCTATCTGACACCCTCCCTCTGACAGTATAGCTGGTGATAAACATGCTATTCATTATTCACTTGTCGAATATTGCATGGACTATTGCAACTCAATTGTTTGCTCATGACTCATCTATAGCTTATTCAGACTAGACAAAGCTATGATCACTGCCTTCCATTGTCATTACTTCTTTCATCCGACCAGTTATACCGTTCAACTAAATGAGGGACTTTTGCTTTTCGAATGTTTTCACGCTGATCCGCTCTGTGGAATGCATTGCTAAACATCCGACAGATTTATCTTGGTCTTATCCTTTTCTTTCACTAGTGGTATTTCAAAATTAATAATAATTGAAGTTTTATTATCTTCCCCACCAACAGTAGACCTGCTGGAGTTATTTATGACGATGCAAAGTGTTTTATTATTGACTATGTCAGCTACAGACACACAATATTATTATAAATACTATTAAACTAGCTTTAATCTCTTGAATCAGTTTTAAGACAGGTTTGAAGTGTCAGCGAAACTTCATGTTTCTTGCCCTCAGCAGTCAGCATAAAAATTATGATGAATGCGAGTGACCATTCCTCTCCCTTGCCGCCTCTTCTTCTCATTGGCGGTGCACTTGTTACAGCTGAGCTTGCAAGCGGTATGTATATATATATATATATATTATATATATGCCTACATGCATACGATTACACGCATATTAAACTCGGTTCATGACATGCGTAGTCGTGTGTGAGAAATAGCGGAAGATGTCATCATTGTCGTTGCTATCGCTGTCGTCGTCTTCATCAGAATTCTTCTGATCTTTGTTCTTATCGTCGTCGTCGTCATCATCGTCGTTTCGTCATTTTCGTTGTCGTCTTATTTGACCTGACATCATAGGCGTACGAGGCGGGGGTCCAGGGGAGAGGCAAATGCCCCCAATTTTCTGGCAAGTCTGGTTTTTCGGGCAAATACAGACCCGAACGACTAAAAAAAGGTCATCAACTTTTTTGACGGAAATATTTTTCGGGCAGAAGTTCAATCTTTGCCCCCCCCCCCACTGCTGAAATCTCCCGTACGCCTATGCCTGACATCGATCCGATCGTTTTCTCTTCTTCTTAGATCATGAGATTCTTTTTCTCCTTCTTCTTCTCTCCTAATTCCATCATTCGTGTCGTTTTATAGACGATTGTTTTGTGAAAATGTGTGCCAAAGTCTTATTTTGTATACGAAGATCTTTTCAAATCTCTTCATCTCGTTTCGTTTTCTATTTCTCACTTCAGAACATTAGTCACACGGATGATGACGTCAGACGATGACGTCAGCTGATGACGTTGAGCGCGAAAGTTTTAGGAAAATGATCAATGTTGTAAGATAAGATCTCCATTCAGGACTTTTAAAAATATTTACAGTTAATATATATATATATATATATATAGGCCTATATATTATAATGTATTGTATATACATATATAATATACTAGCTGTACCCGGCCACGCGTTGCTGTGGCAGAAAAGACTCTCCCTCCCCCTCCCCTCCCCATCCCCATCCCCCTCCCCCTCCCTTTCTCCCTCCCCTACCCCTCCCCCTCCCCCTCCCCCTTCCGTCCTGAGAGCGGTGAAAGGCCGCATTCGCTTATGACGTCACGGCACGCGACCTCATTCATGTTTCGTCTGGTCGCTGTCACTGTCAAGGCGTTTCTGAAATCTGGCAACGTGCGGTCTTGTTGAATTTGCAAATGGCGGTCGAACGGATTGCAAAGTTCACTTTTTGTGGAAAAGATTGCGTCTTTTCCGGAAAAAAGCATAATACAACACGGTTCTATTGGAATGGAAGGTTTTGTAAAATTTTCGAAACAATCTTTCCGTTAGTTTCCGAGAACACTCCTTACATATGTTTGGAAAGTTTCATTTTTTTTTATATATATATATATATATATATATATATATATATATATATATATTGCTGTGTCGTAACTCGTGGCATTTGCCCTGACCGTTGAGTCCGTTAACAGTTGTAAAAGCATCCAAGAAGGATATACTTTGATGAGTAGGCCTACTTCATTTCGCCAGAAGACCGAAAAACAAATCAAACGCCACAACCCGTGCGACAGGACCTACATGCCCTACATGCCATACATGCCCTTCATGCGCAATGCAGTATGGGTCTAAAGTTCTAAACATAAGTCAAACGCACAGACAGGGATGTCACTCCGAATTTTCAAAAATGGTCGGATCCAGTCCAAACAAAGCCTAGAAAAGCTAGACTGGTCTTATGCTGAGAAATGGCGGAATTTGTCTAAAGTTCTAATGAAAAGCAGATTTAAAACACACACGAACTTTAAACTGTTAGGCTACAGCTTAGCAATAATTATCGTTCAGATGTTAAAAACTAAGAACTTTTGAACTTGGATTACGAAATCTTACACAAATCTTCAGCATGTCGAGTGTCTATTTTGTGAAAATGCCTGAAAACTTAAGAAATGCTCCAGGAATTGCTGATAATGCTCGTTTTTAACATGAAAAAGTTTCCGTGGGAAAACTAGAACTCGAAAAAGCACCTAAGAACCTAGACAAGAGCGAAAAACTAGTTCTAGGTGCGCACTGACTGTGAAAATGTTCGTGCACGTCAAGTGTGCTATTAGATTTAGCTTAGGCTACCATCCAGGATGCGGGTATCGGTATCACGATATAAAGTCTTCTCCCGAAACATAGTTTCTCTTGGCTGAAACTCTGCAGACCCTATTGAAAGAATTTGTTCTGATATAGGCCGCCTAGAAGTTAATAATTTTGGGAGCGTAGGCCCTATAGCCTACATGTACATGTTCTTGTAAAATAATGTAGCAATGTAGACTTACGGTTCGACCAGCTTAACTTATCTATAAATTTTATGTGACTGTGGCCCATTTCATGCTGAACTTTATTTCAGCGGCGGATAAAATAGGCCTATTCTCAGTCACCCGGTGGGGGTTAATTCTGAAGCAGGTATGATCTGTTTCGAAATAAAGTATGTGGGGAAATTTTAAGGGGGGACTCGATCTGTCACGCGACACCGGACACCGTGATACGTAGGCTACTTGTATCTATGCTGCATAAACCGTAGTTATTAGAATAATAGATTTACAGGACCCGTGCAAGCATATAATGTCTGGTTGCGATCTGTGCCACGCATAAATCTGACACCTTTGAACTGCAATAAGGTAAACTTAACCGACAGCGACCAACTTTGTTTATCTCCATTATTATAAGACTTTGCCTTGTAAAGAGAGCAGAAAGGAAGTGTCTGTGTTTCTATTCTGTAGCCAAATGTATAGTCGAGTTATAGCCTAAACCATGGCAGTGCTGGTTGATTGATAGCATATATAGGATTATAGGGTCTAAGTTCAAACGATTTGCACCCTGTATAAATAGTAGAGTGTAAGTCGGAAAGTCGTTAGCCTCATAGTAAGACAGACACTGAAACATGGTTGTCTGAAAATGCTTGAATTTAGACGTGCACATAGATATACAATACATGTATAATGCTACTTCAGCGTCATGTTCCTTTCGCCTCTTGTCATCAGTTGCTATACGAAGATGATGCGACGTTGAAGTCAGAGAAACAATGAGACAGGTAGACAGACAAATCGGTATTAGACTTAATTCTCTGTAGATACTGTTCTGAAGAGAAGATTCACCAATTCTGAAACTATATGCAAAAGCAGGTAGGTTAATATACACTTATAATTTATACAGTTATTTACACCACGCAAATTACACTTTCAGGCGATCAACAGCGCAAGACCTTAGTCCCCATCGTCTGTTTCTCGAACTGTCTGTCTTTTTGACTGTGTCTTTTTGACTGTCTGTATGTTTGTCTGTTTGTTTGTTTGTCTGTCCGTTGCTCATAAGCAGTAGGTTGCAATTACGACTTCTGTTGTTAGTCCAAAGAAAGATCCATGCAGAGCAGAAGGCATTCTGGTCACATCAGGAGATGACGGTTAGATGTCAAGATCCAAATTCCGTTGCTGATTGGAAGAGATGTCTTTCGGCTGATATATGCAATCTGTCTGCAGTGCTCTGCACAGAAGACAGATCTGTCTGCCTGACCAACTGCATGTCCTATTGTCTCTGTCTGGCTATTTCTGGACCTTTCTTTGTCCGTTGTTTAGTGATTGTTGTGAGTTTCTGCCTGTATGCCTGCTGTATGCCTGCCTGTATGCCTGCCTGTATGCCTGCCTGTCTGCCTGCCTGTATGCCTGCCTGTCTGCCTGCCTGTCTGCCTGCCTGTCTGCCTGCCTGTCTGCCTGCCTGTCTGCCTGCCTGCCTGTCTGCCTGCCTGCCTGCTTGCCTGCTTGCTTGCCTGCCTCTTAAACCAATCCCTGTTTGATTCTGTCTCTGTTCTGTCAAGTATCTTTGGTCAGTCTTTGGTATACATACATGTACATGTACGAGGCAGTTGATAGATGAGAAGACTGCATCCAGTCATTGACTTCTTGGTCCACGAGGTTTATGTCCAGAAGCAACAGATGCCTATTTCGATCATATTCTGCAGAAGAATGGAACTCTTAAATTATCAGGATTACTTAAATGCAAAGACAAACAATAGTCAAGACTGGACGATATATCAATCATGATTTGATCAGAAGTTAATCAGAATCATGATTTGATTAAAAGTTAATCAGAATCATGATTTGATGAGAAGTTAATCAGAATAATGATTTGATGAGAAGTTAATCAGAATAATGATTTGATGAGAAGTTAATCAGAATAATGATTTGATGTGGAGTTAATCACAATAATGATTTGATGAGAAGTTAATCAGAATCATGATTTGATGAGAAGTTAATCAGAATCATGATTTGATGAGAAGTTAATCAGAATAATGATTTGATGAGAAGTTAATCAAAATAATGATTTGATGAGAAGTTAATCAGAATCATGATTTGATGAGAAGTTAATCAGAATCATGATTTGATGAGAAGTTAATCAGAATAATGATTTGATGAGAAGTTAATCAGAATAATGATTTGATGAGAAGTTAATCAGAATAAAGTATTGATGAGAAGTTAATCAGCATCATGATTTGATGAGAAGTTAATCAGAATCATGATTTGATGAGAAGTTAATCAGAATAAAGATTTGATGAGAAGTTAATCAGAATAATGATTTGATGAGAAGTTAATCAGAATAATGATTTGATGAGAAGTTAATCAGAATCATGATTTGATGAGAAGTTAATCAGAATAATGATTTGATGAGAAGTTAATCAGAATAATGATTTGATGAGAAGTTAATCAAAATAATGATTTGATGAGAAGTTAATCAGAATAATGATTTGATGAGAAGTTAATCAGAATAATGATTTGATGAGAAGTTAATCAGAATAATGATTTGATGAGAAGTTAATCAGAATAATGATTTGATGAGAAGTTAATCAGAATAATGATTTGATGAGAAGTTAATCAGAATAATGATTTGATGAGAAGTTAATCAGAATAATGATTTGATGAGAAGTTAATCAGAATAATGATTTGATGAGAAGTTAATCAGAATCATGATTTGATGAGAAGTTAATCTGAATCATGATTTGATGAGAAGTTAATCTGAATCATGATTTGATGAGAAGTTAATCAGAATCATGATTTGATGAGAAGTTAATCAGAATAATGATTTGATGAGAAGTTAATCAGAATCATGATTTGATGAGAAGTTAATCAGAAACATGATTTGATGAGAAGTTAATCAGAATAATGATTTGATGAGTAGTTAATCAGAATAATGATTTGATGAGAAGTTAATCAGAATCATGATTTGATGAGAAGTTAATCAGAAACATGATTTGATGAGAAGTTAATCAGAATAATGATTTGATGAGTAGTTAATCAGAATAATGATTTGATGAGAAGTTAATCAGAATCATGATTTGATGAGAAGTTAATCAGAATAATGATTTGATGAGAAGTTAATCAGAATAATGATTTGATGAGAAGTTAATCAGAATAATGATTTGATGAGAAGTTAATCAGAATATTGATTTGATGAGAAGTTAATCAGAATAATGATTTGATGAGAAGTTAATCAGAATCATGATTTGATGAGAAGTTAATCAGAATCAGGCGATCATCGGAGACAAATTCCAAGAAGGTGCATTGCTTTTCGAATAGGCCTAGATCAGTCAAGTCCTCACTCGTTTCCCTCCCTCCCTCTCCTTCTCTCTCTTCTCCACTTTCGTTTTACTCTTTCCTCTACTAGTCTTAGCCTATCTCCAGTTGTAGTTGAAGTTGTTGACAAAATAAGAAGCAGTAAAGGTGTCCGGGTATCCCTCATCTTAGTGTTCGTGGTGGTCGTGTCAGTTTGACGATACTGTGTGATAACAAAGATAATTAATAATAAATTTCGTTTATTCAACAATCCGGTTGACAGAAAGCAGTCCGTTAGAGTGTACACTGTACAATTAGACTAGGCCTTTGCTGTTGAAACGGTTTACAGGAACTCAGATTACAGAATACATAAATCTTAACTAGCCTACTAGCAGAACAGACAGCCTGCATTAATAATTAGCGCTGCCCTCCTTCTTTTTCCAGGCTTGGGACTGACACTGACAAAGTGCAAGCAGCCTCGGAGTTTCCCTTGGCTTTTTTCATATCATACTTTATACGATCTAAGCGCCATGAAATCAATGCGAGTCTGTCTCGTCTGCATGACTCATATGCCATGAAATCAATGCGAGTCTGTCTCGTCTGCATGACTCAATTGCCATGAAATCAATGCGAGGAGTCTGTCTCGTCTGCATGACTCAATTGCCATGAAATCAATGCGAGTCTGTCTCGTCTGCATGACTCAATTGCCATGAAATCAATGCGAGGAGTCTGTCTCGTCTGCATGACTCAATTGCCATGAAATCAATGCGAGGAGTCTGTCTCGTCTGCATGACTCAATTGCCATGAAATCAATGCGAGGAGTCTGTCTCGTCTGCATGACTCAATTGCCATGAAATCAATGCGAGGAGTCTGTCTCGTCTGCATGACTCAATTGCCATGAAATCAATGCGAGGAGTCTGTCTCGTCTGCATGACTCAATTGCCATGAAATCAATGCGAGGAGTCTGTCTCGTCTGCATGACTCAATTGCCATGAAATCAATGCGAGTCTGTCTCGTCTGCATGACTCAATTGCCATCGGTTCGTCAGATGCGAAGCAGTCCACCAGCTTTGCAAAGAGACTCGCCATAATTTTTTATTAAACTGAGGCTGATTTCTTTGCATGTTCATAATGGCAGAAAGTAGTAAAGCAGCGCAGGTGAGGAAAGAGAATTTCGCAAGAGTATAAGAGCTTCATTCATGTCTTGCAACCACCGTCTCTGTCAAGACTCAAGAGACAGCAACGTAGTACAAAGAGTTCTAAAATCAAGAGAGCTCTGGGCGAGAGCTTCATTTCTGATGCATTATGCTAGAAAACAACTTAGCGTTTTGTGAATTTCAGCATAAAGTAACTAAGAAGAAATTTGTTTTTGACAACGGTTTAAAATGTTCCGAATCATGGGTGAATTTGTTAAATACATTTTGAGCGGATGAATAAATTATGAAGTGACGATAATGAAGCCACAACCCAATCGAGAACACAAACGCCATCAAGTGAATAGAATAATAACAGTATAATTATTCTCCTCTTTAATTATAATTAAGAGATGAACTAAGATTTAAAAAAGGAAATGTGCCAGCCTAAGGAAGAAAGGAAGGACATGATAATTGATCATGCTTGGACATCGAACTCTAACAATATAAAACAGTAAAATGATTAAATTGCAATGTAATTAATGTCAACCGTTATTTATCCAGTCATGAGACTCATGACACGCCTAAGGCGTTTGCTGTCCAGACCTTGAATGCCGACATTTACCCTGACAATCCACGTTGGACTTTCTATTGGGCCAGAGGTCACCTAACTTCCAGTGTACCACACTGTACCCTAGCATGATTAGTAAACACACGCACAGCGGATTTGTAAATCCTGGCTCAACCAATGGAGATGCCTCTACATGTAGTTACCAACAAACCCACGATTTTAGCGAAGGCCTTACATTGTATGTGCATCATAAAATAAATAACGAGTAGACCTAAGCAAGACCGTCCATATAGATAGGGGTCCTGACTGTTTATGGCGTGTCATAAGTCATCTCATATTTACCGTCATTATACATTATAGCAACAAAGAGCGAGTGAATTGATGAGCCGAGATTGACATCGATTTCAGACGACCACTGCGTCGTTTTAGGCATATATACATATTATACAATGCCGACGTCTATACAGTATACAAGATATATTATTTCGTTTGGAGAAATTGAGATGAGTATACACCGTGATTCAAAAAAAAGTAAGCCAAATTATTTTTCATATATCTCTATTGCCTGATAACATATCACGCTAATATTTTCCAAATATTTAGAGAATTGGACCAAGAATATGATTCCAAAATTTCATGAGATAAAGTTGAACGGATAAAAGGATATAAATCTTTAAACTTCATATGCCGAAATTACCGTTTACAAGCAATTTTTTTTGTCAGATTCAATAAAAAGTAAGCTAAACTGTTTTTATTATATCTCCAATGCCTGATAATTAATCATACTAAAAGTTTCCAGATATTTAGAGAATTGAACCAAGAATAGGATTCCAAAATATCATGTCATAAATTTGAACGAATAGAAAGATATGAATATTTAAACTTCATCTCCAAAACTTTGAGTTTTCAGCAAATCTGTTATGGTGTTCGCTGCGGTTTTGATGCCTGATAGTTCCCAATTTTGGTCTTCAGTGATCCTGAAGTAAATCCTGTCGACTACAAAGTATGGAGCGTGCATGATGAAAGACCGAGTCTACCAGACAACAATCCATGATATAAACGATCTGAAGGAGCGCTTGTTGGAAGTGTGGGATGGCCTGGACCAGAGGATAATCGACGATGCTGTAGCCTTATGGCGCCAGCGCTTCAAGGCTTGCGTGCAAGCTGGAGGATGACACTTTGAGCATCCTATTTAATTAAATAATCAAATCATACCGTTGGAGACATATTGTTAGTTCAATTATCTACATATCTGGAAAATTTTAGAATGATTGATCATCAGGCATTAGAGATATGAGAAAAAGTTTGACTTACATTTTACTGAATCTGACAGAAAATTGCTTGTAAACGGCAATTTCGGCATACGAAGTTTAAAGATTCATATCTATTTATCCGTTCAACTTTATCTCATGCAATTTTGGAATCATATTCTTGGTCCAATTCTCTAAATATTTGGAAAAATTTAGCCTGATATGTTGTCAGGTATTAGAGATATATGCAAAACAATTTGGCTTACTTTTTGTTGAATCACGGTGTATATGTATACTGATCATAGGTCGAAAAGATCGAGATAGGAGGAGGAGCCGTGGAAGGCAATCTTAGGTGGAGTGCGTTGGCTGAACGAGTTCGAAAGAATACTTCGTTAGCTGCGGTGAATATTGTAGGACGTTGTACAAATGTACAGTAGATTAGTGATGGGACCGTAAAGAGGATTGTCTAATTAATATTAAACCAATTAAATGATTTGAATTTCGGAATTGATATGCTGATGCTTGAGCATTCTTTTGACAGCTGGGATGAGAGAATGGTGTATACGTTGATGACTATCTCAGCACACACAACATCATGCACCACACATAATATCTTTCAAATGCATCTGTCAGGCGCGGATTCAGAGGGGGGCGGAGCCGGCGTACGCCCCCCTAAACCTGCAGCAAATGTTCTCAAACTAAACTGGCCTAAAACTAATATAATTGCAATTTGGAAATAGGATGTTTGAAGTAGCTGGACCGGCAGAAAGGAGCTCTCTTACCGTATTATGTATCCAAAATCATTACCACAATAATTCACATTTTGCTGCTCACTTCTGTCACGGCTTGCAGTGTTGAACGAGCAAATTCTAGTCTGCGATTTGTGAAGTCGTGTTTCCGAAGTACAATGAACGAGGACAGATTTAATGCACTCATTTTATTGTTTGACCACAAGGACATCAAGTTAGACTATGATGACATTATCAAGGCCTACGCCAGAAAGCATCCAAGGAGAATGACACTGCTTAATACACTCAGTGATGGGAAGTATTTAAAATACTAGTATTTAAAATAGTATTTTAAATACAATCGAAGTATTTTGTACTTGTATTTTAAATACTTTTGTGATCAAGTATTTTTACTTTTACTTAAAATACTTTTTTGGTAGTATTTTGTACTTAAAATTGTGATGATGTTAAAATACTTTTTCAAAATACTTTTAAATCTCACCAGCTGCAATTAGCTATGCAATATTGCATGCTCCATTGCTCATGCACTAGGCTTCTTTGTAACTCAAACAAAGGATCCTTTGAACAGAAGGTTTAAGACACAATGGCCCGTTAAACAGGCTGATAGTGGTTAGTCATTGTTATGGATGGCTGGGCACCGCTGACCACAGGGCGAGCGAAGTTACTTACAGGTGTATTTGATGTATGGTGTAGGGGTAGAGTTCACAGATCACATGTACAATTGTACACGTCTATATCACATGAGGGGTCAAATCAACATGCATATAATTATGTTTGAAATCAGTTTTATGTTTGACACCCCAATGGACTTGTCTATGCTGCTAGACTAGGACTTAGGCTAGATGTTAACTATCTAGATGTTTATGAATAGGACAAAATAATGAGAATGGCATTAGACGTGTCTATTGGCAGGTGTCATTTTGAACTTCTGTGACCCTGGAACGGGCGCAGAGTTTCATTACATCGATCTCCTGTTAATTTAATGGATCATGGACTACATAGGCTACTTGACGAATTGCAGCATACAGGAAGACACCTATAACACTTAGTTGACCTGTGCTGGTGTATTGTATTATTATCACAAGGGATAATGCCACAGACTTCGAACACTTACTTAAAAAGTAGCATAGAGGGTTTTGCTGATGAAGAGAATAATATTGTGACAAGAAGTCTCAACATAGCAGACTTTATAAGGTACGTACGTTGAGCTTGTGTTCAGCAGTGGAAGAATTTTTATCCATCCCATTGTGCCAGACTACTGAACAAAACTTTATCTAATTTAGTGTTTTTAAATTTTAAATTTGGAGAAATTACATTGACCATTTCTGCATAAATAGTAGGCTACCGATATTTTTTATATGCCATTAATGTGTGTTTCTGTGGATCTCAATGTTAACGAACTCTGACTAGAACTAGAAACCCATCTCTAGTGTCTTGGACTCAGACTCAAACATCTTTGGACCCAGAAAATGTTTGTTTTTGATCAAAATTTTTAAGAAAAATGTCGTCTTCACAAAATTGTTCTATGTTAAGAATTTTTGTCCCAATTTAATATGACTTCTTATTTTTTATGTAGTTTGGCAGTGAGTATTTTGTACTTAGTATTTTAAATACTTTTCCAAGCCAAGTATTTTATACTTGTATTTTAAATACTTTTGTAAAAAAGTATTTTTACTTGTATTTTAAATACTTTTATGACCAAGTATTTTTACTTATACTCAAAATACTTTCTGAAAGTATTTTCCCCATCACTGAATACACTGGCATGTGACACTTAATTATTTCCTTTTTGGATCAAGGGTTGCATGATCAAAACCGATAACTGATTTTTAAGCGTTTCACAGTTAACCTTCAGTGGAGACCAGTGGTTTTATAAGAGAAACTCTATATTTTGTTAAGTTCCATAACATTTTCTATAAAAAAGATCATTATAGTGTGGCGTGATCTAATTTCATATTATATACAGGGCTTAAAGTGTGCCAGGACGATCATGGACGGCGTCCTGGCACTTATTTTCGAGGCAGGACGCCGTCCTATTACCTATTTGGCCAGCACTACCAGGACGGTCGTCCATGACTGCATGGACGGCGTCCATACAGTTACGGACTACCGGCCATAACTGCCTAAAAATGGCTCCATTTGAGGTCGACACAGCCAAAAATGCGCTGGTCGCTGGGGCTCCGCCCCCAGACCCCGCTGCATGGGGGAGCTTACTGTAAAGACAAAACCTTTCTCTTTTACAATAAAATTTTTCTTTTATTGTTATCCTGGTAGCTTGTGACACTGAAAAACGACTTATTCTTGAAAATTTCGCGACTTTGTCGTTCACAAATAGCTGGCAAACAAGAGCCTAAAAATTGCTCCATTTAAGGTCGAAACAGCCAAAAATGCGCTGGTCGCTGGGGCTCCGCCCCAGACCCGGCTGGGGAGCTTACGACGCTCCCCCAGGCCCTCTATAGTCGGGATGGGCTTTGTGCCTTCGGCACTCGCAACTTCCCGCCTTCGGCGCCGCCACTGACGACCAATTAGGAATACAATACAGCGTCCTGGCACTTCTTTTTACACTTTAAGCGCTGTATATGTATATGTATATGTATATGTATATGTATATATTTACGGGATTGGATCGGTAGTATTTACGCCCCCCCCTAACCAGAAATCCTGGATCCGCCCCTGTCTGTGACTTCATTGTAAGACAAACGAAATAAAAATGATGAAGTTGACTCTATTCTGACGTTGTAATGGTATGTTAGCTGACCATGTCCTTCGATCAAACGCTATATAAGTTTGCACGTTTCATATTCATAATATATATGCAATGTGTACAGATTTAACTTATAAGCAGACGTCATGCAATAGCGTGAATAGCTCCATGTGGCTGGCTATGCTTAAACCTAGGTCACCATTATACAACACCGGATCATACACACGCATGCTACAATCATTTGCAACGTTTTTCAATTGTAGGCCTATACTCTGTATGCTCTCTGCTCTAAAGATTAGCTATAGCCAACATCGTAAGTGATCTTCAATATTTCGGGGCTAAGTCCAACACAGAAGTCGGCTGCGCGATAACTGGTTACTGCATGGTCATATATTTTAAGACATTTACAAGCATAGAGATAAAACTGTAGCTTCAAAAATCAAGGCCCAAATAACGAAGCACATAGTCTATAACTGGATTGATTGTAGGCCTGTGCGTGTGTGCATGCGTCTATCCATGCAATCAAATATCACAAAATGACTAATTAAACGGTTGTACTTCAGCTCTAATGTGATGCAAGACATCGTGATAGCACGGTATTTTTATCGATCGCCTCACGTTCACAAGTCCCACTATGAACTGTGTAACAGTAGTAGTGAGTAGTTCGTCCAAAGTTAGACTCTTCGTGATATCAGAAGGTGAGTTTTTCAGTGAATGCTTTTTAGCCAACACTGTTTACGCGAGTATACTTATCTATATTTTGGTTTTGGGTGAAAGGCTAAGCTTATGCTACCGGTACACTAACATCACCCTTATTAATTTTGTGTAAGAGAAAACAGAATATGTCTGAAGATAATTTATATTCACAATATTTTCCATCGTTTGCCTTTTGTCGCCTTCTGTATAGCTCACAGCAAAACGTTAAAGCTTTCGGAGATTTTGACAAACTCTAGATAGGTTTATCTCACGCTTTCTTTGATTATAAATAGTGTGGCAATCGATCTAATTGATGAATGGAAATGCTATAGGGACGACACAACATGTCAAGGTGAAGCAATAATATCGTCTAATGATGTTAAACTTAAGTTGTTTCGTTCGTTTGATATCAGTGTCATATCAGTGTGATAGCTGATTTTATTATTATTATAATTAATTCTCTTTAATATAAATAAATCGTTTTACTGACCGCCATTAATTCAAGGCCGTGTTTCTTCCCCCCCCCCGCCGTCTATTAGATAACAGCCTATAATTGTTATACATATATATATATATATATATACATATATATAATTATATAATATAATTTTATATATATACAGCCGATCCGATCAAAGAAGCGACTCTATCACACGTGTTATGTCGATGGCCAATAGGAGGACTACTTGAAAGCAATAAACATAAAAATGTGAAGTGCATCCTTGGTATACCCGTAACCAAGAGAACGAGAGATCTTCAAAATGAGTCAATTGGTACGGAAGTCAAGTGATGGTCGGAATAGCCAAACCATAGGATTAAGATGAAGAGTAGGTTAAGATGAAGAGTAGGTTAAGATGAAGAGTAGGTTAAGATGAAGAGTAGGTTAAGTCTCGTTAAGATGAAGAGTAGGTTAAGATGAAGAGTAGGTTAAGATGAAGAGTAGGTTAAGATGAAGAGTAGGTTAAGATGAAGAGTAGGTTAAGATGAAGAGTAGGTTAAGATGAAGAGTAGGTTAAGATGAAGAGTAGGTTAAGATGAAGAGTAGGTTAAGTCTCGTTAAGATGAAGAGTAGGTTAAGATGAAGAGTAGGTTAAGATGAAGAGTAAGTTAAGTCTCATTAAGATGAAGAGTAGGTTAAGATGAAGAGTAGGTTAAGATGAAGAGTAGGTTAAAATGAAGAGTAGGTTAAGATGAAGAGTAGGTTAAGATGAAGAGTAGGTTAAGATGAAGAGTAGGTTAAGATGAAGAGTAGGTTAAGATGAAGAGTAGGTTAAGTCTCGTTAAGATGAAGAGTAGGTTAAGTCTCATTAAGATGAAGAGTAGGTTAAGTCTCATTAAGATGAAGAGTAGGTTAAGATGAAGAGTAGGTTAAGATGAAGAGTAGGTTAAGATGAAGAGTAGGTTAAGATGAAGAGTAGGTTAAGATGAAGAGTAGGTTAAGATGAAGAGTAGGTTAAGATGAAGAGTAGGTTAAGATGAAGAGTAGGTTAAGATGAAGAGTAGGTTAAGATGAAGAGTAGGTTAAGATGAAGAGTAGGTTAAGTCTCGTTAAGATGAAGAGTAGGTTAAGATGAAGAGTAGGTTAAGATGAAGAGTAGGTTAAGTCTCATTAAGATGAAGAGTAGGTTAAGATGAAGAGTAGGTTAAGATGAAGAGTAGGTTAAGATGAAGAGTAGGTTAAGATGAAGAGTAGGTTAAGATGAAGAGTAGGTTAAGATGAAGAGTAGGTTAAGATGAAGAGTAGGTTAAGTCTCGTTAAGATGAAGAGTAGGTTAAGTCTCATTAAGATGAAGAGTAGGTTAAGTCTCATTAAGATGAAGAGTAGGTTAAGATGAAGAGTAGGTTAAGATGAAGAGTAGGTTAAGATGAAGAGTAGGTTAAGATGAAGAGTAGGTTAAGATGAAGAGTAGGTTAAGATGAAGAGTAGGTAAAGATGAAGAGTAGGTTAAGATGAAGAGTAGGTTAAGATGAAGAGTAGGTTAAGATGAAGAGTAGGTTAAGATGAAGAGTAGGTTAAGATGAAGAGTAGGTTAAGATGAAGAGTAGGTTAAGTCTCGTTAAGATGAAGAGTAGGTTAAGATGAAGAGTAGGTTAAGATGAAGAGTAGGTTAAGTCTCATTAAGATGAAGAGTAGGTTAAGATGAAGAGTAGGTTAAGATGAAGAGTAGGTTAAGATGAAGAGTAGGTTAAGATGAAGAGTAGGTTAAGATGAAGAGTAGGTTAAGATGAAGAGTAGGTTAAGATGAAGAGTAGGTTAAGATGAAGAGTAGGTTAAGTCTCGTTAAGATGAAGAGTAGGTTAAGTCTCATTAAGATGAAGAGTAGGTTAAGTCTCATTAAGATGAAGAGTAGGTTAAGATGAAGAGTAGGTTAAGATGAAGAGTAGGTTAAGATGAAGAGTAGGTTAAGATGAAGAGTAGGTTAAGATGAAGAGTAGGTAAAGATGAAGAGTAGGTTAAGATGAAGAGTAGGTTAAGACGCAGAATATGCAGTTCAACTGATGATCTGAAATTGCGTAAATTGATGACAATAGTACAGCTCACACAAATACACGAGATCCGATTAGACTTAACATCGTCGGACTTGAGAAAAATAAATCTTCATTGCATCTTTTTTTACTGTTTGCAAGCATGTACCATTATAGCTAGTGTATGTCATTATATGCAAGTGTATCATCCAATTTGATTAGATTAAAATGACCTGTTGAGATTGTATTAGATTGGCACAGACCAGCCCAGTGCCTCAGAAGTTCCCCGAGCAGAATTAAGTAATCACTGTTTATTATCTGATGTGTCTATTATTTATAAGTCCGTAGAATTGTGAATATATTACACGACATGTATAATAGTAATCTTTGTAGCGTGTCGTTGTCATCATTTTAGCAAATATCTGATCCTCTGATATGAATGAACTGGACAGTTGAGTAGAGTAGAACACTTGCATGGGTCGGACGATCCATCAGCTGAATAGAAGCAGAGAGGAAGACGACGACGACGACGACGACGCAGCCTAATTCTGCAGCAGCAGCAGCAGCAGCAGCAGTAGCAGTAGCAGTGACAATTACTGTGAGCGATGGATATCGACAAAGCCCTGGACGTCGTCGGTGGATACAGACGCTGGCACATAACCATCTTCATTCTGCTAGGTGTCAGCCTCTTCCTGCCTCTCTGCTGGCAGGGTCTCGCCATCGTCTTCACCGGTAAACTATACACATGTACATGTATTATTATACACATTCAAAACTATAGACTTGACTATTAGCTGCTACTGTTACAATAAACAAACTCTCCTGAACTTGTCCACCTGCACACTAACAGTGCACACTCTCGATCTCTAATGGAGACAACCGGAAAATGTAATTAGGCCTATAATATATCAATGATATAGTACTGTATTAGTATATAACAGCAGTTTTCGTTGCAGTGGTAGTGATACTAGCACTATAGTACTATATATTAGTAGTTAGCAACGAGAGAAATGGCGACTTAGGACGTGTTATATTGCCTTAAGAGGAAGAGAGCCAGAATAATACAGGAAGTTAGTAGACCTATGGGTAGAAGCAATTGTAGAAGATGATGACGATAGAAGAAGATAAAGAGGATAAAGAGGAAGGAGGAGTTGATGAAGACGAAGAAGAAGAAGAAGAAGAAGAAGAAGAAGAAGAAGAAGAAGAAGAAGAAGAAGAAGAAGAAGAAGAAGAAGAAGAAGAGCAGTTTCTGTAGCAAGCATGAGAGGTAGCCATGCCATGAGAATGAAGTGTCAGCGACTTCATTTTCTTTACACCGGCTTATGAGGTCGGATGACCAGCTTTTCCCTCTTCGCCTCATTTTCCCATAAGGAATGGTCAATGTATTGAATTGTATTCATTATAATTGAGCTAACTATTTATAATTATCGGTGGAATGGAAGAACAAAACTCGAAGTCAATTATTTTGAAGGCCAGACAGTTCACTATAACTCTGTTCAACTAATCATGTTCAAGCAGACATAAATTATGCGCTGATCGTAAATCAATAATGAATAAGTGTTTGGATAGAATTGGCTACCGATAGGCTACATGTTGTGACGGCATTTGCAAATTAGACAACCATTATTTTACCGTAGCCCTATAAGCAAAAGTCGCCTGTGCCACGCATTCGTTTTGATAGCTTTGTTGTTACGTAAAAAAGATTAATGTGAAGAGAATTAAAAATCATTGTACGAAGAAAAGTTGATGTTTTCGCCGTATTGTTCTAAAGGTTGGGAGCCAGAACATTGGTGCACGTTGGACAGCACTTCAAACGGTTTGAACACAAGTGTGGTTTCAGACGAAGAAATTGAAGATGACAGCAGCAGCAGCAGCAGCAGCAGCAGTCAACGATCGAAGTGTACGATGTACACGAATTCGACGACTGGTCTCAACAGCAGCGATTGTACAAATGGATGGACATACGACAATCAAGGATACCACACAATTGTCGAAGAGGTATACATAATTATTCGTCTATTCTGTAATCTATGCGCCTGTAATTTCTACATCTGTCGTATATTATTAGCGCGAATTTAGTGCACAAAAGCATGTCATTCAGTTTTCAAGATGATTACGCCCTCTTCTACTTCTTGACATGACATGACAAGCCATGACTACTCATGACAGTCTGCTTCTCCTAATTTATCATGATCTCATGGTAAAGGTTAGGTGGACACAAATAGGTGCTTTGGATACAGCGGTGTTATAGTCAATGCCATCGCTCAGTCCTCTTCTACATGTAGTATCCTCGTCATGTATATATATCAAAATTATCATGATTGTAATTGTAATTGTAATTGAACATTTATATAGCGCCGCTCACAGATTCAGTAGCGATTCAGATGATACGGTGTCATCTGAAATCTTCTAAATAGTAGAAATGATTTTGGACATTTTCTCATCGTGCAATGATTTGATTCATGAGTCATGAGTGATGACGCGTTGAACGTTCGTGAAGTACTTTTAAGAGACCGAGTGTGTCTTTTGTGTGTGTGTGTGTCAGTGGGATCTCGTGTGTCATCATAACTACCTGACGGAGATGTCAATGACGACCTATCACCTCGGATGTCTCATTGCTGAGGTCGTTTTCTCTTACCTTGTTGATCGATGCGGTCGAAAGATGGTTCACATCGTTTCACATCTGCTGATCTGCGCCGTTGGATTAGGCATCGCATTCTCAAACAGCTACATGACTTTCGTCATCCTACGAACCGTGCTCGGAATGATCACTGTCGTAAGTCAATGCACAACACTGTAGACCTACGCCTGATAGACGTATCCGTACATAATTACATGTATAGCATTTATGTAACGGCTTATTTTGCAACATTATAACTATATCAGTTTTATTTTAAAAATTGAAATAGGTGAGATATGGTAAGTGAATCTTGCTTTATACTGATGCTCTTAATTAGAGTCTACATTTAGCATCATATGTATGTAGGTCAGTGTGAGTTGAATGGTTGTGATTAATTTTCCATAAATTGCTAATTACAATCCGCTGCACGAATCCAATGTGAATTGAGCAAGCTAATAAGAATAGTCCTCTACATTTGTATCTTTAACCTGTGATCCCATTATTACCACAAATCACCGACCTTTGAGCGGCAATTGCCTTTGCCTTCTCTGGATGATTGTCATCTACTCTATTGTCTTCTACTCTATTGTCTTCTATACTATTATCTTCTACTCTATTGTCTTCTACTCTATTGTCTTCTACACTATTATCTTCTACTCTGTTGTCTTCTACACTAGTGTCTTCTACTCTATTGTCATCTACTCTATTGTCATCTACTCTATTGTCTTCTACTCTATTGTCTTCTACACTATTGTCTTCTACTCTATTGTCATCTACTTTATTGTCTTCTACAGTATTGTCATCTACTCTATTGTCTTTTACTCTATAATTGTCTTCTACTCTACTGTCTTCTACTCTATTGTCTTTTACACTATTGTCATCTACTCTATTGTCTTCTACACTATTGTTTTCTACACTATTGTCATCTACTCCATTGTCTTCTACACTATTGTTTTCTACTCTATTGTCATCTACTCTATTGTCTTCTACTCTACTGTCTTCTACTCTATTGTCTTCTACTCTATTGTCTTCTACTCTATTGTCTTCTACTCTCCATTGTAGGCATGCGTTAACTCTGGCTTGACTGAACTTATGGAGCTGTTCGACTCGAAGAGAAGAGCTGTTGCTGGAATTGGTCTTGAGTTCCAGTGGATATTCTGCTATCTAACGCTTCCAGTTCTGGCATACTACATCGGTGATTGGCGTACTCTGCAGATCGTCATGTCCCTATCGTCGGCCATCTGGATCATTTACTTCTGGTACGACTTTGCATGACAAAGCTTGACGACTTCACCAATTTTCACTCATTAATATTCAATGTAATTTGTAGGCTATAGATATAAGGCCTGTTCAAATTGAACTAGACTTGTGATGCGCATGAACATGTGCTTTCTATAGGTATACATCTTAGAATCTCAATGTCTAATCTAGACCAACACAGATCGCGTCGTCAGATCGAAATATTAGGATTTGGCCGGAATCAAAAGAAAAGCAGACGCGTGGGCGGCAAAGCTATCGCACTGCAATGACCGACTTTCGGACATTGTTAATAAGAAAATTTAGATAAACCGATTGGAGACATTGCCAGAGTTTTAAACATCAACAACGCGCAATCGTTTCACTTAGATTTATATATTGCAATTAAAAAACCTCTAAATATATAATTCTTTTCTTCAAAACATTTTTCTGCTATTTTCTTAAATGGAGATTCTATCCATTCTGTTTTGTTCTCTACATTTTGTCTATCATTTTGACATTGAACTGCCATTCATGTTTAAATTCAATGTCTTACTAGTTGCTTTGCCATTCCTCTCTCTAGTTACCGTCCGTCTGTCTGTCTGGTCCGAGCCACCAACGATACAGAAGATTGATTAACTGATAAATTTGATACAAGATGAGATCAATTAACGGATTTGCATGCTTACCTTTTTAAAATCCGAAATCGTGATAGTTGCGCAGCAATCATGGCAACCTTGTGAGTGTTTACAATGAAGCGGTGGCACTTGATTCTATTGTCTTCTGGTCGTCTTTGTCTAGGATTCTGCCCGAATCTCCGATCTGGTTGGTTGCCGCTGGACGATTCGATGAAGCGGAAAGAACTCTGCACAAGATCGCCCGCTGGAATGGCGTTCCCATCAGCCCCAGCACTCGTCTGCTCCACCGACCAGACACTTGTGATGCTTCCTTGTCTCTTCCAGATTCCCAGCTGAAATCCTTGCAGAAACAGGAGATGCATGAGAATGAAGGAGATAGAAGAGCTTCCTCGCTGTCCTCTGTTCCTCCCGCCGCTTCGATGTCATCTCTGAGCAAAGGAGTGACAGCCATCAACAGTCGATACATGGCAGTTCCTGTTCTCGATTTACTCAGAGACAAATATATGCGACTCTACATCGTCGTCTGTAGTCTGCTGTGGTAAGAAATTTTCACAGTATACGATCATATACATGAAAATAATGCTGTTTAATTTGGAATTTTTTATAGCACCGCTCATAGAAGTGACCATTGAGTGCACCCCATGCAAGATAAGAAAAATATGTTTTGAGGACAGACAGAGACAGACAGAGACAGATACAGCCATATAGGTCTACAGAGGCAGAGAGATATAGGAATAGATCTAGAAATGGAAACACAGAAAGAGGATGGTGGCTCTATTGTATAGTGCCAAAATAAATGTCTCGACAAATCGAGGTAAACTACGTTGACAACAATTCTGTAACATAGATTCACAAACCACGTCAAAGAACGTCAACTGATTATTCATATAGAACATGTAGGCCTAGAGACCTCGTTTAAACCAACGTGAACTGTTCTTTTATCTTATCATGATATTGTCCGTGATTTATATATTTTATAACGTCAGATAGCCTATAGTAGGCCTAAGCCAATGAATTGGAAGGTCTTTTCGACGGATCTTGCTACACTGCGGCAAACAGAATTAGCCAACGCGTCTAAAAACGGTCTAATCATCTCTAATGTGAACATAAGATGCCTTTAAGACTTATATAATCATATATACGATGTCGTCATCTGTCCGAAAGAAATGATAATCATGCTTTCTCTTTTACATGTAGGTTGGCCAACTGTCTCGTTTATTACGGTCTGATTCTCAGCATTCCGTCACTCGCCGGAAACCGATTTCTCAACTTCCTAATCATGGGATTCGTCGAACTTCCGGCCGTTTTTCTAGCGCTATACACAACGGAAAAGTAAAGAAATACTATTTTGCATCAGCTCTAGTGAATAAAAGCAGCGATTTGAAGAAAAAAATAATGACAATATTATAGGCCTACAGGAATAAACAGCCAGCAACATGTCACTGATATAATCATCTATATTTAATCTTTGACTAATGCGAGATGATACTGCAGTCGCAGAACAGATTCAGCGATAAAGCAAACGTAGAAATAGACTCCTATGTTAACGGTCATTAAACCTAAGTCTGTTGTGTATGCAAAGCTATAGAAGCATAGCTTACAGTATGACTGCATGGACGGTCATGGACGGCGTCCAGACATTTACATTCAAATCTAAACGTCGTCCTGACTACTTTACATTTAAATAACCTGTCGCTTATTAGACCCGCACAGTCTGAATAAGTAATTGACATCTAGAAATTCTCTACAATTCTACACTCTAGGCAATGTATAGAAGCTGATCGAGAACTCTAAGAAACACAAAACACAGCCGGTGCAAATTAGTTCTTGACGGTATTGTTACTGAAAAAAGTCCACCGTTGTAGACAATGACCTCTTATATACATGTATATATTCATTATATTCATATCAACGAATATACTATATATATATAGTATATACATGTGTATATATATATATATATAACAGTTGTAGATTTTGTGCTTTACTGTACGAACACTTTTTCTGTCATAATCTATATAAATAAAAATGAACTTTCCAATAGTTCGTAACATTACCACGCTGAAAGTAACGCACCGATTGTTTTGAAAATTTTACAACACCTTCCATTCCCATACAACCGTGTGTTCAGATTTTTTCACCCGAAAAAACGCAACCTTTTCTACAAAAAGTGAACTTTGCAATCCGTTCGCCCGCCATTTGCAAATTCAACACGTCCCACACGTCTGCCAGATTTCATAAACACGGTCTCCAAACACAGCAGACGAAACATCAATGAGGTGGCGTGCTGTGACGTCATAAGCGAGTCGCGATTAATTTACCAAAGAGGCCGCTTTTAGGCCTTTTCCCAAAGCGGCCTTTGGGCTTGGAATGGACGGTGCGACGGAGGAAAGGAGCGGAGGGAGCGGGACGAACGAAGACGGTGGGAAGGGAGCGGAGGGGGAGGGGGAGGTGGAGGTCAAGGAGGAAGAGGAAGGGGAGGGGACGGAGGGGAGGAGGGAAAGGGAGGGGAGGGGGAGGGGGAGGGGGAGGGGAGGGGAGGGGAGGGGGCAGGGGGCGGAGGGGGAGGGGGAGGGGGAGGGGAGCCTCTTTTCAGCGACAGCAACGCGTGGCCGGGTTCAGCTAGTAACATTATAAAATAATAATATATTATATTATTTCAGATGTGGACGTCGCATTCCAACAGCCGTCTATCATGTCGCCGCAGGAATTCCTTTGACCATTGTCATCTTCATTCCAAAGACAACAGGTAGGTCTAGATAGACAGAACACACTCAGCAGCAGCAACCGATGTGGCAGCATCTCACACAGCCAATAAATTGTTCACTGCAGAAAAGAGAAGCTTTCAAATTTCCAACACGAATAATAAGATTTCGTGAAGTGTGTTTCAACCGTTGTCAACAGTCTTTTCTTTTTAGTTTATTTTAAATTTCAATTAACGATTGCATGTCTTGCTTCGTTTCCAAAACGCGATCGACTTAGTGAGCATGCTTGTAATAAGTTGCTCGTGATCTGCCCGTCAAGTAGACCATACTCACCAACATTATCCATAATTACAGTTTGGAGATTAGATTTTTCATTCCATAAGTTTTACAGACAACACGCTCACACAGTTGAAGAAGGCTCTTAATCAAGGATGTCAAGGTTAAGCATGTCACGTTTGAATGACGGTGAACATGTGTTCCTATGGTAGTATAATATCTCTGATCAGGTGATGGACGAATCCATAAGCCATGGAAGTGGAACAATGCTTCCTGCTTGTAATGTTCCTATGCTGTTCAGTTGAGGCACGTAAACCTGTCAGCGAAATAGAATTCGAAGAGAAAACGTGGTCGTCATTTGTTTTGATGTTTTAGCTTCTGGTGTCGATTTGTCTCCACTCGTCTTAACTCTTGTGATGGTCTCTAAGTTTGCCATATCAGCCTCCTTCTCTGTCGTCATTCTCTACTCAAAAGAACTCTTCCCAACAAACCTCAGGTAGGCCAATACTTCTACATTAACCCTTTAATGCCGAGATGGTAGTAGATGGCATGGGAAATCCTATACCCTCGGCATTAAAGGGTTAAAGAGCTTATCACACATTTAGCATGGCATAGAGTTGATGCAAAGTTGTAACCAACACCTTTTCTTCATTGCGGTATCATATCAAAAATTCATGCATGAAAATGTTTTGCTCGTGGATAAGACTGCATATAGGTCTACCTAGTGGGCCTGTTCATACGATGAAGATTTGTTTGTCTGCTTTTAGGCATAGGCCTATTTGACACACAAACATATTAATACTCATAACCTGGACTATTTTGCGTTGTAATATTATGTCCTATCATATGCGATAGTTGACGTCCCTGCATAAAGAGGATTTTGTTTTACAGTGCAGGATTTCAAGACACACACGCACGCACACACACACACATGCACACATACTTACACACACGCTCTCTCACACATAAACATAGGAGCAAAAGGAAATGTCTCGGGTTTAAAAATCCCAAGTTTATTAGACATCTAGATTGTAAAAGTAAAATATGTATATAGATCTAAATATTATGATCAGCGTAACTTTATATTAATAAACAACGAAAAGACTTGTTCTTGACAGAATGATATCTTCATTAATTAACTCAATTAAACGGATAGAGAGTGTGCGTTGGGATATACGATATAATCGGTATGTTTTGACGGTGAAATAGCGTCTTCATTTTTATGTAGACTTGTAGAGTAGTCCAAACTATATCATTGTATAGTGTAGGCTATAGTATAGGTCTACATTCATATTATATGAAAAGTATTGTTTGTTTCAGAGGAACTAGCAGCGGAATCTGTCAGGTTCTTGGTCGAATCGGAAGCATCGTCGCTCCGTTTGCAGCATATGCGGTAGGACCTATATATATATATATATATATTATATATTATATATATTATATATGAATATATATTATATATATGTATATATATAATATATATATTATATGTCTGCTTGAATGTACTTGTTCAATGAATGCATTAATAAAACAATTTGTTTTAATGGAAAGTTGAATTGCAAGTCTATATCACTTGCTCAGATGCTTATAATCGCTTCATCAAAATGCCAAAAAGTTAGCTTGAATTAACGACTGCCAGCGCTGCAGTTCTTAGTTTTGTAGGACTGGTGAAGAAAGTTGTCATGTTCACCGACGTTTGAGACTGTATAGTTTTTAGTTCCTTATGACATCTGTAATTAAAGATGCATTATAGATGATCAAACTAATTCTACTCAATCTGGTAGACCCTGTATATGGAAATCAGCTGAAAAGGCAAAGCGCATGTTCCCTATCACATAGGCCTAGATAAAAGTCTTAAATGCACGAAAGAAGTTAGTTTTGGGATTCTGTCTATAAAGACTGCAGTTCGGTCATTAGTGGCATAAAGTGCATAGTCTACACAATATCCTGGATCTTACCACATGTTTCGTTACCTTGACTTACTCCAGGATTGTCTTAACTATGCAAAATGTTTGAATTATCTGAGAGACGCCTATAATTAATACGGCACAATAATAATTCTGTTTGTCTACTTCCGTGTACGGATTCTTTAACTAGCCTATACTGAGAGACAATTTCAGTTGATAAAATCGTCGCAGTCAGGTGTAGGCTTTGACAGGGCGCACAACAGCAGGACAAACGGAGCTAGGGCAAGATGTCAAACCTGGAGAGGTCTGTTCTTAAAGTGTCAAAAGTGTCTGGTAAATGCATGTCTGGTAATTGCAAAGTCTTGCGATTGATTTGTCTGTTGTCTGTGCTGCAGACGAAGACGTCCTACTACTGGCTTCCAAATGTCGTTTTTGGAATCGTGTCGATCGGTGCCGGTATTTTAACCCTCTTCCTCCCAGAAACTTCCGGTCATCCGTTGCCACAAAACCTCGACGACGTCCATCGTATCCAGGCCAACCAGTCACGTGGCTCTTGTTTCTCCTCCTCCTCTTCCTCCTCCTCCTCCTCCTCCTCCGCTCTTCAAAAGAATGGCTCAAAGCGAAATACAAAAGATGCAGAGGCTGTGACGACGGAGGAAGACAAGGAAGCAACTGATGCTTTGATAAACGACCAAATCCCGCAGTCAGAAAAGCGTGACCTCTGAACTGTCCTAGAACACTCCAGTTGTGTGACTTGTGTCCACAATTAAATCTGGCTTCAGTTTATATAAAGACGATACACGATTACAAAGGAATGTCGCTTTTACACGATGGTGCTCCAATAACTCAATCGATTAACACCATGTCACAACATGACTGTGATGGTGCTGAATATTCATGACATTATTATTGTTAATTGCTATTTATATCTAGGTTTTTTCTCGCCATATGTGACCGATACCATGGCGCCCTGACCTCGGATTAATTATCATCATCATGTCCGTAGCACTTTACTGCAACATTTCTTGTGGCTTTGTATACATGTAGGTTTTTGTATCGATCGTATTACATGGCAGTCACTAATTTGCATAATTATCGTCACTTCGGAGCGCAACTTATCAAATGGTTTCCGACCAAATAAAGTGAGTTTTCAATATACACTTACGAGAGAAAGAGGTAGGAAACAGACAGACAGACAGACAGCGACAGACAGACAGACTGAGACAGAGAGAGTGTGTGTGGGTGTGTGTGTGTGTGTGTGTGTGTGTGTGTGTGTGTGTGTGTGTGTGTGTGTGTGTGTGTTACCAGACAGAAACCTATTTCAGAAAGATGGAAGGATCTGAACGAAGCTCCGTTGCTCAACTGCCTCTCATCTATATAATCTATATTAATAAAGAGAGGATTCTGTCTGTCTGTGTGTCTGTCTGTCTGTGTGTGTGTTTGACCGGAATGCATTTCGACAGTTTTTGACCTTTTCACTCCAAACCTTCACTACTCTCTCCGTCTCGGCGTCGGACACCCAGTGGAGGGGTTGGCGATTCTCTATAACCATGGGGCCAGGGTGGGGGGCCAAACTCCCCAAATTTTTTCCAATAAAACGCAGCTATTGATTTCAAACTTTGTACCTAGACAGAGGGCCATCGGAACCACCCAGTGGAGTTGTTGGCGAATCTCCCCCACCATGGGGGCCACGGTGGGGGGCGAAAACCCTAAGTTTATTAAACACCTTTTTAAACGCTTGCATGGTCATTATATAAACGCAGCTGATGTAAATGATCTTCCAATCCGCTTTGCTGTAAAGTCTTACTATAATTATAGTCAACTAGCTGAACCCGGCCACGCGTTGCTGTGGCTGAAAAGAGCATTCAACCATCCCTACCTACCTCCCCCTCCCCAACCCCCTCACCCACCCCTCCTCTTTCCTCTGCCAACCCTCCCCTTCGCCTGCCCCTCCCCTCTCCTCCTCTTCCCCTCCCCTTCCCCTCCCTCCGCTCCCTCTCCAACCCCTCCCCAACCCCTCCCAACCCCCTACCCCTCCCCCCCCCCTCCCACGTCCATCGCTCCCCTCCGCTCCCTCCCCACCCTCTTCGTGCCGCTCCCTCCGGTCTTTTCCTCCCTCACACAGTCCCTTCCTGACAACGGCCGGCCGCTTTGGTTTTTGAATGAAGGGAAATTATTTTGCAACTCGCTTATGACGTCACGGCACTCGACCTCATTCTATGTTTCGTACACAGTCCCTTCCTGACAGCGGCCGGCCGCTTTGGTTTTTGAATGAAGGGAAATTATTTTGCAAGTCGCTTATGACGTCACGCACTCGACCTCATTCTATGGTTCGTCTGCGACGTTTAAAATCGTATGGGTCAAATAGTGGACGAATTTTATCAAATATTGTTGTTAAAGATTGCGTTTTTGGGAAAAAAACATTCAAAGAACACTGGCGTATTCGAATGGAACGTTTTGGTGAGATTTTGAAAGAAATCGGTGCGTTACTTTGGCAGATCCTATCATTTGCAATTTGCTGCGAACGCCGTTAGATTTTTATTTATATAGATTTACGCGTAGGCCTACCGGTGGAGGTCGGAGTTAGTGGTGGCGTGTTGTGGGGTTGGGGTGGGGAGGGGTCGTGGGGGGTGAAAATTTTTCCCCGAAAACCCTAATTTCACGGGTGGCGCACCGGTGGAGAGGTCGGAGTTTGGTGGGGTGTTGTCGGGTGGGTGAGTTTGGGGTGGGGTGAAGTGGGAGGGAAAATTTTCCCCAAAACCAAAATTTCACCGATGGCGTACCATTGAAGGTCGGAGTGTTGTGGGTTTTTGGGAGCGGGGATGGGGTGGGGGTTGGTGTGTTGGTGGAGGGTGTGGAGTGGGAGCTGGCTTAAGCTGGGGGTTCGGGTGGGGGTGGAGGGTAGGGGTGAGGGTCGGGTGGGGTTGGGTGGAGGTGGTAGGTGGAGGGGTGGGATGGGGCGGGTGAACGGGGTGGGTTAGACAGGATGGGGTGAAGGTTTGGGGGTGGAGGTGGAGGTTTTGGGGTGGAGGTGGGGTGGGGTGATGGTGGGGGTGGAAGTGGGGTGGAGGGTGGATGTGTGAAGCTGGGGCGGGTGTACGGGGTGGGAGTGGGGGTTTGGGGATGGAGGTGAGGTGGAGGTGGGGGTGTGGTGAGGATGGGGTGGAGGTAGCTTGGAGGGGTGGAGGGGTGAAGCCGTGGCGGATGGAGGGGTGGGTGTACAGGGTGGGGTGGGGGTTTGAGGTGGAGGTGGGGTGGAGGGGTGGTGTGATTGGGTTGTTGCCGGAGCGGGTCGAATCCTAAATTTCCCGGGCAACGCCGGGTACCCCAGCTAGTAGCAGATATACAGGGTGTGCCAAAAAAGTAATTCCCTACGGTCTTTAGCCCATATCTTGGCCAAACATGCGAATTTTTATATGAAACTTCACAGTCTTAAAGGCAATTCATATTTACGTACAATGGTTCCAATTTCAACAAAATATTCCAAACAGAACAAAAGTTATATCACTTTTAGTGAGGCCACCCACCGTTTTTTGACGATTCAAAAACGAAACGCAATTTCTTAGAGGTTTTTTGCTAATATCATGGCCAGAAGCAAGAATTTCAAAATGAATCTTTACAGGTTTCTAGACAATTCATATGTACACATGATGGCCAGATTTCATCAAAATATTTAAAACACAACAAAAGTTATGCCACTTTTAGTGAGGCCACCCATCGTTTTTGACGATTCATAAACGAAACGCAACAAAAAGTAATAAAAACACGATTTTATTAAGTCTCACGATCTCATCTCAAATAACTGTTGTCAAATGAACTTGGTAGTACTTCACAACTTGTGCTCAAAGTGCCCACCACCAGTGCCAACACTTCTTTTGAGTGTCTTTGCAAAGTTCTTGATGGACCTGTTGATTATTCTGACAGATTTCTTATTTACCAATTTGATTGTCATCTTGTTAAGTGACTTCTCAGTGACGCGCAGCTACGCTGGTACCCTGTTTCTTTTTTAAATAGTGATATTAATGATCATTTGGAAATATCAAGGCTATCTGATAATAAATTGTTTAAGATGAGACTTAATAAAATCGTGTTTTTGCTACTTTTTGCTGCGTTCCGTCTTTGAAACGTCAAAAAATGGAAGGGGGGTGGCCTCACTAAAAGTGGTATAACTGTTGTTGTGCTTGAAATATTTTGCTGAAATTTGGTCATCATCTGTAGATATGAATTGTCGTTCAGCCTGTAAAATTTCATTTCAATATTTTTACTTTTGACTAAGATATTTGCCAGAATAATTGAATTGGTTTTTTGTTACTTTTTGTTGCGTCGCGTTTTTGAATCGTCAAAAAACGGTGGGTGGCCTCACTGAAAGTGATGTAACTTTTGTTCTGTTTGGAATATTTTGTTGAAATTGGAACCATTGTACGTAGATAGGAATTGCCTTTAAGACTGTAAAGTTTCATATAAAAGTTCGTATGTTTGGCCAGGATATGGGCTAAAGACCGTAGGGGATTGCTTTTTTTGGCGCACCCTGTATATCGAACTGTAGGCTATTTATTTTCGAACTTTTAGACTGTCCATTTTTAGATAATGTCACTGTATAACGAAGCGTTAGAAAATAATAATAGGAAGATTAAATTATTAGGAAAAGACAACAAGAATTTACCCGCATCGTTGGATAGCACAACTCAACATTTAGCAATGTAGGTCTGATCGTGTGTAAAATCATCTGAATTCATATCCGTTGATTTTGTGACATAGTTAATCTCATATGTAGGAAACAAGTAGCACCCAATCGATGTGATCAAATTTAGTATCTGATGCCATCAATTTAATATTCAACGATAGGTAATTTGCATTCGGAAGATCGATGACTAATTTCAGGTTTCTTCTTCGACCCTTTGTCTCCAGACGGATTGGTTATACGTTTCCCGAGTATCAATCATATTCAGCCGCCAATCAGTAGGGTCTATGTCTCTATGAGATTAACTATGTCACAAAATCAACGTCAGATAAATACTATTGACGTCAGAGGAATACTATTGACGTCAGAGGAATACTATTGACGTCAGAGAAATACTACTGACGTCAGAGGAATACAATTGACGTCAGATAAATACTATTGATGTCAGAGGAATACTATTGACGTCAGAGAAACACTATTGACGTCAGAGAAATACCATAGACGTCAGAAAAATACTATTGATGTCAGAGAAATACCATAGACGTCAGAGAAATACTATCGACGTCAGATAAATACTATTGGCGTCAGATAAACACTATTGACGTAAGAGAAGTGCTATTGACGTTAGAGGAATACTATTGATGTCAGAGGAACACTATTGACTTCAGAGTAATGCTGTTGACGTCAGAGGAATGATGTTGACGTCAGAGAAACACTATTGACGTTAGAGGAATATTATTGACGTCAGAGTAGTACTATTGACGTCAGAAAAACACTATTGACGTCAGAGTACTACTATTGACGTCAGAGGAATACTATTGACGTCAGAAGAATACTATTCACGTCAGAGGAATACTATTGACGTCAGAGGAATGTGCATCAACATTAAACCTGGATAGCAGCCGGAAATTCAAATTTTTCTTTTGGTAAGTCGGTGTCTAAATACTGTTGCAATGTCTACGATAAGAAGACAATACAAAATACAAATAGACCTATGCAACTTTTGGTGAGTTTGGCTGTTTTAAATGAACCGATAGATTGACAGCGGTGCATACACTTCGTACCCAGTTGAGTTTGTAATAGCCGTGGGTGGAGAAGGAAGAGGAGGAGGCAAAGGAAGCGGAGGAGGAGAAGGAAGAGGAGGAGGAAGAGGAGGAGGAGGAGAAGGAAGAGGAGGAGAAGGAGGAAGAGGAGGAGGAGGAGGAGGAGGAGCGAGGATCTTTGCCAACCGATGACGACCTATAGAAGCGTCCGTTCGCATTCATCCAATAGACGTCTATAGATGTCTCTGCTGCATAATATTGGTCGACGTCTTTAGAGATTTGAGTGTCGACAGTTCCGGTCCCTCTTGCATTTCCAGCAGACACATAAAGCTGTCGGAATTCGTTAGCGTCAAGACACTACGTGCTGAAGGTCATCATCGTCATCGTCATCATCACCATCACCACCACCATCAGCAGCAGCAGCAGCAGCAGCAGCGATTGCGACGTATAAGACGGTTCGCCACCTGATGAACGCCTTTAACATATGATAGATTAATGCATTTTGACTCATGTACCCGTAACATTAGAATCTTTTAAATATGTCACATAACAACCAACGAATTGAATTAAAACACTGCAATGACCGAACTGAACCATTAAATCTCAATAATCGTTAATTGAATGACGAATTGTTTACACATAAAATCGTCTTTGTTGCGATGAATTAAACGAAGCCAATGCGTGAGCTTAAAGTAACACCCAGGGGTTATTTTAAGGAAATTTCTCAACTGCACATAATTTTCAGAATATCATCCTACATCGGGTAAATTGGTCATTCCGATTTGTAAAAATACGCTATTTTCAAAAGACATTTACAGAAGCCTATAGTCGGCCTATTGCAAGTTTTGGGATTGAAGTTTGCAGCTATAAACTTTGAAGCCAGCCTAATCAAATCAATACTTCATTTGCATGGGTGGAGTTTGGTCCCAGCTCTTGTTGGGGGCTAAATCATAAATCAACCCTCGTGTGTTTGGGTATACCACCGAGCGGCAGAAGGACGAGCGCAAAAACGCGAAGCGTCGAGAGGAGAATGTGCAAATTTTTGCTAAACAATAATTAAATTGATTAACAATGACGTCTATTATAGGCCTACCAATTTTTGTCTATCATGTCATAAAAGGTCTTAATTTGCTGGAATTCCAATGTCCCGCGGATCTCTATAATAGTCAAGTCAACTTCAAGACAGCAGTTCGTTGATAATACAGGATTCAAAATGACGTCGTTAGACACCCGTAAATCGTTGATAATACCGGAATAAAAATGATATCCTTAGACACCCAAAAATTGTTGAAAATACTGGCACCAAAATGATGTCCTTATATACCCCAAAAATTGTCGATAATACTGAAATCAAAATGATGTCCTTAGACACCCGAAAATCGTGGATAATACTAAAGTCAAAATGATATCTTAACACACCCGAAAATCGTTGATAATACAGGAATCAAAAGTGATGTCCTTACACACCCGCAAATCGTTGAAAATACCAAAATCAAAATGATGATCTTCTTAAACACCCGAAAACCGTTGATATTATTAAAATCAAAGTGATGACATTAGACAACCAAAAAACCTTGATTATACTGAAATCAAATGATATCCTTACACACCTGAAAGTCGTTGATAATACTGAAATCAAAATGATGTCTTTAGACACCTGAAAATCGTTAATAATACTGCATTCAAAATGATGTCCTAACACAGCCAAAAATTGTTGATAATACTAAAATCAAAATGTTATCATTAGACACCCAAAAATCGTTGATATTACTAAAATCAAAATGATGTCCTTACACACCCGAAAATCTTTGAAAATCCTGAAATCATAATGATCTCCTTAGACAACCGAAAATCCTGGATAATAGGCTATTAATATCAAAATGATTACATTAGACACCCAAAAATCGTTGATAATACTGAAATCAAATCGTTGATAATATTGATATCAAATGATGTACTTACACACCCGAAAATCGTTGATAACATTAAAATCAAAATTATACATTAGACACCCGAAAATCGTTGATAATACTAAAATTAAAATGATTTCCTTAGACACCTTAAAATCATTGATAATACTGAAATCAAAATAATGTCCTTAGACACTCAAAAATCTTTGACTATTATATTAAAATCAAATTTATGACCTTAGACACCCGAAAATCGTTGATAATACTTCACAGATCACAAGTCGCTGGCCAGGTCTCATGATCAGAGAGCAAATGCACAAATTTGAACTTCCATGAAAAATGCGTAGAACTTCACCTCCAGGTGACAATACGGTAGTGATGTGATATAATATAATAATAGCCTACTAATAACTGATATCTACTTCTATCTTTTAGTTTGTCTCATTGTTCCAGGATGCATTCTGCCAACCTGTTTTTTGCTCATTAAACGAATTATACTACGGTTCTGCTACACATTGCCAGTCCTCGTTTTCACAGTCTTGATGTATGGGGGGGGGGGGGCTGGTGGCCAGCAGCTCACTGTCTAGGCCTTTTGCTCTTTTGTTGGCTCCACTAATGTACCATTTTTTTACCCTTAGAAGTCCTTATTGATGCATGGTAAAGTCGGTGGATTCTTGTGGGGGCTTAGCCCCCCCAAGTCCCTGATAAACTCCGCCCATGCTTATATTTTATGCCAATTGAGTTGTCAGTCGAAATTTAAAGTTAAATTCACGACAAAATGTCGTATAATTTTGTTTGTTACAAATAGTTTAAGTAAAATATATTAGCTACTTACATTGTTTATGCGGTTGTGTGTGAAAAAGTAACTGCACAAAACCTGATTTTCAACTGCACAAATTCGTTTTCCAACTACACACTTTGTGTCCAGCTGCACGTTAAAATAACCCCTGGTAACACCGATCAGTAATATTAGCTTTTCGAATTTTAATTGTGTTTCTATAGAATATAATTCCCTCTTGTTTAACACTTTCCGTATAAATTGTTATAAGTTTCGGTGGTCCGTATGCTTCATGCTGTTCCGGTCTGGTGCGGGGGGGGGGGGGGGGTAGGGCAACACGACAACACCGCCTGCAATCGACGACAGGTCTCTGATCCGTCTGCCAGAAGACATCCCTAACCCTATATTTCAATATATATATGCCATGTTGCTGATTCATGCCTCCCCCTCCCCCATAAAAAGCTGAACCCATGTTCCCTTCGCCCTAGACTACATGACTGTCTCATTCCACTGCAGGTGGACGATCTCACACGCATAATATCATGCATGCGATTAGAATGTCATACTCTGTGCACATGCTTGTAGGCCTACATCCGAGTGCAGAGATGCAGTTGACACAATAAAGAGTATATGACTACACTTACTTGATTATTTGAGAACAATGCAGTTCTAAGGTTCGTCCAACAAAAGCCCAGGTCAAGAGAAGGCTTTCGATTCACGTTCCAAAGCTAATTGTCGGTTTATTGGTCACGTCCATTCAGCAACAAATAGCGACGAAGACTTGAATCCACGACATTCTAATTACCGAGTCAAATAGCCATTTCATTTCCCAGCGTTCTCAGTATTCTGTGACTTATAAAGCTTCGGTTAAATTGCCACAGAGTTCAAAATTAATTCGTCCTTACTAGAGACTAGAAAACGGAAACACGAACACATAATCAGATTTCCGGAACAGCTGCATGGCCTTCATGCCCCTCATCATCTCCAAAGAAAAAGAAAAAGAATTCACAAAGGACTACGTATATAAGATACATATAT